>CM038487.1:587248-655359 GCA_021464305.1 Kandelia obovata
TACTAAGCTACTGTTTTCACAACTTGTCATCCACAAACTGATGGGCAAACTGAGGTGGTTAATCGAACTCTTTCTACTCTTTTGTGAGCTATTATTCGAACAAATTTGAAAATATGGGAAGATTGTTTACTACATGTTGAGTTTGCATATAATAGGAATGTCATTCTGCTACTAGTTATTCTCCATTTGAATTTGTATATGGTTTTAATCCGTTGAATCCTTTGGATTTGGTACCTATACCTGTCAATGAGTATGCAGCTTAGATGGTGAACGCAAGGCAGACATGGTTAAAAAATTGCATGAAAAGGTGCGACAACAAATTGAAAAACGAACTGAGCAATACGCATCCCAAGTTAACAAGGGACGAAAGAGAGTGGTGTTTGAACTTGGTGACTGGGTTTGGGTGCACATGCGCAAGGAACGGTTTCCAGCTCAAAGGCGTTCAAACTACAACCTAGGAGAGATGGTCCATTTCAAGTTGTAGCAGAATTAATGACAATGCTTATAAGTTGGACCTTCCTGGTGAGTATAATTGTGATGCAACATTTAACGTTTCTGATCTTTCCATTTTAATGTAAGTGATGATTCGAGGTCGAATCCTTTTGAGGAGAGGGGGAATGATGAGAACCATAACAATGATGACTGGAAAGCTTCAATGGATACAAGAGGTCCAAAATAACACAAGCTAATGATGTGAACCATAGAGATGATAGCTGGAAGGCTCCGATGGATGCAAAATGTCCATTTCAGATTCCAGAAGGCCCAATAACACAGCTAGAGCCAAAACAATTAAAGAAGCACTAAATGGAGCTGATTAAGAACATTCAGGCCCACCAGGTTTCAAATGGTGCGAATTCAAGCTTGACAAAGTGTAGAGGCCTAATTAATATCATTGGAGTACTTGATAGCCCGTATTAAGCAATAGCACTCACTCCTAAAAAAGAGTATTTTCTGTTGTGAATTTTTCCATTGTTAAAAATTTCTCAAATATAGGATTTGTCTTAAGTAGGAATTTGTTCCTCTTAAGATTGCTATCTTTGTCTATAAATAGGCTAACCGGTTTTCCGCATCACTTAACCCATTGTATTATAAGAACGAAACAAAACGTTGAGTTTAATCAGATTATAAATGTGCATGCCAAGTTTTGTTTATTGAATGAACGACAACAAGCAGATCAACAGAGGTCCAGAATAAAAAAGCATGCTGATTTTCCTGAAAATGAGTTTTCCTTTCAGGAAAAAAAAAAAAAGATAATTGAAAATAAACAGAAGCCCTTTACCTTTTTTGCTTGGCTATGAATTGGATAAGGTGCCACAGCCCATTGTCCGCATCGCTATTACTACGATCAACTCCGAGAGCCGAAAATAAATGTGTGTGGGAGTAAGGTTTTCTTATTTCGCAAATTATGTCAAGATATGGACCCTCTTTCTGTTGTGCTGACCTTCGTTTGACAAGTTCCTTAATTGTTTCCACAAAATAGAAACAATTTTTTTGGTGATAGCAAAGATCTGATATATTCTATTTTAAATTTCAAATTATTTAAATTTTAGATATTTTGAATTTCTAAATATATTAATTTTTGTATCTTATAAGTTTAAAATTAGATATATTTAAATTTGAAATTATTTTATATTTAAATTTTAAATTAACTAAATCTCAATAGATTTAAAATTTATATTGTTTAAATTTTAAATATTTTAATTTACACGCTATTGATATTTTTAATAAAGTTGAGTTAAATTTTAATAAATTAAATCAAATTATTTGAGTCAAGCAGACGTGTCTTTTGAGTAAGGTTGTGATTGAGAGTACCTTGGGACTTGTCGATCGAAAGTAATATGGAAACTTCAAGACCATTACAAGCGACTTTTTTCTACGTCCAACCAAACCCAACATTTCTAACATTGTTTTGTTGGCAAAGTTTGAGGGGTTTCTTGTGGGATAGGCACCAACTAGAATCATGTTAAAGTCAAGCACTTGCAATAGATCTATTTACACTGGTATGTGATGCGTCACTAGTTTCAATAAGTGCATCTTCGTAGTAAACACCCCCAAATAAGAAAAAAAAGAAAAAGTACATCTTCATACGAAGTTTACAAGATCTTTAGCGAGATAAAACATCAGAAACAGTGACAAGGTTTATAGAATATGGTTCTTCTCCTTCTGACAAATCTAAATTATTTTTAGATTTCCGGAAAACAAATGCAGGTCGTTTAGGATATGGAAGAGGCATGTCACTGTTGAGTATAAGAACAACATCTAACATGGTTGGCCTGTCACTTGCATGCTCCTGCACACACAAGAGGCCAATCTGAATGCATCTCAAGGCTTCATGAGGAAGATATGATTCCTTCAGTGAAGAGTCAACTACCTCCAATCCTTGGTCCTCTCTCCAAAACTCCCACACCTGCCAAGTTCATAACAGACACATTTGAGGAATGAGTTTCGATTAGAGCATAAGCTAATGGTCACCTGTGTTTCTGTCACTTACGTATCCTATTAAGCTCGGGGCGATGTCATCCTGATAGAAGTCAGTGTTCTTCTTGCCACTTATGATCTCCAGTAATATGACCCCAAAACTGAAGACATCAGATTTAACCGAAAATTTTCCAAACACTGCATACTCGGGTGACATGTAGCCACTGCATAAGGAAATAGCAAAAGCATTAATTTTCTGTGTGCTTCAATTTTCAGGAATCAATGGTCTTGTCTCCACCATGCATAGGACTCTTTTCACAATCTGTCTCCCTAGGTTAAAGCACAGTTAATGGCACTCCTGATATTCTGATTCTGTTTCATCCCCAAAGGCACGATAACAGGACATGATATTCTTTTTGAAAATAGACAGACAAGCATGCCTTCCCATGATTGCAACATGTAGGGAAAATGATGGTTTATGGTTTCTAAGTTTTAGCATATCTAAGCTTGCATACTGATTGGCGATGTAACAGTTTCCACTTAAGGCTTCTATTGATACTTTCTGCTGCACTTTACCAGGCCAAATTTGAACAACTCGTGCAAACATGCATGAATGTAGCCGTCCAATTCCATTTGATAAGCTGTTTCAATTCCCAAAACGAAGACTCGTTATAATTAAAAAGAATATCGTACTTACTATGTTCCAACGACTCTTTTTGTCTTGTCTTGAATTTGGTCATCATTTAAAATTCTAGCCATACCAAAATCTGAGATCTTTGGGTTCATTTCTGCATCCATTAGAATGTTGCTACTTTTTAAGTCCCTGTGAATAATCCTCAACCTGGAATCCTGGTGAAGATACATAATCCCACGAGCAATACCGACAATAATGTCAAAGCGTTTTCTCCAATCCAAGAACGACCTTCTTGTTTGATCTATAGCAAAGATATGCCATTTAGATTAGGGTCAAAAAACACAGCTTGTGATGCTCAATTGCTATCCTTTAGAGGCAGTTATAACCGGGCAACAATGTAGAACAGGGCCAGTGATAATTCAAAAGTCTTACCAAAAAGAAATAAATCCAAGCTTTTGTTTGGCAAGTATTCATATATTAACATTGGTTCTTCTCCCTCAATGCAGCATCCTAAAAGTTTAACAAGATTCCTGTGCTGAAGCTTTGCGATCAACGTAACTTCATTTGCCAATTCTTCCTTTCCTTGTCCGGAATTTTTCGACAGTCTTTTCACAGCAACCTCTTGTCCATCTGAAAGCTGACCCTAGGCTCATGTTGCAAAACAAAAGCAAACCCAATTAATTTAAGAAATCAAAGTGCAATTCTATGCATGACCGAGGGAGAAAAGTAACCACGTCCATGCAGATAGACCAGTAACTCATTCAGTTTTGAGATGTTACATATAATTCTACCTTGTAGACTGAACCAAAGCCGCCTTGACCAAGTTTGTTTGACTGGGAGAAATTCTTAGTAGCTGCATACACAGTGTCAAGATCAAAAAATTCCAATTCTGGATGACCCCTTCCTTCGCCATGATCTTTTGCCGCAAAGCTATCTTTATAGAGGTTTAAACTTGTGGATTTGGATACCATCTTTTTCGCTTGGTTCTTAACTGTACCTGAGTAGATTGAAAAGTATGATTAACATATACTAGCATACAATAGGATTCACACAAACTCCATTAATTACATAAACGTATTATCCCCCATCAATCACACCGTGTGAACTTCATGAGATGAGACAATCAATCATAGCACATTCATGAAAAGGAATAACAAAAAGGTTGGGTTCTACCTCTTTTTTTTCTCTTTTGGATCCAGAAACACCCAATCACGATAATGATAATCCATCCTAAAGCAAAAGAGGGGATAAGAATAGCCAGTATTCCCTTCATTCCAACAATTCCACTTGATTTCCTTGCATCCTGAGCTGCACAAGTGGGAAAAAGATTGACGTCAATACTGCAGAACATAGTGCAAAATGAGAGGACAAAACAACAATGCCTGCCCTTAGCTTTTTTTTCAAGTGGTGAAATCCAGGGATGAATAAAGTAGCAAGCAAAAACACATACCTAGTTGAAGTGCTTCAACACAAATGTAAAGATCATAACCCTCATCTGTGAAATCTATTGTTTCCATCAGTTGTCCATACCATGCCAAACAACCACTGCCCCTTCCAGTTATATTTACGCTTGCATACGCCAAGCACAAGACGTCACTCATGCATTTGTGCTCACAGTCCACTTGACTCATATTCATGTTCACCCAAACGGCTTGTGATGCATCAGGTATCTTAGCATTTGCCACTTTCAAGAAACCTCCCTTTTGCCCACAGACCAAGGAGGAATCTTGCCGTTTCTTAATGCACCTAACTTGACCATTTCTTAGTCTCCAGTCCCCTATGAACTCTGGTTCATACCCAGACAAACAAGTACATTCCAAGCTTTCAACTTTCTCAGCATTGCACTTTCTAAAAGAACCACAGTTTCCAAATGAATCACACCAGGACCTCGGTGCTGCCCAGGTCTCCTTCCAGAGACTGTCACTTTCAACCCAAATTAGGTGCCTGATTAGGCCTGATTCATCCATCAATACACGTGGGATTCCTGCAGAATTATCCTGATGGTCGATTATGTATACCCCATCTTCATTATTAACATAAGTATGATTGTATGCCGATGCAAAATTTCTCCACGGCCACAGGCTACTTCGCCAATAGTTGTCAGTACCCATGTGTAGAAAGAATTGTGGAGGGCCATCTGAATTGAACTTAAATGAGTATTCTCCAGTTCCAGGGTCATCTGCGTTTTTCCATGATGTAAGGAATAGCTCCCGGCCTGTTTTCCTGTTTAGCCCTATGGTCATTCCACTTATCAGCGTGTTTGTAGGATAATCAAAGCTTTGCCACACGATGCTTTTCCCACTGTTGCCATCTTGAACCAGAACCAGATTCCCTGAATCCAGCAGCTGCGCAACATATGCACCTCTTACATCCAGGAAAGCATTAGACGACCAAACTGCCACTTTTTGATCACCGTCAGCAAAGAGAACAAGTTCTCCACGAGGATCAAGTTTGAGAGCTCCTGAGGAACCATATATGGGGGAGTCCCTATTCGCTACCCATACTGCAGTCAGCTCCGATACTTTATGAAACCAAACCCCAAGATATCTAGACCTGGAATGACCAGGGCTGAAGAATCCCAATACAAAGTTGTTCTCTTTTGAAATAAGAAATTCACCATCTTTGAGTGTCTGGTTTATGGCTATTGTGTCCTTCGAGGCTACAAGCAATGGAAGAAAAGAAAAAAGAAACAGATTTGCAACGATCATGGTTGCTTCAATGGCCAACCCACCAGAAAATCAATTTAAGATGCCTCGTTGAGTTGCCATTTCTGACCCGTGAAGGAAAAATAATTTCTTTTGACAACCTAGTCTCGTTGCATTACTTCACGCATCATATTGGACGTCAAGATGGCTGCCTGAGGACATACAATGCCCTTTTTTAAAAACTTTGGAAAGAAAACAACTCTTTAAAATTAGATAGTTTATCATAACATTATCTCTTATTGGATTAAGTCCCAATCATGATGATGTGAAAATAGAAAAAACAATTCCTACTGAAAAAAAAAAAAAAAGTCCAAATTTTCACTCCCACATTTCAACCCCTTAATTATTATAATTTTTATGGGACCAACCTCTTTAAAATTAAAACAATTTCCTTAAAGTGCACTTAAATTTCGAACACTATTTTAATGTTTCATTCTTGTTTATTAAATGTGAGACATGGCCACCCTCACCTAGAACAAAAGGAAAAGTCTTCCACCTTCTCTAGAGAGTCAGCCACAGCCACATCAAATGGAACCAGAGAAAAAGAAAAAAAGAAGGCCTGACCAGAATTTTCAAACCTGAAATAATTTCCCACATCACCTCAAACTCGTAAACACCAAGTATTTGCACATAGTATAACAAACGTTTGTTGACCGTCATCTAAAGGAAGTATATAGATAAAGGAAGTAAGTAGAGACTTCCTTTTTCCTTTTTGTCTCGGTTTGCTTTTAAAAAATCGATGAGGGTGAAGGGCTGAAAATGAGATCCACAGCTGCACGGGGGACTGAGGTGGTGGTGTCTTGGTAGATCCTACTTGACACAACTTGCATTTATTGAAAAAAAAAAAAACTAATTACCGAATCATTTAAAATTAAAATGACTTAAAATTTAATTAATTTAAATTATGGTGGCCCTGAAAGCACAAAATGTCAAGAGGAGTATTTTAACCAAAGATTCTAGAACTACCTTTTTGTTTTTTTTTTTCTTTCAATTTTATCCTCAATTGAAGGCCCTTTGGAAGACTAAGTTCAACAACTTAGAAACTACTTATTAACAGTAAAATTATTTTATTATAATTAATTTAAATCATATAAATTATTTTTATATAAAAATAAAAAATAAAAAATAATATTTTTTAAATTTTTATATAGATCTTATAATTTTAAAGTCTTGTTAAGTGCTTTTGAGACTCGTGCTACAGTAATATCCTACAAAAATCCAACCAGACTTGACTTGGTTTAGTAATGGTCCACTGCTAACCTCTTCCAAGTTACTCTCTGGTTTTTCTTCGAATTCCGTGGTTTTGTAATAGCCTATAAGGATTTTAATCATTACCCGTCCTCCCTCCCTCCGCTTGGATTCTCTTGCGGTACAAGTCATGCTTACTTTTTTAATCCAACTGTAATTGCATTAAGAATACATGATTTTTTGTAGGTGGGGTTTTTATCTTGGGAGTGGACAGGGCATTGAATATCTAGTTTTTTTCGAGCAGATATTTTGTTGAACAATCACAAAGACTATTTAAAAAGAAAAAAAAAAGGATTTATGGAGAAATCTGTTTGACATCTAGTTTCTCTGTTTCAAAGCTGCGTCTCATTCTTGCAAAAAATCTATATATATATATATATATATATATATATAATTTTAGAGAATAATATTTATTCACTAAAATAAACTTAGTACACACACATAATGACTTCGTCAGTTAGCACTAGAAATCGGCAGAAGGACAACAAGAGCAACATCTACTGTATAGATAAGCAGCCTTATCAGTAAACGAACAGTTGGCTATTTCTTTATTCACTCCACATGGCAACCCCATTAAAACAAGACCTGAGGCGACGCAACTAGTGCAACATCTCTCTCAGTTGTTCTTCTTTACTCTTTCAGTCGTCGAAACTTAACCACTGCCATTCTTAAGCTTCCATAGTCTTTTTTTTTTTTTTTTTTCTGCATCCAAGTTGCACCTATTGAACCAAAAATTTGGATTATATCAAAAATTAAAAAAATAATTACTTCAAATTATATATCTCTTTTTAAAATAAAAATCATCTTTAATAATTTATAATAGATATTTATATGAATTTTTTTATAAGATAAAATAAAATATATTTAACTACAAGTTATATTATTAATATCAAATTATCAAAAAATTGACATATTTTCATAATTAATTTTTAAAATTATTTATAACATTTCTAATGTAATATTATGTAAAAAAATATTTTTTTCTATAATAATATTAATAGAAAAAAATAAAATTTTTATATGTTAAACAAATATTAAACTATTAACATATATAAGGGTGACAGTAATTTTTAAATAATAAATATCTTTACTTATTAAAATCTGGGTGGACCTCTCGTTACAAAACACCATGTTAAAAGCTTTTAAAACTCATTCTTTTTAATTTAACTATAAATATTATCATAAAATACTACATAACTCTGAAATAAAAATAAAAATTAATTATAATATTTCAATTACAAACAAGCAGTCTGAACTAAAATTTCCCTATAAAATATCTTTTTAAATTTTTTAAGAATTTAAAAACTCAATATTCAGAAAAAATTAAGAATTATATAATTTTAAGTTGAAAATAAAAATTAATTATAATATTTCAATTATAATTAAATACCTCTCAAATTTTAAAGATTGATCATATTTTGACTTGATATTACAAAATCAATTATGATTATTTAATTCATAATTAAGTTTTTAGTATAATTCTGTTTAAGTCTAATATGTTTAGACTTATTATTATATATTATATTATACATTTTTACTATATTCATTCATAGCACTGTTACAATGTCGATGCTATTGAGTTTTGTGAATCTCATAAAATAAATTACACAAGTTTTATAATTCTTTGTTTATTAAAATTAATACTACAAACTTTACAACTATTGTAAAATTTACTATACAAATTTATTTTTTAAGAATTTCAAGAAATTATACCTCTATCAAATATATAAAATTTATTTAGTTGTAGACATATAATTTTTTTTATCAGTGATTTAAATATCTTTTCAAAATAAAAGGATAATCAATATAATTAATATCATAATTTTTTTTTTATTTTATTTACTCTCTATCGTTAGGCGTCACTTGAATTTCTTATCTACATCTACTCATTTTGCCAATCCGAAAAGCTATGTTTGGCCTCAATGATCATGATATATGCTTTCCATTATACCGTTCAGCACACCATCTCTTAAGTTTGAATTATGAGACTAAATCATTAATGAAAATGAAAAATGAGAAAAGAAAATGTACATATGCAGTAAAAGATATGCACTAAAACATAGCATTTTACTGGTAACATTCAAATTTTTTTTTTTTTTTGACTTAAGTTTAATGAAAAATTTGAGGGTGTTTGTTGGAGAGGGAAAAATAGAAAAAACTTAAGTTAAAAGTAAGGTGATTTTAATCTAATTTGTTTTCGATTTTGATTCTAAAATCAAGGATGACTATACTGTTTAGGCACTGTTTAATTCAAGTTTTAGTTTCATGTCAGTTCCAGTTATTAATTTTGATTGATTTTGATTTTAGTCCGATTCTTTAGAAAATAAAGGAGATATATATATATATATATATATATATATATATATCTTTTTTTTTTTATAAAGAATCAGAAAAAAAAAAAAAAAAAAACACATATATATATATATATATATATGATTTTTTTTTTTTTTTTTTTTTCTGATTCTTTATAAAAAAAAAAAGATATATATATATATATATATATATATATATATGATTTATTTTTTCTTGTTGGTTAAACTATCTATTGGTTCGGTCACATTTTGATTTTCTTTAGAGGGAGAAATTGTAATTTGACTACCCGTTTACTTTTCAACTTGGCTATGAATTGGATGAGGAGGCGCCGGAGCCATTGTCTGCATTCCTCTTACTGCGATCAACGTGGAGGACTAAAAGGCATCAAATTATTAGTTTAGATAACTCTATTATTAAACTTTTTTCATTAGTGTTCCACTTTTCAAACAATGAAATGGGTTGGTGGCCTCTTTGTTGGGACATTGTTTCTCGTTGGAAAACTACGTGAAGATAATGCACTCTTTTTCTGTTGTTGAGCTTAGTTTGGCAACTTCATTATTTGTTTCCACAAAAAAAAAAAAAAAATCAAAACAATTTTATTATGCATTTGCTCGGAGAAAAATAGATGTTTAGTGTACATAAACTCATAATTTTATTATTTTGTGAGTTTATTTAGTATAATATTGAGGAAAAGTGATGAGAAATTTGACGATAATGACTAATAACTTTTACCAATGTTTTAATAACTATTATCATTTCTAACATTGTTATGTTGCTAAAATTTTTGAAGAGTTTCGTCTCCTAAAAAGAAAAAAACATTTTGATGATAAAATTATCTTTAAAATTTTGAATTAGTAAAAAAGTTTGAGAGGTTTCTAGGGGGTAGGGGACTTGGGAAGGCACAAACTAGAATCAGGCTAGAGTCACGTACTTGCAAGAGATTGGGCCACCACAAAGAAACATGAACAAATTGGATAAATCGAGATATTTACGTGACTACTGCAAAGCCAATTTGCATGATTGCAGAGAAATGTTAGAATCATGTTTTGAAATTGATTTCTCTGAAGGAGGATTCAATTTACACTCGTAAGCGATGTGTCTCATTAGTTTCAATGGGTACATCTTCGTACAAAGTTTACAAGATCTTTAGCGTGATAAAACATCAGAAACTGTGACAAGGTTTATAGGATATGGTTCTTCTCCTACTGACAAATCTAAATTACTTTCAGATTTCCTGAAAAACAAATGCAGGTCCTTTAGGATATGGAAGAGGCATGTTACTGTTGAGCATAAGAACAACATCTAACATGATTGGCCTGTCACTTGCATGCTCCTGCACACACAAGAGGCCAATCTGAATGCATCTCAAGGCTTCATGAGGAAGATATGATTCCTTCAGTGAAGAGTCAACTACCTCCAATGCTCTGTCCCCTCTCCAATACTCCCACACCTGCCAAGTTCATAACACATACATCCAAGGAATGAGTTCGATTAGAGTATAAGCTAATAGTTACCTGACTTTGTGTCACTTACGTATCCTATCAAGCTTGGGGCGATGTCATCCTGATAGAGGTCAGTGTTCTTCTTGCCACTTATGATCTCCAGTAATATGACCCCCAAACTGAAGACATCAGAATAAACCGAATAAATGCCAAACACTGCAGACTCGGGTGACATGTAGCCACTGCATAGGGAAATAGTTAAAGCATTAATTTTCTGTGTGTTTCACTTCTCCGGAGCAAATGGTCTTGTCTCCACCATGCATAGGACTCTTGTCACAGAGTTTCTCTCCCCATCTTACGGTTAAAGTACAGTTAATGCTGTCTCTTATACACATCTTTTCTGTGTGTTTCAATTTTCCGGAGCAAATGGTCTTGTCTCCACCATGCATAGGACTCTTTTCACAGAGTTTCTCTCCCCATCTTACGGTTAAAGTACAGTTAATGACACTTCTGATATTCTGATTCGTTTCATCCCTAAAGGCACAATAACAGAGCATGATATTCCTTTTGAAAATAGACAAACAAGCATTCCTTTCCATGATTGTGACATGTAAGAAAGATGATGGTTTATGGTTTATAAGTTCTAGCATATCTAAGCCAGCATATGGTTTCTAAGTTCTAGCATATCTAAGCCTGCATACTGATTTGCAATGTAGCAGTTAGGCTTCTATTGATACTTTCTGTTGCATTTTACCAGGCCAAGTTCGAACACCTTATGCAAATATGCATGCATGTAGCCATTCAATTCCATTTGATAAGCTGGTTTAATTCCCAGATCAAGGACTCGTTATAATTAAAATGAATATCATACTTACTATGTTCCAACAGCTCTTTTTTCCTGGCCTTGATTTTGGTCATCATCCAAAATTCTAGCCATCCCAAAATCTGAGATCTTTGGGTTCATCTGTGCATCCAGTAGAATGTTACTACTCTTCAAGTCCCTATGAATAATCCTCGACCTGGAATCCTGGTGAAAATACATAATCCCACGAGCAATACCGACAATAATGTCAAAGCGTTTTCTCCAATCCAAGAATGACCTTCTTGTTTGATCTAGGACAAAGGTATCCCATTTAGACTAGGATCAAAAAACACAGCTTGTGTTCCTTACTTATTATCTTTGGAAGCAGTTATAACTAGGCAACAACGTAGAACAGGGCAGTGCTAATTCAAAGGACTAACCGAAAAGAAATAAATCTAAGCTTTTGTTTGGCAAGTATTCGTAAATTAACATTTGTTCTTCTCCCTCGAAGCAGCATCCTAAAAGTTTAACAAGATTCCTGTGCTGAAGCTTCGCCATCAACATAACTTCATTTGCAAATTCTTCCATTCCTTGACCCGAAATTTTCGACAGTCTTTTCACGGCAACCTCTTGTCCATCTGAAAGCTGACCCTAGACTCATGTTGCAAAACAAGAGCAAACACAATTAATTTAAGCATTCAAATTGCAATTCTATGCAAGACCAAGGATGAAAGTAAAGAAATTCATGCACATAGACTTAGAACTCATTCGGTTTTGAGATGTTACATATAATTCTACCTTGTAGACTGAACCAAAGCCACCTTGACCAAGTTTGTTGGGCTGGGAGAAATTCTTGGTAGCAGCATATACAGTGTCAAGATCAAAAAATTCCAAATCTGCATGACTCCTCCTTTCCCCATTATTTTTCGCTGCAAAATTATCTTTATAGAGATCTAAACCTCTGGATTTGGATACCATCTTTTTTGCTTGGTTCTTAACTGTCCTTGAGCAGATTGAAAAGTATGATTAACATAAACTAGCATACAATAGGATTCGCGCAAACTCCTTTTCTTACAGATACATATTATGCCCTATCAATCACATAGGAAACAAGTACTGTGAACTTCATGAGGTCAGATAATTAATCACAGCACATTCATGAAAGGGCTCAATTAAAAAAGTCGGTATTTTACCTCTTTTTTTCATCCTTTTGATCCAGAAAAACACAATCATGATAATGATAATCCATCCTCCAGCAACATAGGGGGTTAGAATTGCCCCTATTCCCTTCATCTCACGAGATCCACTTGATTTCCCTGCATCCTCAGCTGCACAGGTGGGAAAAAAGATTGACATCAATACTGCAGAACAGAGAGCAAAATGAGAGGACAAAATAACAATGCCTGCCCTTAGCTTTTTTGCAAGTGGTAAAATCCAGGGATGAATAAAGTACCAAGCAACAACACATACCTAGTTGAAGTGCTTCAACACAAATGTAAAGGTCATAACCCTCATCTGTGAAATCTATCGTTTCCATCAGTTGTCCATACCATGCCAAACAACCACTACCCCTTCCAGTTATATTTACGCTTGCATACGCCAAGCACAAGACATCACTCATGCATTTGTGCTCACAGTCCACTCGACTCATATTCATGTTCACCCAAACAGCTTGTGAAGCATCAGGTATCTTAGCATTTGCCACTTTCAAGAACCCTCCTTTTTGCCCACAGACCAAGGAAGAATCTTGCCGTTTCTTAATGCACCTACCACGACCATTTCTTAGGTTCGGGTCCCCTAGGGACTGTGGTTTATACCCAGGTAAACAAGTACATTCCAAGCTTCCAACATTCTCAACATTGCACTTTCCAAAAGAACCACAGTTTCCAAATGAATCACACCAGTACCTAGGTGCTGCCCAGTTCTCCTGCCAGAGACTGTCACTCTCATCCCAAAATAGTTCCCTAATTAAGCCTGATTCATCCATGACTACGCGTCGGATTCTAGCATAATCATCCTGATAGTCGATTAAGTACACCCCATCTTCATTATTAACATAAGTATAATTGTATGCCAATGCAAAATTTCTCCACGGCCACAGGAAACTTCGCCAATAGTTGTCAGTACCCTTGTGTAGAAAGAATTGTGGGGGGCCATCCAGATTGAGCTTATATGAGTAGTCTCCAGTTCCAGGATCATCTGCTGATCTCCACGATGTAAGGAATAGCTCCCGGCCTGTTTTCCTGTTTAGCCCTATGGTCATTCCACTTATCATTGTGTTTGTAGGATAATCAAAGCTTTGCCACACAATGCTTTTCCCACTACTGCCATCTTGAACCAGAACCAGATTCCCTGAATCCAGCAGCTGCGCAACATATGCACCTTTTACATTCAAGGAAAGGTTAGAGGACCACACTGCAACTTTTTGATCACTGTCAGCACAGAGAACAAATTCTCCATGACGATTAAGTTTGAGAGCTCCTGAGGAGCCATTTATGGGAGAGTCCCTATTTGCTACCCATACTGTAGTCAGCTCGGATACTTTGTGGAACCAAACCCCAAGATATCTAGACCTCGAATGGCCAGGGCTGAAGAATCCCAATACAAAGTTGTTCTCTTTTGAAATAAGAACTTCACCATCTTTGAGGGTCTGGTTTGTGGCTATTGTGTCCTTGGAGGCTACAAGCAAGGGAAGAAAAGAAAACAGAAACAGATTTGCAGCGATCATGGCCGCTTTGATGGCCAACACACCAGAAAATCAATTTAAAATGCCTCATTGAGTTGCCATTTTTGACCAAAGAAGGAAAAATAATCTCTTTGGCACACTAGTCTCCCTGCATTCTTTCAAGGAATTTGTCCCCGCTAAGCAAACTCTCGTTGCCTTAGCATATTTGACATCAAGTTTACCAGCTGAGGAGATATTTTGCTAATTTTACAAAACTTTGAAAAACCACAGCTCTTCAAAATCATACAATTTTTCGTAACATTGTCGCTTACTGGTTCAAGTCCCAATCATGATAACGTGGAAATAAAAAAACCAATCACTACCAAAAAAAAAAAAAAAAAGTCCAAATTTTCAACCCCCACGTTTTAACCTTTAAATTATTTTAATTTTTAAGGGACTAAGGTCTTTAACATCAAAACCATTTTGGAGTGCAGTTAGATTTCATTAACTGTTTTACACCTTTCTTTTCTTTATGGCTCGATTACATAGCAACGTTATACTCTGTTTGTTGAAAGTGAGACATGGCCACCCACACCTGACACACTAATTGAGGAGCCTCAGAAGTAAAAGAATGGCAAAGCAAATAGAAAGCCTAAATAAAGAATTCTCAGAAAAAGAGAAGGGTGCCACAATCAACCAGTGACATATCAAATAGACTTTTTACCTCTGTATCTTTGTTTTGCTTTGAAAAATCGATCCGGGTGAAGGGACTGAAAATGAGGTGCACTGTAGCACCAGGGACGGAGGTGGTGCGTTGGTAATAAATAGATGTGGCAAATCTCATTCAATGAATAATCCGAATTAATCAAATGTGAAATTCTGATTCCACATAATTTATATTAATTAAAAAATTAATAATTAAATTATTTTAAATTAAAATAATTTATAATTCAAAAAACTCAAAATTGGAACATTCAAATTTGAATAAATCCAGAACCTAATTAATATAAATTTGAATAATTTGATTATGTAAAGTTCTAAAACTCAAATAAATTAAGTTTAAAATTTTTAAAATTTAAAATTTAATTTATTTAAAATTTGATAAATTTAATCTATGCATAATGCGATAAAGTTAAAACTTACAATATTTAAAACTGAAAAAAAAATTCATGAATTCAAATTTTAATTAATTTGTAATTTAAAATATCAAAATTTAAATAATTTGAAATTTGAAATAATTTAATTCAAATTTGAGTCGATGACCCATTTTTATTTTTAATAATAAATAAGAACCAACTTGAATGCATAAATTTCTTTTAGACTTACAAAAAATATATAACATCCTTTCACCTCTTAGATTTGAATGTATATATTTATTTTTTCTCCCTTCTTTCTAGTGTAATTGGATAACAAAAAAAAGTTACATTCTTGTTTAGTGTTTATTAATTATCGGACATGGCCACCAACCGCATCTGCCAATGCCATTACCCTTCAAGAGCCACGGTATTATGGACAAAAAGAAGGAAAAAAAGCCTGGGAGTTGAGAATCAAAGAATGCCGCAACATTTAATTAAGCTCGGCATCATCAAAAGAATGAATATATTGGAAGCTGTCTCTTATACACATCTAGATGTGTATAAGAGACAGCCTTTCACTCCTTGCCTCTTCCAGCCAAGGACATAATAGCCACAAACCAAACCCTCCAAGATGGCGACCTCACCTCCAAAGGAAGAAACTTTGCATTAGGATCTTTCAGCCCCGGCCGTGTTATGTATAGATATCATGGGATTTGGTTCAATGAAGCATCAGAACAAACTGTGGTGGGGGTGGCAAATAGGGACCCTCCAATAGGTGGCGGCCATCATGGAAAGCTCGTTCTCTATGCTGACAGTGATCAATAGCTTCCAATATAATCATTCTTTTGATTATGCCGAGCTTAATTAAATGATGCGGCATTCTTTGATTCTCAACTCCCAGGCTGTCTCTTATACACATCTAGATGTGTATAAGAGACAGGTTTATATAACACTATTATTAAACTTTGTTATTAGTGGCAGACTTTTTCTTCTTTCAAACAATGATACAGTTTGGTGGCCTCTTTGTTGGGGCATTGTTTCTTGTTGGAAAACTATGTAGATGTGTATAAGAGACAGGTTTTCCAACAAGAAACAATGCCCCAACAAAGAGGCCACCAAACTGTATCATTGTTTGAAAGAAGAAAAAGTCTGCCACTAATAACAAAGTTTAATAATAGTGTTATATAAACTCTTAATTTTATCTTCTTTTTTTTTTTCTCTCAAACAAATACCGTAAAATTTTTCATTAAGCTGAAGTCAAAAAAAAATTGAATTGTTACTTTATGTTTTGAGTGCATATCTTTTATTTAATAAGTATGTTTTCTTTTCTCAATTTTCATTTCCATTAATGATTTAGTCTCATAATTCAAACTTAAGGGCTGTCTCTTATACACATCTAGATGTGTATAAGAGACAGGTCTAATATTCAGAGATAAGAAGTTACCGAGTTGACTTCCGAAGGTCCAAGTCCACGTTTGGTAAATAAAAACATAAAGATTAGTTAGCCAAAAGATACAATTTTCAGAGATTTGAGCTCAAAGTCTTCACCATCACAGGGAAGAACTGAAGTGAGGCTGTCTCTTATACACATCTAGATGTGTATAAGAGACAGCTCCAATACTCCCACACCTGCCAAGTTCATAACATACACATCCCAGGAACTGTCTCTTATACACATCTAGATGTGTATAAGAGACAGATTTATGAGTATAATTTATAATTCAATGAATAAGAAAACATTTTGAGGGGTTTCTATGGCGTAGGGGACTTGGCAAGGCACAAAACCGAATCACACTTGAGTCTCATGCTTGCAAAAGGTCTTTTCTTGGGCCAACATGAACAAATTGGATAAATGCAGATATTTATGTGTCCACTACACTTGTAAGCCATGTATCTCGTTAGTTTCAATGGGTAAATCATCGTACAAAGTTTACAAGATATTTAGCGAGATAAAACCTCAGAAACTGTGACAAGGTTTATAGAATATGGTTCTTCTCTTTCTGACAAATCTAGATCAGTTTTAGATTTCCGGAAAACAAATGCGGGCCGTTTAGGATATGGAAGAGGCATGTCACTGTTGAGCATGAGAACAACATCTAACATGGTTGGCCTGTCACTTGCATTCTCCTGCACACACAAGAGCCCAATCTGAATGCATCTCAAGGCTTCATGAGGAAGGTATGATTCCTTCAGTGACGAGTCGACTACCTCCAATGATCTGTCCCCTCTCCAATACTCCCACACCTGCCAAGTTCATAACATACACATCCCAGGAATGAGTTTTGATTAGAATATAAGCTAATGGTCATCTGAGTTTCTGTCACTTACATATCCTATCAAGCTCGGAGCCACATCATCCTCATAGAGGTCAGCGTTCTTCTTGCCACTTATGATCTCCAGTAATATGACCCCAAAACTGAAGACATCCGATTTAACTGAAAATTTTCCAAAGACTGCATACTCGGGTGACATGTAGCCACTGCATAGGGAAATAGTTAAAGCATTAATTTTCGGTGTGTTTCAATTTTCCGGAGCAAACGGTCTTGTCTCCACCATGCATAGGACTAATTTGACAGTCTCTCCCTATTTTAGACTTAATGTACAGTTAATGGTACTTCCGATATTCTCGTTCTGTTTCATCGCTGGCACAATAACATAACATTATATTCTTTTTGAAAATGGACAGAAAAGCAAGCCTTCCCATGATTGCAACTTGTAGGAAAGACAGATGGTTGATGGTTTCTACATTTTAGTATATCTAAGACTGCATACTGATTGGCAATGTAGCAGTTTCCTCTAAGGCTTTTGTTGACCCCTTATGTAAACATGCATGCGTATAGCCATTCAATTCCATTTGATATGCTGCTTTAAATCTCAGATCGGAGACTCATTATAATTAAAATGAATATCATACTTACTATGTTCCAACAACTCTTTTTGTCTTGTCTTGTTTTTGGTCATCACTGAATAGTCTGGCCGTACCAAAATCAGAGATCTTTGGGTTCATCTCTGCATCCACTAGAATGTTGCTACTTTTTAAGTCTCTATGAATAATCCTCAACCTGGAATCCTGGTGAAGATACATAATCCCACTAGCAATGCCAACAATAATGTCAAAGCGTTTTCTCCAATCCAAGAATGACCTTCTTGTTTGATCTACAACAAGATATCCCATTCAGATTAGTGTTGAAAACAGAGCTTGTGTTCCTCAATTACTATCTTTTAGAAGCAATTATAACTAGGCAACAATGTAGAACAGGGGCAGTGCTAATTCAAAAGGACTTACCAAAAAGAAATAAATCTAAGCTTTTGTTTGGCAAGTATTCATATATTAACATTGGCTCTTTACCCTCCATGCAGCATCCTAAAAGTTTAACAAGATTCCTGTGATGAAGCTTTGCGATCAACATGGCTTCATTTGCAAATTCTTCCATTCCTTGCCCTGAACTTTTCGACAGTCTTTTCACAGCAACCTCTTGTCCATCTGCAAGCTGACCCTAGACTCATGTTGCAAAACAAGAGCAAACACAATTAATTTAAGCAATCAAAGTGCAATTCTATGCATGACCAAGGAAGAAAAGTAACAACATCCATTCTGCATTCAGTTTTGAGATGTTACATATAATTCTACCTTGTAGACTGAAGCAAAGCCACCTTGACCAAGTTTGTTGGACTGGGAGAAATTCTTGGTAGCAGCACATACAGTGTCAAGATCAAAAAATTCCAACTGTGGATGACTCCTTTCCTCATGGTTTTTCGCCATGGTAATATCTTTATAGAGGCCTAAACCTGTGGATTTTGATACCATCCTTTTCGCTTGGTTCTTAACTGTCCCTGAGCATATTGAAAACACTGATTAACATAAACTAGCATACAATAGGATTCACATAAACTCCTTTCCTTACATATACCCCATCAATCACTTTGGGAACAAGTACTGTGAACTTCATGGCATGAGACAATCAATCACAGCACATTCATGCGAAGGCACAATAAAAAAATTGATATTCTACCTCTTTTTGTCCTTTTTCTCATCCAGAAACACGCAATCACGATAATGATAACCCATCCTAAAGCAATAGTGGGGATTAGGTTTGTCAGTATTCCATTCATTTCTAGCGATCCACTTGATTTCCCTGCATTCTGAGCTGCAAAAGTGGGAAAATGATTGACATCAATACTGCACAAAAGAAGGCAAAATGAAAGGACAAAACAACGATGCCTGCCCTTAGGTCTTTTTCAAGTGGTGAAACCCAGGCATGAATAAAGTACCAAGCAACAACACACACCTAGTTGAAGTGCTTCAACACAAATGTAAAGGTCATAACCCTCATCTGTGAAATCTATTGTTTCCATCAGTTGTCCATACCATGCCAAACAACCATTGCCCCTCCCAGTGATATTGACGCTTGCATATGCCAAGCACAAGACGCCACTCATGCATTTGTGCTCACAGTCCACCTGACTCATATTCATGTTCACCCAAACAGCTTGTGATGCATCAGGTATCCTAGCATTTGCCACTTTCAAGAACCCTCCGTTTTGCCCACAGACCAAGGAAGAATCTTGTCGTTTCTTAATGCACCTACCTCGACCATTTCTTAGGTTCCGGTCCCCTAGGGACTCCGGTTCATACCCAGGTAAACAAGTACATTCCAAGCTTTCAACATTCTCAACATTGCACTTTCCAAAAGAACCGCAGTTTCCAAATGAATCACACCAGTACCTAGGTGCTGCCCAGTTCTCCTTCCAGAGACTGTCACTCTCATCCCAAAATAGGTCCTTAATTAAGCCTGATTCATTCATCACTACGCGTCGGATTCCAGCAGAATTATCATGATGGTCGATTATGTACACCCCATCTTCATTATTGACATAAGTATGATTGTATGCGGATACAAAATTTCTCCACGGCCACAGGCTACTTCGCCAATAGTTGTTAGTACCCTTGTGTAGAATAAATTGTGGAGGGCCATCCGGATTGAACTTAAATGAGTAGTCTCCAGTTCCAGGATCATCTGCTGATCTCCACGATGTAAGGAATAGCTCCCGGCCTGTTTTCCTGTTTAGCCCTATGGTCATTCCACTTATCATTGTGTTTGTAGGATAATCAAAGCTTTGCCACACAATGCTTTTCCCACTACTGCCATCTTGAACCAGAACCAGATTCCCTGAATCCAGCAGCTGAGCAGCATATGCACCTCTTACATCCAGGAAAGCATTAGACGACCAAACTGCAACTTTTTGATCACTGTCAGCAAAGAGAACAAGTTCTCCACGATGATCAAGTTTGAGAGCTACGGAGGAGCCAATTATGGGGGAGTCCCTATTTGCTACCCATACTGCAGTCAGCTCTGATACCTTATGAAACCAAACCCCAAGATATCTATACGTGGAATGACCAGGACTGAAGAATCCCAATACAAAGTTGTTCTCTTTTGAAATAAGAACTTCACCATCTTTGAGGGTCTGGTTTGTGGCTATTGTGTCCCTTGAGGCTACCAGCAATGGAAGAAAAGAAAACAGAAACAGTTTTACAACTATCATGGCCGCTTCAATGGCCAACACACCAGAAAATCAATTTAAACTGCCTCATTGAGTTGCCAGGTTTGACCAGGGAAGGACATATAATTTCTTTTGGCACCCCATTCTCACTGAATTCTTTCAAAGACTTTGACCACTTTAAGCAAACTCTTGTTGCCTTGCATGTTTGGTGTCAAGCTGACTAGCTGAGGAGATATTTTGCTATTTTTCAAAACTTTGAACAACCACAACTCTTTAAAATTATATAATTACTCATTGGGTTAAGTGTCATTCATGATACAGTGGAAATAGAAAAAATCCAAATCCTACTAAAAAAAATCGATCCAAAATTTCACTCCCCACATATAACCCTCAAATTATTTTAAGGTTTTTCTGGAACAAGATCTTTAAAATAAAAACCATTTCCTTAAATTACAGTTTGATTTCAAAAATTGTATTACACCTTTCTTTTATTTATTGTAATAGGCACATAAGATAAAAGGTTCCATTATTGTTTATTAATGTGTAAGACATGGTCGCCCACTCCCACCAAGCACAATACTTCTGTCTCAAAGAGAGAAGGCCTCCACCTTCTCTAGAGAGTCAGCCAGGGACATATCAAATGGCACCAGAAAAAAGTTTAAAAAAAAAAAAAAGAGCACTGACCAGAATTTTAAAACCCTAAATAATTTCCCACATCAGATACGTAGTATTTGTTTATAGTACTTAAAATCTGAATGAAATTCAAAATAAATAAAAATTTGAGGGGTTTCTAAGGTTAGGGAACTTGGCGAAGCACAAAGTAGAATCACTTGTCTACTCCAAAGCCAATTTGCATGATTGCAGAGCAGGGATGAAGGATTCTATTTCACTCGCAAATCATTAGTTTCAATGGGTATATTTTCATTCAATAGTCAACAAGATATTTAGCGTGAGAAACTGTGACAAGGTTTATAGAATGTGGTTCTTCTCTTTCTGGCAAATCTACATCTGGTTTAGATTTCTGGAAAACAAATGCGGGTATATATCAAAGGAATGAGTTCGCTTAGAGGATAACCTAATAGTCAACTGAATTTCAGTCACTTACGTATCCTATCACGCTCAGGGCGATGTCATCCTGATAGAGATCAGTGTTCTTCTTGCCACTCATGGTCTCCAGTAATATGACTGTCTCTTATACACATCTCTTGTTGACTATTGAATGAAAACTGTCTCTTATACACATCTAGATGTGTATAAGAGACAGAAATGGTCTTGTCTCCACCATGCATAGGACTCTTTTCACACCTTGTGCAAACATGCATGAATATAGCCATTCAATTCCATTTGATAAGCTGCTTTAATTCGAAAACTCGTTATAATTAAAATGAATATCACACTTACTATGTTCCAACAACTGTTTTTGTCTTGTCTTGATTTTGGTCATCACTGAATAGTCTGGCCGTACCAAAATCAGAGATCTTTGGGTTCATCTCTGCATCCACTAGAATGTTGCTACTTTTTAAGTCTCTATGAATAATCCTCAACCTGGAATCCTGGTGAACATACATAATCCCACGAGCAATACCAACAATAATGTCAAAGCGTTTTCTCCAATCCAAGAATGACCTTCTTGTTTGATCTACAACAAGATATCCCATTCAGATTAGTGTTGAAAACAGAGCTTGTGTTCCTCAATTACTATCTTTTAGAAGCAATTATAACTAGGCAACAATGTAGAACAGGGGCAGTGCTAATTCAAAAGGACTTACCAAAAAGAAATAAATCTAAGCTTTTGTTTGGCAAGTATTCATATATTAACATTTGCTCTTCTCCCTCCATGCAGCATCCTAAAAGTTTGACGAGATTCCTGTGCTGAAGCTTTGCGATCAACATAACTTCATTTGCAAATTCTTCCATTCCTTGCCGTGAATTTGTTGACAATCTTTTCACAGCAACCTCTTGTCCATCTGAAAGCTGACCCTAGACTCATGTTTCCAAACAAGAGCAAACACAATTAATTTAAGCAATCAACTTGCAATTCTATGCATGACCAAGGAAGAAAAGTAAAGAAATCCATGCACATAGACTTAGAACTCATTCAGTTTTGAGATGTTACATATAATTCCACCTTGTAGACAGAACCAAAGCCACCTTGACCAAGTTTGTTGGACTGAGAGAAATTCTTGGTAGCAGCACATACAGTGTCAAGATCAAAAAATTCCAACTCTGGATGACTCCTCCTTTCCTCATGATTTTTTGCCGTGGAAATATCTTTATAGAGGCCTAAACCTGTGAATTTGGATACCATCCTTTTTGCTTGGTTCTTAACTGTCCCTGAGCAGTTGAAAAGAATGATTAACATAAACTAGCATACAACAGGGTTCATACAAACTCCATCCCTTATAGATACTTATTCTGTCCCATCAATTACTCAGAAAACAAGTACTGTGAACTTCAAGGGATGACACAATCAATCACAGCACATTCAAGTAAAGGCACAATAAAAGGTTGGTATTCTACCTCTTTTAGTCCTTTTTTTCATCCAGAAACACATAATCACAATAATGACAATCCATCCTAAAGCAATAGAAGGGATTAGAATTGCTAGTATTCCATTCATTTCAAGAGATCCACCTGATTTCCCTGAATTCTGAGCTGCAAAAGTGGGAAAATGATTGACATCAATACTGCAGAACAGAAAGCAAAATGAAAGGACAAAACAACAGTCCTTGCCCTTGGCTCCTCGACAAGTGGTAAAATTAAGGCAAGAAGAAAGTACCAAGCAACAATACATACCTAATTGAAGTGCTTCAACACAAATGTAAACGTCATAACCCTCATCTGTGAAATCTATTGTTTCCATCAGTCGTCCATACCATGCCAAACAACGACCCCCCCTACCAGTGATATTTACCCTCGCGTAAGCCAGGCACGAGAAGTCTCTCATACATTTGTGCTCACAATCCAGTTGACTCATACTATTGTTCACCTCAACAGCTTGTGATACATCAGGTATGTTAACATTTGCCACTTTCAAGAACCCTCCTTTTTGCCCACAGACCAAGGAAGAATCTTGTCGTTTCTTAATGCACCTACCTCGACCATTTCTTAGGTTCCGGTCCCCTAGGGACTCCGGTTCATACCCAGGTAAACAAGTACATTCCAAGCTTTCAAGATTCTCAACATTGCACTTTTCAAAAGAACCGCAGTTTCCTAATGAATCACACCAGTACCTAGGTGCTGCCCAGTTCTCCTTCCAGAGACTGTCACTCTCATCCCAAAATAGGACCCTAATTAAGCCTGATTCATCCATCAATGAACGTCGGATCCTAGTAGAATTATCCAGATAGTCCATTATGAACACCCCATCTTTATTATTCCACGGCCATAGGCCACTTCGCCAATAGTTGTTAGCACCCTTTTGTAGAGAGAATTGTGGGGGCTCATCCGGATTGAACTTAAACGAGTATTGTCCAGTTCCAGGGTCATCTGCTTTTTTCCATGATGTAAGGAATAGCTCCCGGCCTGTTTTCCTGTTTAGCCCTATGGTCATTCCACTTATCATTGTGTTTGTAGGATAATCAAAGCTTTGCCACACAATGCTTTTCCCACTACTGCCATCTTGAACCAGAACCAGATTCCCTGAATCCAGCAACTGCGCAACATATGCACCTCTTACATCCAGAAAAGCATCAGACGACCAAACTGCAACTTTTTTATCACTGTCAGCAAAGAGAACGAGTCCTCCACGACGATCAAGTTTGAGAGTTCCAGAGGAGCCATTTATGGGGGAGTCCCTATTTGCTACCCATACTGCAGTCAGCTCCGATACTTTATGGAACCAAACCCCAAGATACCTAGATCTCGAATGGCCAGGGCTGAAGAATCCCAATTCAAAGTTGTTTTCTTTTGAAATAAGGACTTCACCATCTTTGAGGGTCTGGTTTATGGCAATTGTGTCCTTCGAGACCACAACCAATGGAAGAAAAGATAACAGAAACAGATTTCCAACGATCATGGCCGCTTCCATGGCCAATACACCAGAAAATCAATTTAAAATGCCTCGTTGAGTTGCCATTTTTGACCGAAGAAGGAAAAGTAATTTCTGTTGCACCCTAGTCTCACTGTATTCTTTCGAAGACTTCGTACCCAAACTCTTGTTGCCTTCCTTATTTGGTATCAAGCTGACTGGCTGAGGAGATATTTTGCAATATTTCAAAACATTGAAAAACCACAACTGTTTAAAATTACATAATTACTTATTGGGTTAGGTGCCATTTATGTACTGTGGAAAAGGAAAAACCAAATTCTACTAAAAAAACCTGTCCAAATTTTCAATCCCCAAATTTGAACCCTTAAATTATTTTAATTGTTATTGGACTAATGTCTTTAAAATCAAAACCATTTCCTTAAAAGTTCTGATAAATTTCAAAAACTGTTTTACACTTTTCTTTTATTTATTGTAGTCGGAACCCAAGATAAATGGTTCCATTATTGTTTGTTGAACGTGAGAGGTTGCCCCTCATTCCCACCTAGCACAGTAGGTGTAGAAAATAGATTAAAAAAAAAAAAGGCCTATCTGCACTGACCAGAACTTCAAAACCCAAAATAGTTTCCCTCGTCAGATACGTAGTATTTGTTGAACGTCACTCAAAGGAAAAAAATAGATAATGGAAGTTAAGGGAAAAAAAGAAAAAACCAGCTTTACCTTTCTGACTTTGCTTTTCTTGGCCGTGCTGTTGGGTGCTACAACTGCGGTCAACTGTTTGGTTTGAAAAACAGATGCGGTGAAGGACTGCAATTAAGATCCATATCAGAGCTGAGGTACAAGACCATACGAGCAATTTCAATAATGATGTCAAAATGTTTTCTCCCACCTAAGAGTGTTTTCCTTGTTTCATTTGCATCAAAATTTATAACAGAAGGTGGTTTTGACATTGTTTATAGGATAATTTCCTTATCATAATAGAACTTTACAAGCAACCTAGGGAATGAAATGATTGTCCAAAAACTTCAGGGCAAGGAATGGAAGAATTTGCAAATGAAGTTACAGCAAAGCTTCAACACAGAGATTTTGTGAAGCTTCAAGGATGCTGCATCAGGGGAGAATAGCTTTTTTTTCTTTTTTTCTTCACTTACCAAACAAAAAATTTGAACTCCTTTCTTTTTTGATATGTCTTATTGGATGTGCGTATAGTTTCGTCTCAGCGTAATTATTTCAAATAAAGTTTGTAGCGTGAATTTTTTGTTTCAACAAAAAAGTTGTTCGTAGCCATAGCCAAAATACTAAAATCAAACAATGGAAATTCCAATTCATGGTCTGAGCTTCTTTCACCTAAAGGTTCTGAATGGTGCGACTTACTTGAGATAACTACTTCATCAAGCAAGAAGCCTTGTCTTCTTTCTGTTGGTTGCTACCAGCATACCAGATAGAAGCTGCAAATGGTTGCTGACAGAATATATATTACCCTGTGTTGGCTTGAAGAAGAAGGAAAATGAAGAAAAGATTAAATGTAAGAAGAGGGCAAAGTCGATCCACGTTTTAAGGACTAGGATATTTGCACAAAAGTTAAAAGAAATTTTATTTTTTGGTTACGGTATAAATTTAAAATTTAAAATTTAAATTTAAATTTAATATTATATAATTATATTAATTTAAATTTAAAATAAATACATTATTATATACAAAATTATATTCAAAAACTTACTAGAAAAGTCACTAAACTCATTTGTTCTATTATAACTATTATAATTATTAACTATATGATAATTATTGAAACTGAAAAAAAAAAATTAATTAGACAAAATTTTGAAGTCAACTTACAACTAAAAAGAAGGTTTACCATGATCTTCATTATTTCTTAGTACTACTACCTTACATTTCCAACTTCTTTCTCAATTTAGCAAACTTATTCTTATGCAATCTTTTGGTAAGGACGTATGATGCAAGCTGATCCTTAGAAAGACATAATGTTAGCTCCACTTATTATTTCTCCCACATTTCCCTTACAAAATAAAGTTTTATATTGAAATATTTGGTTCTTTACTGCATGATAACAGTTTGGTTGTCATAATAGATGACAATGGTCTCCTTTTGCTCCAACTTCTAATCAGTCGTGATTTTCCTTATCCATATAACTTAATTCACAGTTAAGACAACAATTATGTACTCTACTTTAATCATAGATTTAATCATAATGATTTGTTTATTTGAGTTTCAATAAAAAATAGCTAAGTCAAGTGTAAAGGGATACTTAGATGTGCTTTTTTTATCCTTACTTGATCCATCATAATCATTTTCAATATAACCCTTTAATTTGATGTCCATTAAGCTTTTGAACATAATGTCAAAATTAGACGTGCCTTTAATCTATCTTAACACTCTTTTGGCAGCTTTATTATGCAATTTATAAGGACTTTGCATGAATCTGGACAACATACTCACAGAAAACATAATATCATGTCTTGAAGCTGGCAGATACGGTAAACATCTAGTGAGACTCATATACTCTTTTGTATTAATTTTTGGTGAGGTATTATCTTTCTGTACTTTGACACTTAATGTGCATAGAGTAGCTGCCTCCTTATAGTTTTGTAAGTGAAACTTCTTTAAAATCTACTTTGTATTATTTTTTTAGGTGAAAAAACTACTATTTTGGGATTGATGGATCTACAAACCTAGGAAATATTGTATTTTTCCTAATTTTTTCATGTAAAATTACTTATTCATTTCAAATATAACATGATAAACAAGCGTCCAACTTTCAGTGATGATCATAAAATCATCCGCATAAAAAGAAATATATAATACATATGTTGCTTTTGATTTCACATAAAGGGTTGCTTCTGATACATTTCTTGTAAAGCCAAGTTGGAGTAAGTAAGTATGCATCTTAATGTACCAAGCTCAAGGAGTCTACTTCAATGCATACAAAACCTTTTTAAGTAAACATAAATTTATCTTTTTCTTTAAAAATGATGAAACTATGTGGCTATTCAAGAACAACTTATTCTTGCAATTTACCATTTAGAAAGGCAAGCTTGACATTCATTTGGTGCACCACTAATTTGCTATGAGCTACAACTACCAAAATGAACTTGATGGTATTCAACCTTACCATAATAACAAAGGTATCTGTGTAATCAATTACAGACTGCTGACTAACCTAGCTTTAAGTTTGTGCAAGCTTTCTTCTACATTCATTTTTATCTTATAAATTCACTTAGTGTTTATGACTTTTATTCCTTTAAGCCTTAACACTAAAATCCAAATATTATTCCCTTTTAAAGCCTAAAGCTCCTTTTTTATTACAACTTTCCAACCAAGAAGCTTTAAAGTTTGATTATAACTTATTGGTTCAAGAAAGACTTCATTACATCTCTTATAAAAATTAGTGAGAAATATAATGCCCCCTAATAAGTGAGTTACCCACATTGTATTTGTCTGAAGAGTTAACTTGTTGTTGTATAGGCTATATTAATTAATTGGGACTTAGGCTTCGGTTTTCATTTGCCTCAACGGTTATCTCTTTCCACTCTCATCTTCGAGTTTCATGAAACCTTAAGTCACTACTTATAAAGACTTTATTGGTAATAGAGTCATTTATCCTTTAAGTGTGTGTTGTATTTATATAACCAACAAATATATCTACTAAGGCTTTGCAATCTAGCTTACTTCTTCTTACTTAAGAAATATGAGTGTAACATAAGGTTCAAACACTTTAAGATGTGCGAAGGAAGGTTTGATGTCAAATTCGTTCTCATATGGTGTGGAATCTATAAAAGTTTTGGTAAGCTACTTGTTCAATAGATATATTGATGTAGCTACTGTTTCTAACCAAAAAGATCTAGGAAGACTTTACTCTGTTAGCAAACACCTAGTTATGACAACAATGGATATGTTCTTCATCTCTCTCACATCGTTTTGCTAGGGTGAGTTACGTGTAGTTAATTGTTGCTATATGTCATCATCTTTGCAAATTTGCTTAAATGACTTAAAAGTATATTCTAAACTATTATCTAACTTATTGGTTTTGATTTGAAAACTAGATTACTTTATAACTAGAGATGTGAAGTTTTGCTGCAATGTTCACATGGAGTTTAGACTTTCTTCCCTCCTGTCTTGCTGGATTCTGCATCCTTGTGTTGTATTCTTTCAGTTTGAGACCTTATTTAGGAAGTTTTTCCTTTGTAAGAGCCCTGTATCTGTCTCTTATACACATCTAGATGTGTATAAGAGACAGCAACACAAGGATGCAGAATCCAGCAAGACAGGAGGGAAGAAAGTCTAAACTCCTGTCTCTTATACACATCTAGATGTGTATAAGAGACAGTCCTTTGAGTCCTCCAAGGAAGAGATTTTAGCTTCAAACCTCTCAGGCACACTAACCAGTACCTTTTCTACAATCCTTTTATCTGGCAAGTCCTCTCCAAGCAACCTGACTTGATTCACTATCCTCATAAGTTTGTCGCTGTAATCTTTAATAGTCTCTGAGTCCTTCATTTTTAAAACTTTAAATTCTCTTCTTAGATTGAGAATTTGCATGTTTCTGGTTTTAATGCTATCATTGTACTCATCTCTCAACTTCTCCCAAGCTTCCTTTGGTGTCTCACATGTCATAATTCTATTGAATATAATATCAGTGATTGTCGACTGAATGCATGACAGAGCCTTGTAACTTTTAGCTACTTGCTCACTGTGGTTTTTTAGTTGAGCAACAGTTGGATTTGCTGGAAGAGCTGGTGGATCATCCCTTTTCTCAGTGATATCCCAGAGATCATATGCCTTTAGGTATGTTTTCATCATAACAAACCATTGTATGTAATTTTTTCCAGAAAATTTGGGTAGAGAGACAGGTGTGAAGTTTACAGAAGCCATCTCAAATTGTTATCCTGCACCACTTGGTTAAAAATCTCAAGTGTTTCACTCAACCTCTCGTGCTGTCTCTTATACACATCTAATATATAGTGTACATGGTTAGGTACAAAAGACAATTAGGTCATACTTATATAAGTAATTAAATCACTGACTACTATGTCTATACTGTGACAGGTTAGCCATACTTTTTCTAGAAAAGACCATACTGCATATGGTATATCATATTTAATTCATTTAAATAAAAAAGTATGGATGAAAAACATAATGAAGAATTTGACAAAATAAAAAATAATAAAATATTAACATAAAACATCTACTTTGCTGTTACAAATCCATATGATTTCAACAACTTAAAATTTTTTGTAACATGACTATAAGACTCTTTTTACCAATTAGCAATGTTCAAAACCAATCTTTTAACGCACGTCACTTATCGATTCAAGTACCAATTATGATAACGTGGAAATAAAAAAACTAATTACTATAAAATAAAAGAAAAATAAATAAAAGTCCAAATTTTTAACCCCCACATTTTAACATTTAAATTATTTTAATTTTTAAGGGACTAAGGTCTTTAACATCAAAACCATTTTGGAGTGCAGTTAGATTTTATTAACTGTTTTACACCTTTCTTTTCTTTATGGCTCGATTACATAGCAACGTTATACTCTGTTTGTTGAAAGTGAGACATGGCCACCCACACCTGACACACTACTTGAGGAGCCTCAGAATTAAAAGAATGGCAAAGCAAATAGAAAGCCTAAATAAAGAATTCTCAGAAAAAGAGAAGGGTGCCACAATCAACCAGTGACATATCAAATAGACTTTTTAACTCTGTGTCTTTGTTTCTTTTGAAAAATCGATTCGGGTGAAGGGACTGAAAATGAGGTGCACTGTAGCACGAGGGACTGAGGTGGTGCGTTGGTAATAAATAGATGTGGCAATTCTCATTCAATGAATAATCCGAATTAATCAAATCTGAGATTCGATTCCACATAATTTATATTAATTAAGAAATTAACAATTAAATCATTTTAAATTAAAATAATTTATAATTCAAAAAACTCAAAATTGAAACAATCAAATTTGAACAAATCCAGAACCTAATTAATATAAATTCCAATAACTTGATTATGTAAAGTTCTAAAACTCAAATAACTTAAGTTTAAAATTTTTAAAATTTAAAATTTAATTTATTTAAAATTTGATAACCTTAAGATTTGATCTATGCATAATACGATAAAGTTAAAATTTACAATATTTAAAACTGAAAAAAAAAATCCATGAATTCAAATTTTAATTAATTTGTAATTTAAAATATCAAAATTTAAACAATCTGAAATCTGAAATAATTTAACTCAAATTTGAGTCGACCGCCCATCTTCATCCTTAGTAATAAACAGGAACTAACTTGAATGCATAAATTTCTTTTAGCCTTACAAAAAATATGTAACATCCTTTCACCTCCTGGATTTGAATGCATATATTTATTTTTTTTCCCTTCTTTCTAGTGTAATTGGATAACAAAAAAAAGTTACATTCTTGTTTAGTGTTTATTAATTATCGGACATGGCCACCAACCGCATCTGCCAATGCCATTACCCTTCAAGAGCCACGGTATTATGGACAAAAACAAGGAAAAAGAGCCTGGGAGTTGAGAATCAAAGAATGCCGCAACATTTAATTAAGCTCGGCATAATCAAAAGAATGAATATATTGGAAGCTTTTGATCACTGTCACCATAGAGAACGAGCTTTCCATGATGGCCGCCACCTATTGGAGGGTCCCTATTTGCCACCCACACCACAGTTTGTTCTGATACTTCATTGAACCAAATCCCATGATATCTATACCTAATACGGCCGGGGCTGAAAGATCCTAATGCAAAGTTTCTTCCTTTGGAGATGAGGTCGCCATCTTTGAGGGTTTGGTTTGTGGCTATTATGTCCTTGGCTGGAAGAGGCAAGGAGTGAAAGGACAGATGCGAGAAAATAAACAGAAACAGATTTTTCAGCAACGATCGATGGTGACTTCAATGGCCTGTGCACTGAAGTGGCATATTGCTATTTGTCATTCCTCACTTCAGTTCTTCCCTGTGATGGTGAAGACTTTGAGCTCAAATCTCTGAAAATTGTATCTTTTGGCTAACTAATCTTTATGTTTTTATTTACCAAACGTGGACTTGGACCTTCGGAAGTCAACTCGGTAACTTCTTATCTCTGAATATTAGACATAAAACCAGGTTATGTTGAATCAGGGTATTGAAATTACAACAATCATGTCGTCTTGAGAACTCTAATAATTAAAAATTTAAATTTTGATTTTAAATTTGAAGTTATAATCTTAAGAAGAGATATAATTTTTAGTTAAAAAAGAAAAGAAAAAAAAAACGTCCCAATCTAAGCACCCTTGACATCAATTATAATTTTCAAATTTTACTTGTTAATGTTTAAGTTATATCTCTAAAGTTTAATACTCTTCAGCCCTTGGAGGATTATTTCCACAAACATTTCAATTCCTAGGTTTATTTCTGTCAAGTATTTTACAATCTTAGGGACTAGGCATTTGAAATTGTTTTTTTTTTTTTAATAATTCTCAAGTCTCTCTTTTCTTTTCAATTGAAATGGAAAGACAGAGTTTATTATCAGTAAGTAAGATATGAACATCGATCCTATATCTTATCCCCATGTTTTTGTGCTTAGTGGCACACTTATGTCTTAATCAACCATAATTCATAGGCACTTATCCTAACAATGTTTACTTTTTCTTTAATGAACAGACATATAAACCACTTCCCACCTGCCACAAGAATTAAAGAGCCTAAATTAAAGAATTAAGAAATGATCATGATACAAGCTTTCCATTATCCTTTCAGCACACCATCCCTTAAGTTTGAATTATGAGACTAAATCATTAATGGAAATGAAAATTGAGAAAAGAAAACATACTTATTAAATAAAAGATATGCACTCAAAACATAAAGTAACAATTCAATTTTTTTTTGACTTCAGCTTAATGAAAAATTTTACGGTATTTGTTTGAGAGAAAAAAAAAAGAAGATAAAATTAAGAGTTTATATAACACTATTATTAAACTTTGTTATTAGTGGCAGACTTTTTCTTCTTTCAAACAATGATACAGTTTGGTGGCCTCTTTGTTGGGGCATTGTTTCTTGTTGGAAAACTATGTGAAAATAATGGACTCCTTTTCTGTTGGTGTGCTTAGTTTGACAATTTTCTTATTCGTTTCCACAAAAAAATTGAAATAATTTTATTATCTATTTTGCTCGGAGTAAAATTAATGTTTAGTATACCAAATTTTTTTGTAAGCGCTAATATTTAACATAATGTATTTAACATAATATAGAACCATATTCTATATAACGCTAACAACTTCGCTTGATGTCCTAACAATCCCTACCATTTCTAACATTGCTATAGTGATACAAAAGTTTGGTGAGTACAAAGATCGTTCTGGTAATTAACAATGTAGATTTTATGTTTGAGATTTTAAATTAAAAGGGCATCAGATTTATGAGTATAATTTATAATTCAATGAATAAGAAAACATTTTGAGGGGTCTTGGCAAGGCACAAAACCGAATCACACTTGAGTCTCATGCTTGCAAAAGGTCTTTTCTTGGGCCAACATGAACAAATTGGATAAATGCAGATATTTATGTGTCTACTACACTTGTAAGCGATGTATCTCGTTAGTTTCAATGGGTAAATCATCGTACAAAGTTTACAAGATATTTAGCGTGATAAAACCTCAGAAACTGTGACAAGGTTTATAGAATGTGGTTCTTCTCTTTCTGGCAAATCTACATCCTGTCTCTTATACACATCTAGATGTGTATAAGAGACAGCTTTAACACTAAGATGGGGAGACAGACTTTGAGAAAAGAGTCCTATGCATGGTGGAGACAAGACCCTTTGCTCCGGAAAATTGAAACACAGAAAATAAACTGTCTCTTATACACATCTAGATGTGTATAAGAGACAGTTTATTTTCTGTGTTTCAATTTTCCGGAGCAAATGGTCTTGTCTCCACCATGCATAGGACTCTTTTCACAAAGTCTGTCTCCCCATCTTAGTGTTAAAGTACAGTTAATGGCATTTCTGATATTCTGATTCTGTTTCATCCCTAAAGGCACAATAGCAGAGCATGATATTCTTTTTGAAAATGGACAGATAAGCATGCCTTCCCATGATTGCCACATGTAGGAAAGATGATGGTTTATGGTTTCTAAGACTTAGCATAGTTAAGCCAGCATACTGATTGGTAATGTAGCAGTTTGCTTTAAGGCTTTTATTGACACCTTGCGCAAACATGCATGCCTATAGCCATTCAATTCCATTTGATATGCTGATTTAAATCTCAGATCGGAGACTCATTATAATTAAAATGAATATCATACTTACTATGTTCCAACAACTCTTTTTGTCTTGTCTTGTTTTTGGTCATCACTGAATAGTCTGGCCGTACCAAAATCAGAGATCTTTGGGTTCATCTCTGCATCCACTAGAATGTTGCTACTTTTTAAGTCTCTATGAATAATCCTCAACCTGGAATCCTGGTGAAGATACATAATCCCACGAGCAATGCCAACAATAATGTCAAAGCGTTTTCTCCAATCCAAGAATGACCTTCTTGTTTGATCTACAACAAGATATCCCATTCAGATTAGTGTTGAAAACAGAGCTTGTGTTCCTCAATTACTATCTTTTAGAAGCAATTATAACTAGGCAACAATGTAGAACAGGGGCAGTGCTAATTCAAAAGGACTTACCAAAAAGAAATAAATCTAAGCTTTTGTTTGGCAAGTATTCATATATTAACATTTGCTCTTCTCCCTCCATGCAGCATCCTAAAAGTTTGACGAGATTCCTGTGCTGAAGCTTTGCGATCAACATAACTTCATTTGCAAATTCTTCCATTCCTTGCCGTGAATTTGTTGACAATCTTTTCACAGCAACCTCTTGTCCATCTGAAAGCTGACCCTAGACTCATGTTTCCAAACAAGAGCAAACACAATTAATTTAAGCAATCAACTTGCAATTCTATGCATGACCAAGGAAGAAAAGTAAAGAAATCCATGCACATAGACTTAGAACTCATTCAGTTTTGAGATGTTACATATAATTCCACCTTGTAGACAGAACCAAAGCCACCTTGACCAAGTTTGTTGGACTGAGAGAAATTCTTGGTAGCAGCACATACAGTGTCAAGATCAAAAAATTCCAACTCTGGATGACTCCTCCTTTCCTCATGATTTTTTGCCGTGGAAATATCTTTATAGAGGCCTAAACCTGTGAATTTGGATACCATCCTTTTTGCTTGGTTCTTAACTGTCCCTGAGCAGTTGAAAAGAATGATTAACATAAACTAGCATACAACAGGGTTCATACAAACTCCATCCCTTATAGATACTTATTCTGTCCCATCAATTACTCAGAAAACAAGTACTGTGAACTTCAAGGGATGACACAATCAATCACAGCACATTCAAGTAAAGGCACAATAAAAGGTTGGTATTCTACCTCTTTTAGTCCTTTTTTTCATCCAGAAACACATAATCACAATAATGACAATCCATCCTAAAGCAATAGAAGGGATTAGAATTGCTAGTATTCCATTCATTTCAAGAGATCCACCTGATTTCCCTGAATTCTGAGCTGCAAAAGTGGGAAAATGATTGACATCAATACTGCAGAACAGAAAGCAAAATGAAAGGACAAAACAACAGTCCTTGCCCTTGGCTCCTCGACAAGTGGTAAAATTAAGGCAAGAAGAAAGTACCAAGCAACAATACATACCTAATTGAAGTGCTTCAACACAAATGTAAACGTCATAACCCTCATCTGTGAAATCTATTGTTTCCATCAGTCGTCCATACCATGCCAAACAACGACCCCCCCTACCAGTGATATTTACCCTCGCGTAAGCCAGGCACGAGAAGTCTCTCATACATTTGTGCTCACAATCCAGTTGACTCATACTATTGTTCACCTCAACAGCTTGTGATACATCAGGTATGTTAACATTTGCCACTTTCAAGAACCCTCCTTTTTGCCCACAGACCAAGGAAGAATCTTGTCGTTTCTTAATGCACCTACCTCGACCATTTCTTAGGTTCCGGTCCCCTAGGGACTCCGGTTCATACCCAGGTAAACAAGTACATTCCAAGCTTTCAAGATTCTCAACATTGCACTTTTCAAAAGAACCGCAGTTTCCTAATGAATCACACCAGTACCTAGGTGCTGCCCAGTTCTCCTTCCAGAGACTGTCACTCTCATCCCAAAATAGGACCCTAATTAAGCCTGATTCATCCATCAATGAACGTCGGATCCTAGTAGAATTATCCAGATAGTCCATTATGAACACCCCATCTTTATTATTCCACGGCCATAGGCCACTTCGCCAATAGTTGTTAGCACCCTTTTGTAGAGAGAATTGTGGGGGCTCATCCGGATTGAACTTAAACGAGTATTGTCCAGTTCCAGGGTCATCTGCTTTTTTCCATGATGTAAGGAATAGCTCCCGGCCTGTTTTCCTGTTTAGCCCTATGGTCATTCCACTTATCATTGTGTTTGTAGGATAATCAAAGCTTTGCCACACAATGCTTTTCCCACTACTGCCATCTTGAACCAGAACCAGATTCCCTGAATCCAGCAACTGCGCAACATATGCACCTCTTACATCCAGAAAAGCATCAGACGACCAAACTGCAACTTTTTTATCACTGTCAGCAAAGAGAACGAGTCCTCCACGACGATCAAGTTTGAGAGTTCCAGAGGAGCCATTTATGGGGGAGTCCCTATTTGCTACCCATACTGCAGTCAGCTCCGATACTTTATGGAACCAAACCCCAAGATACCTAGATCTCGAATGGCCAGGGCTGAAGAATCCCAATTCAAAGTTGTTTTCTTTTGAAATAAGGACTTCACCATCTTTGAGGGTCTGGTTTATGGCAATTGTGTCCTTCGAGACCACAACCAATGGAAGAAAAGATAACAGAAACAGATTTCCAACGATCATGGCCGCTTCCATGGCCAATACACCAGAAAATCAATTTAAAATGCCTCGTTGAGTTGCCATTTTTGACCGAAGAAGGAAAAGTAATTTCTGTTGCACCCTAGTCTCACTGTATTCTTTCGAAGACTTCGTACCCAAACTCCTGTTGCCTTCCTTATTTGGTATCAAGCTGCCTGGCTGAGGAGATACTTTGCAATATTTCAAAACATTGAAAAACCACGACTGTTTAAAATTACATAATTACTTATTGGGTTAGGTGCCATTTATGTACTGTGGAAAAGGAAAAACCAAATTCTACTAAAAAAACCTGTCCAAATTTTCAATCCCCACATTTTAACCCTTAAATTATTTTAATTGTTATTGGACTAATGTCTTTAAAATCAAAACCATTTCATTAAAAGTTCTGATAAATTTCAAAAACTGGTTAACACTTTTCTTTTATTTATTGTAGTCGGAACCCAAGATAAATGTTTCCATTATTGTTGGTTGAACGTGAGAGGTTGCCCCTCCTTCCCCCCTAGCACCGTAGGTGTAAAAAATAGATTAAAAAAAAAAAAGGCCTATCTGCACTGACCAGAATTTCAAAACCCAAAATAGTTTCCCTCGTCAGATACGTAGTATTTGTTTATAGTATGAACGATGTTTGTTGAACGTCACTCAAAGGAAAAAAATAGACAATGGAAGTTGAGGGAAAAGAAAAAAAAAACCAGCTTTACCTTTCTGACTTTGCTTTTCTTGGCCGTGCTGTTGGGTGCTACAACTGCGGTCAACTGTTTGGTTTGAAAAACAGATGCGGTGAAGGACTGCAATTAAGATCCATATCAGAGCTGTGGTACAAGACCATACGAGCAATTTCAATAATGATGTCAAAATGTTTTCTCCCACCTAAGAGTGTTTTCCTTGTTTCATTTGCATCAAAATTTATAACAAAAGGTGGTTTTGACATTGTTTATAGGATAATTTCCTTATCATAATAGAACTTTACAAGCAACCTAGGGAATGAAATGATTGTCCAAAAACTTCAGGGCAAGGAATGGAAGAATTTGCAAATGAAGTTACAGCAAAGCTTCAACACAGAGATTTTGTGAAGCTTCAAGGATGCTGCATCAGGGGAGAATAGCTTTTTTTTCTTTTTTTCTTCACTTACCAAACAAAAAATTTGAACTCCTTTCTTTTTTGATATGTCTTATTGGATGTGCGTATAGTTTCGTCTCAGCGTAATTATTTCAAATAAAGTTTGTAGCGTGAATTTTTTGTTTCAACAAAAAAGTTGTTCGTAGCCATAGCCAAAATACTAAAATCAAACAATGGAAATTCCAATTCATGGTCTGAGCTTCTTTCACCTAAAGGTTCTGAATGGTGCGACTTACTTGAGATAACTACTTCATCAAGCAAGAAACCTTGTCTTCTTTCTGTTGGTTGCTATCAGCATACCAGATAGAAGCTGCAAATGGTTGCTGACAGAATATATATTACCCTGTGTTGGCTTGAAGAAGAAGGAAAATGAAGAAAAGATTAAATGTAAGAAGAGGGCAAAGTCGATGTACGTTTTAAGGACTAGGATATTTGCACAAAAGTTAAAGAATTTTTATTTTTTGGTTACGGTATAAATTCAAAATTTATAATTTAAATTTAAATTTAATATTGTATAATTATATTAATTTAAATTTAAAATAAATACATGATTATACACAAAATCATACTCAAAAACTTACTAGAAAAGTCACTAAACTCATTTGTTCTATTATAACTATTATAATTGTCAACTATATAATAATTATTGAAAATTGGAGAGAAAAGTAGTTGGACAAAATTTTGAAGTCTAACTTACAACTAAAAATAAGGTTTACCATGATCTTCATTATTTCTTAGTACTACCACTTATTTCTTTTTCCACATTTTCCTCACAAAATGAAGTTTTATATTGAAATATTTAGTTCTTCACTGCATGATTAGTTTTCTAGAAATAGCAATAACAGTTTGGTTGTCATAATAGATGACAATGGTCTCCTTTTGCTCCAACTTCTAATCATTCGTGATCTTCCTTATCCATATAACTTAATTCATAGCTAAGACAACAATTATGTACTCTACTTTAATCACGAATTTAATCATAATGATTTGCTTCTTTGAGTTTCAATAAAAAAATAGTTAAGTCAAGTGTAAAGGGATACTTAGATGTGCTTTTTTATCCTTACTTGATCCACCATAATCATTGTCAATATAACCCTCTAATTTTATGTGCATTAAGCTTTTGAACATAATGTCAAAATTAGACGTGCCTTTAATCTATCTTAACACTTTTTTGACAACTTTATTATGCAGTTCATAAGGATTTTGCATGAATCTGGACAACATACTCACAGAAAATATAATATCATATCTTAAAGTTGAGAGATACGTTAAACATCTAGTGAGACTCATATACTTTTTTGTATTAATTTTTGGTGAGGTATTATCTTTCTGTAGTTTAACACTTAATGTGCATAGAGTAGCTGCCTCCTTATAGTTTTGTGAGTGAAACTTCTTCAAAATCTACTTTGTATTATTTTTTTAAGTGAAAAAACTACTATTTTGCGATTGGTGGATCTACAAACCTAGGAAATATTGTATTTTTCCTAATTTTTTCATGTAAAATTACTTATTCATTTCAAATATAACATGGTAAACAAGTGTGCAACTTTCATTGATGATCATAAAATCATCCGCATAAAAAGAAATATATAATACATATGTTGCTTTTGATTTCACATAAAGGGTTGCTTCTGATACACTTCTTGTAAAGCCAAGTTGGAGTAAGTAAGTATGCATCTTAATGTACCAAGCTCAAAGAGCCTACTTCAATGCATACAAAACCTTTTTAAGTAAACATAAATTTATCTTTTTCTTTAAAAATGATGAAACTATGTGGCTATTCAAGAACAACTTATTCTTGCAATTTACCATTTAGAAAGGCAAGCTTGACATTCATTTGGTGCACCACTAATTTGCTATGAGCTACAACTACCAAAATGAACTTGATGGTATTCAACCTTACCATAATAACAAAGGTATTTGTGTAATCAATTACAAACTGCTAACTAACCTAGCTTTAAGTTTGTGCAAGCTTTCTTCTACATTCATTTTTATCCTATAAATTCACTTAGTATTTATGACTTTTATTCCTTTAAGCCTTAACACTAAAATCCAAATATTGTTCCCTTTTAAAGCCTAGAGCTCCTTTTTTATTACAACTTTCCAACCAAGAAGCTTTAAAGTTTGATTATAGCTTATTGGTTCAAGAATGACTTCATTACATCTCTTATAAAAATTAATGAGAAATATAATACCCCCTAATAAGTGAGTTACCTACATTGTATTTGTCTGAAGAATCAACTTGTTATTGTATAGGCTATATTAATTAATTGGGACTTAGGCTTCGGTTTTTATTTGCCTCAACGGTTATCTCTTTCCACTCTTCAAGTTTCATGAAACCTCAAGTCTCTACTTATAAAGACTTTATTGGTAATAGGGTCATTTATACTAAAAAAGTTACAGCTAACCTTGTATTGCTCTTATTACTAATGAAGTTGACTATATCAACAAACAATTGCTCGTTCAGTATCTGTTGTTCGTTAGCTACCTATGTCTAATAAGGTTTTTATGGTTGTTATTTCTTCCCTCTGTGCCAGCAAATTATTTTTGCATGCTTTTTTTTATTGTATATTTTGCACACAATGTTAGGTCTTTTCTAGTAATTCCTAAAAAGATGATTTTTCCTTTAATAGTTATCATATGGTGAATATTGTTTTTTACCTTTAAAATTAACATATTATTTTGTACTCTTTTCCTGCTTTCTTTGTTGTCTCCTCTTTACTTGAGGTTTAGTATATTGCTTCTTAAGAAAGGCTTCTTGAGTACTCTCCTCTTACCTCAAAAGTCTTTTTTACTTTTGATCTTGAAAAGATGTACGTAATTATAGCAAACTTATAAAGATAAGGTCTTCAGAGTCTTCTGAAGAGGAGATCTTTGTCTCAAACCTCTATAGAATGTTCACTAAGACCTTCTGCAGAATATTTTTTTTTTGGAAAGTCTTCTCTCAATACTTTGATCTGGTTAATTGTCTTCAAAAGCTTGTCTCTATACTCCTTTACGGTGTCTACTTCTTTTATCTTCAGAAGTTCAAATTCTCTTTTTAGATTGAGGAGTTACATATTTATGGTTTTTTTATTACTTGAAAATTCTTCCTTTAACCTTTTTTAAGCATATTTAGTAGTTTTATAAGTCATAATTTTATTGAAAATACTTTTTGACATAAATGAATGGATACAAGTGAGAGCTTGGTATTATTTTGTTATTTGCTTACTATGTTATTTTATTTGTGTCAGGGAAGAATTAGCTAGCAAGGGAGGTGGTTTAATATCTTTTTCAGTGACTTCTCATAAATCATATACACTAAGTAAACTATCATCATTACTATTTACCGATGATAGTTCTCTCTAGTGAACTTTGGTAGTGGAAGTGAAGAAAAGCTAGAAGAAGTCATTTTCAAGAATGTAGCTTGGGTATTCAGTGAGGATTTAAGAAAATTTTGCTCATCTCACAAAAGTTTGTTAAGTTTCCTTTCCCTCATTCTTAAATGGCTTTGTTAGGTCTCATAGATGCAACCTACTATGATACCAAATGTTAGTTGCTACTGGCATACTAGATATAAGTTACAGATGTTGGTTGCTACTATTGGTTGCTAACTAGATATATATTGACATGTGTTGACTTGAATTAAAAGAAAAATGAATGAAAGATTATATGTAAAGGGAGAGGGAAGTCGATGTATATTTTCAATGGCCTAAGATATTTACAAAAAAGTTACAAAATTTGTATTTCTTTGTTTTATAAATATAGTCGTAATCTTACAATGTCATGTAATGAAAATTTCAAATTTATAATTTAAATTTAAATTTAATATTATATAATTATATTGATTTGAATTCAAAATACTTTAAATTTAAATTAATCACATTATTATATACAAAATTATACTTGAAAATTTGTTAAATTTTTAAATTGATTTACTTTAACTATAATAACTATTAATTATTATAATTGTTATTAAAATTTAATAAAAAAGATAATTACATAAAATTTTGAAATCACTTTATAATAACAAAACAAAGTACCATGATCTTTACTTTTAGGAGCACCTAATTTTACATATAATAAGATAAATACAAAAAATATATATTTTATGTCAGTTTCAATTATAATTTTTAGATGATTTTGATCAACAAAAGTCTAGAATTAATAAGAAAAAAAGTTTGGTGGCTTACCTTAAGGAGAAAAAAAAATTCTTTCTTCTAAAACAGAAAATAAAGAGATAATTGAAAATTAGTTTAACTTTTAACTTGGCTATGAATTGGACGAGGCACAACAAGTATCTTTGCATTCCTCATACCACGAACAATACGAAGGACTGAAAAGTATAAAATTGAGAATTTATCCAGCTCTAATGTTAATTTTGTTATTAGTAGCGTCTTTTTTTTTTTCAAACATTGATATAGTTTGTTGGCCCTTTGTTAGGATATTTTTTCTTGTCGCAAGATTCTGAGAAGACAATGAAATCTTTTTCTATTATTGAGTATAGTTTTCTAAATTCTGTATTGATTTTTACAAAAGAATTAATATTTAGTATATCTCGTCATTTTGTGAATACTAATATTTAATATACTGTTAATAAAAAATTTTATAATAATTACTAAAGAATTTTTTTTCCTTATCATAACAATTCTTATTATTTTTATCATATGTAATATTTATTATTATGTTTTAATAATTAAAAAAATTAATTAAAAATAAATATAAGATTCATAAATATAACATAAAGTCAAGTGAATAAAAAAAAATTCGAAGGCTTTCTAAGGGCGGGGAACTAGGAAAAGCACAAAGTAGATTCACGCTAGAGTAATGCACTTGAAAGAGATCTTTTGTTGGGCGAACACAAAGCAACGTGAAAAAAATTGGATAAATAGAGATATTTACGCGTCTACGACAAAGCCAATCCGCATGATTGCAGAGCAGGGCTAGAATGAAGTTCTGAAATTGATTTCTCTATAGGTGATGAAGGATTCTATTACACTCGCAAGTGATGTGTTTCGTTAGTTTCAATGGGTATATTTTCATACAATGTTAACAAGATGTTTAGCGAGATAAAACATCAGAAACTGTGACAAGGTTGATAGAATATAGTTCTTCTCTCTCTGACAAATCTAGATCATTCTTAGATTTCCGGAAAACAAATGCGGGCCGTTTAGGATATGGAAGAGGCACGTCACTGTTGAGCATGAGAACAACATCTAACATGGTTGGCCTGTCACTTGTATTCTCCTGCACACACAAGAGCCCAATCTGAATGCATCTCAAGGCTTCATGAAGAAGACATGATTCTTTCAGTGACGAGTCAACTACCTCCAATGCTCTGTCCCCTCTCCAATACTCCCACACCTGCCAAGTTCATAACATATATATCAAAGGAATGAGTTCGATTAGAGTATAAGCTAATAGTCAACTGAATTTCAGTCACTTACGTATCCTATCAAGCTCAGGACGATGTCATCCTGATAGAGGTCAATGTTCTTCTTGCCGCTTATGATCTCCAGTAATATGACCCCAAAACTGAAGACATCGGATTTAACCGAAAATTTTCCAAACACCGCATACTCCGGTGACATGTAGCCACTGCATTGGGAAATAGTTTAAGCATTAATTTTCTGTGTGTTTCAATTTTCAGGAGCAAATGGTCTTGTCTCCACCATGCATAGGACTCTTTTCACACAGTGTCACCCTATTTTCGGCTCAATGTACAGTTAATGGCACTTCCAATATTCTCATTCTGTTTCATCGCTGGCACAATAACAGAACATTATATTCTTTTTGAAAATGGACAGACAAGCATGCCTTCCCATGATTGCAACATGTAGGAAAGATGATGGTTTATGATTTCTAAGATTTAGCATAGCTAAGCCTGCATACTGATTGGTAATGTAGCAGTTTGCTTTAAGGATTTTATTGACACCTTATGCAAACATGCATGCATATAGCTATTCAATTCCATTTGATAAGCTGCTTTAATTCGAAAACTCGTTATAATTAAAATGAATACCACACTTACTATGTTCCAACAACTCTTTTTGTCTTGTCTTGATTTTGGTCATCTTTCAAAATTCTAGCCATACCAAAATCTGAGATCTGTGGATTCATTTCTGCATCCACTAGAATGTTGCTACTTTTTAAGTCCCTGTGAATAATCCTCAACCTGGAATCCTGGTGAAGATACATAATCCCACGAGCAATACCGACAATAATGTCAAAGCGTTTTCTCCAATCCAAGAATGACCTTCTTGTTTGATCTACAATAAAGAAAAGATATCCCTCAATTATTATCCTTTATAAGCAGTTAGAACTAGGCAACAACGTAGAACAGGGTCAGTGCTAATTCAAAGAACTTACCAAAAAGAAATAAGTCCAAGCTTTTGTTTGGCAAGTATTCGTATATTAGCATTTGCTCTTCTCCCTCCATGCAGCATCCTAAAAGTTTAACAAGATTCCTGTGCTGAAGCTTCGCGATCAACATAACTTCATTTGCAAATTCTTCCATTCCTTGCCCTGAATTTTTTGATAATCTTTTCACAGCAACCTCTTGTCCATCTGCAAGTTGACCCTAGACTCATGTTTCCAAACAAGAGCAAACACAATTAATTTAAGCAATCAAATTGCAATTCTATGCATGACCAAGGAAGAAAAGTAAAGAAATCCATGCACATAGACTTAGAACTCATTCAGTTTTGAGATATTACATATAATTTTACCTTGTAAACTGAACCAAAGCCACCTTGACCAAGTTTGTTGGACTGGGAGAAATTCTTGGTAGCAGCACATACAGTGTCAAGATCAAAAAATTCCAACTCTGGATGACTCCTCCTTTCCTCATGATTTTTTGCTGTGGAAATATCTTTATAGAGGCCTAAACCTGTGAATTTGGATACCATCCTTTTTGCTTGGTTCTTAACTGTCCCTGAGCAGTTGAAAAGAATGATTAACATAAACTAGCATACAACAGGGTTCATACAAACTCCATCCCTTATAGATACTTATTCTGTCCCATCAATTACTCAGAAAACAAGTACTGTGAACTTCAAGGGATGACACAATCAATCACAGCACATTCAAGTAAAGGCACAACAAAAGGTTGGTATTCTACCTCTTTTAGTCCTTTTTTTCATCCAGAAACACATAATCACAATAATGACAATCCATCCTAAAGCAATAGAAGGGATTAGAATTGCTAGCATTCCATTCATTTCCAGAGATCCACTCCCTGAATTCTGAGCTGCAAAAGTGGGAAAATGATTGACATCAATACTGCAGAACACAAAGCAAAATGAAAGGACAAAACAACAGTCCTTGCCCTTGGCTCCTCGGCAAGTGGTAAAATTAAGGCATGAAGAAAGTACCAAGCAATAATGCATACCTAATTGAAGTGCTTCAACACAAATGTAAAGGTCATAACCCTCATCTGTGAAATCTATTGTTTCCATCAGTCGTCCATACCATGCCAAACAACCACTCCCCCTCCCAGTGATATTTACACTAGCGTAAGCCAGGCACGAGAGGTCTCTCATGCATTGCCGCTCACAATCCACTTGACTCATATTCTTGTTCACCCAAACAGCTTGTGATGGGTCAGGTATCCTAGCATTTGCCACTTTCAAGAACCCTCCTTTTTGCCCACAGACCAAGGAAGAATCTTGTCGTTTCTTAATGCACCTACCTCGACCATTTCTTAGGTTCTTGTCGCCTAGGCACTCCGGTTCATACCCAGGTAAACAAGTACATTCCAAGCTTTCAAGATTCTCAACATTGCACTTTTCAGAAGAACCGCAGTTTCCTAATGAATCACACCAGTACCTAGGTGATGCCCAGTTCTCCTTCCAGAGATTGTCACTCTCATCCCAAAATAGTTCCATAATTAAGCCTGATTCATCCAGCAATGTACGTCGGATTCTAGCAGAATTATCCTGATAGTCGGTTATGAACACCCCATCTTTATTATTCCACGGCCATAGGCTACTTCGCCAATAGTTGTTAGCACCCTTTTGTAGAGAGAATTGTGGGGGCTCATCCGGATTGAACTTAAACGAGTATTGTCCAGTTCCAGGGTCATCTGCATTTTTCCATGATGTAAGGAATAGCTCCCGGCCTGTTTTCCTGTTTAGCCCTATGGTCATTCCACTTATCAGCGTGTTTGTAGGATAATCAAAGCTTTGCCACACAATGCTTTTCCCACTGCTGCCATCTTGAACCAGAACCAGATTCCCTGAATCCAGCAGCTGCGCAACATATGCACCTCTTACATCCAGAAAAGCATCAGACGACCAAACTGCAACTTTTTGATCACTGTCAGCAAAGAGAAAAAGTCCTCGACGATGATCAAGTTTGAGAGTTCCAGAGGAGCCATTTATGGGGGAGTCCCTATTTGCTACCCATAATGCAGTCAGCTCCGATACATTATGGAACCAAACCCCAAGATATTTATACCTGGAATGACCAGGGCTGAAGAATCCCAATACAAAGTTGTTCTCTTTTGAAATAAGAAATTCGCCATCTTTGAGGGTCTGGTTTATGGCTATTGTGTCCTTCGAGGCGACAAGCAATGGAAGAAAAGAAAACAGAAACAGATTTGCAACCATCATGGCCGCTTCAATGGCAACACACCAGAAAATCAATTTAAAAAGCCTCTTTGAGTTGCCATTTTTGACCGGAGAAGGAAAATCAATTTCTTTTGGCACCATATTCTCGCTGTGTTCTTTCAAATACCGTCCGCGTTATGCAAACTCGTGTTGCCTTGCGGATTGCTATCAAGCTCATTGACCGAGGAGATATTTTGCTATATTTCAAAATTTTGAAAAACCACAAGTCTTTAAAATTACATAATTACTTATTGGGTTAGGTGCCATTTATGATACTGTGGAAATGGAGAAACCAAATTCTACTAAATAAAAACCGGTTCAAATTTTCACTCCCCACATTTGAACCCTTCAATTATTTTAATTTTTATCGAACTAATGTCTTTAAAATCAAAACCATTTCCTTAAAAGTTCTGGTAAATTTCAATACCTGTTTTACATTTTTCTTTTATTTATTGTAGTCGGAACCCAAGATAAAAGGTTCCATTATTGTTTATTGAACGTGAGACATTGCCCCTCACTCCCACCTAGCACAGTACGGGTAGAAAATAGAGAGAAAAAAAAAAAAAAAAAGGCCTATCTGCACTGACCAGAATTTTAAAACCCAGAATAGTTTCCCACATCAGATACGTAGTCTTTGTTTATAATATGACCAATGTTTGTTGACCGTCCCTAAAAGGAAAAAAATAGACAATGGAAGTTAAGTGTTAAAAAAAAAAAAAAAAACTTTGTTTTTCTTGGCCATGCTGTTGGGTGCTACAACTGCGGTCAACTGTTTGCTTTGAAAAATAGATGCGGTGAAGGACTGCAATGATTTAAATATGTATTATTTGAATAAAATATTGATTTAAATTACTTAAAATTAAAATAATTTAAAATTTTACTAATAAAATGAAATTTGAATGATAATTAAAATTCGAATAACTTGATTTTTTAATAAATAATAAATTTTAGTAAATTTGTAATTTAAAATATTTAAAATTTAGATGAAATTTAAAATAATTTGACGTCAAGTGTGTGTCAGTCTGTGTGGCGGCGGCTGTTCAAAAAGGAGGCCCAACTTCATAGGCTTGACTGCATTGTTAGTTATAGGGAGTCCTGGGGGTTTTGAATTTTCCGAACAAGACTCTTTGACCAGAATTCACCTAGGAGTTGGAGTTGCAGTGAATCATGAAAGAGGAAGAGCTACTCCATTTGGAGTGGGAGCGGCAGTTTATGTCCCTCAAGAAAATTTATTGATCAAGAACCATTGAATATTCTAGCCCTTCCAAAATCTGAAAAATTTTGGGTTCATCTCTGCATCTAATAGAACATTTGCTGGTTTTTTGAACCATTGTGAATAATTATTGACCTTGAATCATAGCCACGATACAAGAACGTACGAACAATTTCAATAATGATATCAAAATGTTTTCTCCAACCCAAAAGTGTTTTCATTGTTTCATTTGCATCAAAATTATAAATTTTTAATTTATATTATTGAAAAAAAAAATTTAGGCTGCAAACTTTATTTGAAATAATTATAGTGAGATGAGACAATACACACATCCAATAAGACATACCAAAAAATAAAAGAGTCTAAGTTTTTTATTTGGTAAGTGAAAAAAAAATTGGCTATTCTCCCTTAATGGAACATCCTTGAAACTTCACATAATCTCTCTCTTGAAGTTTTGCTATCTATAACTTCATTTTCAAATTCTTTCATTCCTTGCCCTGAAGTTTTTGGACCATCGTTTCATTTCCTAAGTTGCTTGTAAAGTTCTATTATGATAAGGAAATTACCTTATAAATAATGTCAAAACTACCTTTTGTTAACTTATTATTTTTAGAAAACTTGTTTCTAGTCACGACCAAAATGCTAAAATCAAATAGTAGCAGTTCCAATTTATGGTCTGCCTTTCTTTCACCTAAAGGTCTTAAATGGTGTCACTTACTTGAGATAACTACTTCATCAAGCATGAAGCCTTATCTGCTTCATGTTGGTTGCTGTCAGCATACCAAATATAAGTTACATATGTTGATTACTAACAGAATATACATTAACCTGTTTTGGCTTAAACTAAAAGAAAAATGAAGAAAATATTTAATGTAAGGAGAGGGCAAAGTCAATATATGTTTTAAGGGCCTAGGATATTTGCACAAAAGGCACTTTTTTGACTCCATATACATAGCAAGAGTGTTAGATATTATAAATTCAAAATTTATAATAAATTTAATGTTCTATAATTACATTAGTTTAAATCTAAAATACTTTGAATTCAAAGTATTTTGAATTTAAACTAAACACATTGTTTTACACAAAATCATGCTTGAAAGTTTACCAAAAAAGCCACTGAACTCATTTGCTCCAACTACCATAACTGTCATAATTGTCAATTACCATAATAGCCACTGGAACTTGGAGAGAAAGGTACTTTGATAGAATTTGAGGTCAATTTACAACAAAAAGGAAGGTTTACAATGATCTTTACTCTTTTTTAGTGTTACTGCCTTATATTTTTAGCTTTTTTCTCAATTTAGCAAACCTATTCTTCTCCAGTCCTTTGGTTAGGATTTATATAAGTTAGTCTTTAAAAAGGTAGAACTTCAACTCCACTTATTGCTTCTCATACATTTTCCTTACAAAATGAAGCTTTATATAGAAATGTTTGGTTCTCCCATGAATTATTAGGTTTCTAGAAATAGAAATGACAATTTGGTTGTTATAATATATGGTAATGGTCTCCTTTTGCTCCAACTTTTGATATGTCATGATCTTCCTAATCTATATGACTTGATTCACAGTTGCAACAACTATATACTTTACTTTAGCTATGAATTTAGCCACAATGATTTGCTTTTTTAAGCTTTAACAAAAAATAGTTGAGCCAAGTGTAAAGGCATACTTAGATGTGCTCTTTATATCCTCACTTGATCCAGCCTAATCACTATCCGTATAGCTCTTTAATTTAATGTACATTAAGCTTTTGAACATAATGCCAAGATTAGTCGTGTCTTTAATATATCTCAACACCCTTTTTGCAGCTTTATTATATAGTTTAAAGGGACTTTGCATGAATTTGGATAGCATACTCATAAATAACATAATATCATGTCTTGAAGTTAAAAGATACAGTAAGCATCCAATGAAACTCCTATACTCTTTTGTATCAATTTTTTGTAAGGTATCATCTTTTAGTAGTTTGACACCTAATATAAATGGAGTAGCTGTCTCTTTATAATTTTACAAGTGAAACTTCTTCAAAATTTGCTTTGTATAATTTTCTTGAGTGACAAAAATACCATTTTAGGATTGATGGATCTACAAACCTAAGAAGTATTGTATTCTTCCCAAATTTTTCATGCAAAATTACTTTTACATTTCAAATTTAACATAGTAAACAAGTATACAATTATTACTGATAATCATAAGATCATCCACATAAAAATAAATGTATAATACATATGTTGCTTCTGATTTCACATAAAGGGTTATTTCTAATACACTTTTTGTGAAACCAATTTTGAATAGGTAAGCATGCATCTCAATATATCAAGCTTTGGGAGCTTACTTTAATCCATACAGAGCCTTTTTAAGTAAGCACAAATTAATCTTCTTATTTAGGAATGATGAAACTAGGTGACTATTCAAGAACTTCTTCTTCTTGTAATTCACCATTCAGAAAGACAAACTTGACATCTATGTGGTACATTACTAATTTGTTGTAGGCTAGAACTGCCAAAAGGAACTTGATGGTATCCAACCTTACCATAAAAGTCAAGGTATCTATGTAATCAATTTTAGGCTACTAACCAACCTAACTTTAAGTTTGTGCAAACTTTCATTTGAATTCATTTTTATCCTATAAATTCACTTAGTATTTATGAATTTACTATCTTTAGGCCTTGACACTAAAATCTAAATATTGTTCTTTTTTAGGGCTGAAGCTCCTCTTGCATTACAATTTTTCAATTAAAAAGCTTTAAAACTTCATTATAGTTTACTAGTTCAAGAATGACTTTATTGTATCTTTTATAAAAATTAGTGAGATATAGTTCCCCCTAACAAGAGAGTTATCCACATTGTTTTAGTCTGAAGGGTCAACTTGTTGTTATATAGGCTATATCAGTTAATTGGGACTTGGGCTTGGGTTCTCACTTTAAGTGTGTGTTGTATTTATGTAATTAAAAAATATAGTTACTAAGGCTTTAGAATCTAGCTTGCTTATTCTTACTTAAGAAATATGAGTGTAAGAAAAGGTTTTAACACTTTAAGATATGCTAAGGAAGGTTTGATGCCAAACCAACTCATATATGGTGTGAAATCTATAAAAGTTTTGGTAGGCTGCCTATTTAATAGATATACTAAAATAACTACTACTTCTAACCAAAAAGATTTAAGGAGACCTTACTTTATTAGCAAACACCTAATTATGACAACAATGAATTTGTTCTTCATCTCACTCACCTCATTATGCTAGGGTGAGTTAGGTGCAGTTAGTTGTTGCTAAATGTCAACATTTTTTGCAAATTTACTTAAATGATTTAAAAGTATATTTTGAGTTATTATCTAACCCAATGACTTTGATTTGGAAACTAGATTATTTTTCAATCCATGCTTTATATTTCTAAAAATACTTGATACCTCTACCTTTTGTTTGAGAAAGAAAATTCAAGTAAATCTAGTTGGGTCATCTATAAAGATGACATAATACCTACTTCCTTTTAGAGACTTATGATCCATACAGAGATCACTATAAAGGAGTTACAACTTTTCTTTTACCCTTTATTTTGTAGATAAGAATAATTGTCTAAGTTTTTTTACCAAGTTTCCAAGTTTAGCAAACAGACTTGAATTTTGCAACTTCAGGCAAACTTTGCACCAATTCCTTCCATTACATATTTTTAAGATCAGCAAAATTGAAATGCTCAAATCTCTTATGCCAAAGCACAATATATTGTGCTTCCATAACCATTATAAGGTGTTGTACTTTACTTGCTTCTAATTAGAAAGTTTTACCATTTATAGGTACCTTGATCAAAAAGGTACCTCTGACATTTGAAATAATGATGACCTTAACTTTAAAAACTAAAGTATAACCCTTTTCTAATAATAATTTCATACTAAAAAAGTTGCAACTAACAATAGATACATACAAAACATCAAATATAAATTTGATACTTGCATTTCTGTTAATGGTAGTATAACCTTTTCATTCTATATGAATTAAATCTTTATTACAAATTTTCACTTTAGCTGTAAAAGATATATCAGGTTTCTTAAATAGTTACATCTTAGGTGACATGTACTTTATGTAACCATTATCAAATAACCATATGTTGCTCCTATTATTGATAAAGTTGGCTACTGCAACAAACAAATACTCCTCTAGTATTTGCTCTTCATTAACTACCTATGCCTAATGAGGCTTTTGTGGTTGTTATTGCTTCTTCCCTCTATGCCAACAAATCATTTATGCATATCCTTTTTTGTTGTATATTTTACATATAAGGCTAAACCTCTTTTAGTAATTCTTAGAAAGATTGTTTGTTTTTGTGTAGTGATCACATGGTGAATATTATTTTCTACCTTTAGGCTTAGTATATTATTCTGACCTTTTTTTCTACTTTCCTTGTCGTCTCCTTTTTACTTAGGGCTTAATAAGTTGCTTTTTAAGAAAGGCTCCTTTGGTACTCTCCTCTTACCTTAGGAGTCCTTTTTGCTTTTGAGCTTGAAAAGAAGTAAGCAATTATGACAAACTTATAGAGATAAAGTCCTTAGAGTATTCTGAAAAGGAAATCTTTGCCTCAAACCTTTCTAGAATGCTTACTAAGACTTTTTGCACAATGTTTGTGCCTAGAAAGTTCTCTTCCAATACTTAATTTGGTTAATTGTCTTCAGAAGCTTGTCTTTTTACTCCTTTATGGTGTCTACTTCTTTCATCCTTAAAAGTTCAAATTCTCTTTTGAAATTGAGGAGTTACATATTTTTGGTTTTTTTATTACCTAAAAACTTTTCCTTTAGCCTCTTTTAAGCATATTTAGTTGTTTTACAAACCATAATTTTATTGAAAATAGTTTTTGACATTGTTGAATGAATGCAAGTGAGAGTTTTGTATTATTTTGTTGTTTGCTCACTATTTTGTTTCATTTGTGTGAGGGAATAATTAACTAGCAAGAGGGTGGTTTAATACCCTTTTTAATGACTTCTTATAAATCATATGCACTAAGATAAGCTCTCATCATTACTATCTACTAAGGATAGTTCTCCCCAATGAACTTTGGTGGTGTAAGTGAAGAAAAGCTAGAGGAAGTCATTTTCACGAATGTAGGTTGGGTATTCAGTGAGGTTTATGAAAATTTTGCTCCTCTCACAAAAGCTAGTTGATTTTTCTTTCCTTCTTTCTTAGATGACTTTGTAAGGACACATGGATATAACTTACTCTAATACCAAATATTAATTGTTGTTACGATACTAGATATAAGTTGTAGATGTTGGTTGCTACTATTAGTTGCTAACAAGATATATATTAACATGTGTTCACTTGAATTAAAAGGAAAATTAATAAAACATTGAATGTAAGGGGAGAGGGATGTAAATTATGTTTTTACTAGCCTAAGATATTTACACAAAAGGTACAAAATTTATATTTTTTTTGCTCCATAAATATAGCAGCAACCTTACAATGTCATGTAATACAAATTCAAAATTTATAATTTTAATTTAATATTATATAATTATATTGATTTAAATTCAAAATACTTTAAATTTAAATTAATCACTTTATTATACACAAAATTATACTTGAAAGCTTTCTAAGCCTTTAAATTGATTTACTTTAACTATCATAATTATTTATTACTATAATTGTCATTGAAATTTGATTGAAAAAATAATTAGATAGAATTTTGAAGTTACCTTATAAAAACAATACAAGGTATCATGATATTCACTTTTAGGAGCACCTAATTTTGCATATTATAAGATTAATATGATAATTTTTATATATTTTAAGTCATTTTTAATTATAATTTTTAGTTGATTTTGATAGGAAAAAAGTTTAGAATTCATAAGCAAAAAAGCTCGGTGACTTCCCTTAAGGAGAAAAAAACTTTTTTTTTTCTAAAAAAAAAAAGATAGAGATAATTGAAGGTCGGTTCACCTTTTAACTTGGCTATGAATTGGATGAGGCGCCACAGCCATGCATGCATTCCTTTTACCACGAACAATGTGGAGGACTAAAAAGTATAAAACTGAGAATTTATGCAACTCTACTGTTAATTTTGTGATTAGTGGCTGAATTTTATTTTTTTAAACAGTGATATGGGTTGTTGGCTGTTTGTTAGGACATTTTTTTCTCGTTGCAAAATTATGTGAAAATAATAGACTTTTTTTTTTTTCTGTTGTTGAGTTTAGTTTTGCAATTTCTTTTTTCGCTTTCACAAAAAAATAGAAATAATTTTATTACCCATTTACTCGAAGGAAAATTAGAATTTAGTACACCTTTTTTTTTCATAATAATTCTTATTATTTTTATCATATATAATATTTTAGTATTACTTTTTAATAATTAAAAAACTTATTTTTATTTTTAAAAATTTTAATTAAAAACATATAAAATTTATAAATATAACATACAGTGAAGTGAATAAAAAAAATTCGAAGGCTTTCTTAAGGGAGGGGGAATAGGAAAAGCACAAAGTAGAATCACGCCAGAGTCGTATACTAAAGAGATCTTTTGTTGGGCCAACACAAAAAAATTGGATAAATGGAGATATTTAGGTCTACTCCAAATTTCCATGATTGCGGAGAAAGGTTTGAATGACATTCTGAAATTAATTTCTCTTTTAAGTGATGAAGAATTCTATTACACACACAAGTGATGTGTCTTCGCTAGTTTCAATGGGTACATCTTCATACAAAGTTTACAAGATATTTAGCGAGATAAAACATCAGAAACTGTGACTAGGTTTATAGAACAGGGTGCTTCTCCTTCTGACAAACCTAGATCAGTTTTAGATTTCGGGAAAACAAATGCGGGCCGTTTAGGATATGGAAGAGGCATGTCACTGTTGAGCATGAGAACAACATCTAACACTGTCTCTTATACACATCTAGATGTGTATAAGAGACAGCATGTAGCCACTGCATAGGGAAATAGTTTAAGTATTAATTGTTTCAATTTTCAGGAGCAAATGGTCTTGTCTCCACCATGCATAGGACTCTTTTCAGAGAATCTGTCTGCCCATCTTAGGGTCTGTCTCTTATACACATCTAGATGTGTATAAGAGACAGGTGTTCTTCTTGCCACTTATGATCTCCAGTAATATGACCCCAAAACTGAAGACATCGGATTTAACTGAAAATTTTCCAAACACTGCATACTCCGGTGACATGTAGCCACTGCATAGGGAAATAGTTTAAGCATTAATTGTTTCAATTTTCAGGAGCAAATGGTCTTGTCTCCACCATGCATAGGACTCTTTTCAGAGAATCTGTCTGCCCATCTTAGGGTTAAGGTACAGTTAATGGCACTTCTGATATTCTGATTTTGTTTCATCCTTGAAGGCAGAATAACAAAGCATATATTCTTTTTGAAAATGGACACAAAAGCATGCCTTCCCATGATTGCAACATGTAGGTAAGATGACGGTTTATGGTGTCTAAGCTTTAGTATATCTGAGCCTGCATACTTATTGGTAATGTAGCAGTTTGCTTTAAGACTTTTATTGACACCTCATGCAAACATGCATGCATGTAGGCCTTCAATTCCATTTGATAAGCTGCTTTAATTCCCAGAGCGAAGACCCACTATAATTAAAATGAGTATCATACTTACTATGTTCCAACAACTCTTTTTGTCTTGTCTTGATCTTGGTGATCATTGAAAATTCTAGCCATACCAAAATCTGAGATCTTTGGGTTCATCTCTGCATCCACTAGAATGTTGCTGCTTTTTAAGTCCCTATGAATAATCCTCAACCTGGAATCCTGGTGAAGATACATAATACCACGAGCAATACCCACAATAATGTCAAATCGTTTTGGCCAATCCAAGACCGAGCTTCTTGTTTGATCTACAACAAAGATGTCTCATTCAGATTAGTGTTGAGAAACACAGCTTGTGTTCCTCAATTATTATCCTTTAGGAGCAGTCAGAACTAGGCAACAATGCAAAACAGGGCCAGTGCTAATTGAAAGGACTTACCAAAAAGAAATAAGTCCAAGCTTTTGTTTGGCAAGTATTCGTATATTAACATTGGCTCTTCCCCCTCCATGCAGCATCCTAAAAGTTTAACAAGATTCCTGTGCTGAAGCTTCACAATCAACATAACCTCATTTGCAAATTCTTCCATTCCTTGCCCTGAATTTTTTGACAATCTTTTCACAGCAACCTCTTGTCCATCTGAAAGCTGACCCTAGACTCATGTTGCAAAACAAGAGCAAACACAATTAATTTAAGCATTCAAATTGCAATTCTATGCAAGACCAAGGATGAAAAGTAAAGACATCCATGCACATAGACTTAGAACTCATTCAGTTTTGAGATGTTACATATAATTACACCTTGTAGACTGAACCAAAGCCACCTTGACCAAGTTTGTTGGACTGGGAGAAATTCTTGGTGGCAGCACATACAGTTTCAAGATCAAAAAATTCCAACTCTGGATGACTCTTCCTTTCCTCATGATTTTTCGCTGTGGAAATATCTTTATAGAGGCCTAAACCTGTGAATTTGGATACCATCCTTTTTGCTTGCTTCTTAACTGTCCCTGAGCAGTTGAAAAGAATGATTAACATAAACTAGCATACAACAGGGTTCATACAAACTCCATCCCTTATAGATACTTATTCTGTCCCATCAATTACTCAGAAAACAAGTACTGTGAACTTCAAGGGATGACACAATCAATCACAGCACATTCAAGTAAAGGCACAACAAACAGTTGGTATTCTACCTCTTTTAGTCCTTTTTTCATCCAGAAACACATAATCACAATAATGACAATCCAGCCTAAAGCAATAGAAGGGATTAGAATTGCTAGTATTCCATTCATTTCAAGAGATCCACCTGATTTCCCTGAATTCTGAGCTGCAAAAGTGGGAAAATGATTGACATCAATACCTGTCTCTTATACACATCTAGATGTGTATAAGAGACAGATACCTCGATTGGCCAGGGCTGAAGCTGTCTCTTATACACATCTAGATGTGTATAAGAGGCAGTGCTTAATTAGGGTCCTATTTTGGGATGGGAGCTGTCTCTTATACACATCTAGATGTGTATACGAGACAGGTCCATACCATGCCAAACAACGACCCCCCCTACCAGTGATATCTGTCTCTTATACACATCTAGATGTGTATAAGAGGCAGTGCTTAATTAGGGTCCTATTTTGGGATGGGAGCGACAGTCTCTGGAAGGAGAACTGGGCAGCACCTAGGTACCTGTCTCTTATACACATCTAGATGTGAATAAGAGACAGATACCAAATAAGGAACTTAATGTGGACAAAGTCTTTGAAAGAATACAGTGAGACCAGGGTGCCAAAAGAAATTAATTTTCCTTCTTCGGTCAATAATGGCAACATAACAAGGCGTTTTAAGTTAATTTTCTGGTGTATTAGCCATGGAAGCGGCCATGATGTTTGGAAATCTGTTTCTGTTATCTCTTCTTCCATTGCTTGTGGTCTCGAAGGACACTATTGACATAAACCACACCCTCAAAGATGGTGAAGTCCTTATTTCCAAAGAAAACAACTTTGAATTGGGATTGTTCAGCCCTGGCCAATCGAGGTATAGATCTGTCTCTTATACACATCTAGATGTGAATAAGAGACAGATACCAAATAAGGAACTTAATGTGGACAAAGTCTTTGAAAGAATACAGTGAGACCAGGGTGCCAAAAGAAATTAATTTTCCTTCTTCGGTCAATAATGGCAACATAACAAGGCGTTTTAAGTTAATTTTCTGGTGTATTAGCCATGGAAGCGGCCATGATGTTTGGAAATCTGTTTCTGTTATCTCTTCTTCCATTGCTTGTGGTCTCGAAGGACACTATTGACATAAACCACACCCTCAAAGATGGTGAAGTCCTTACTTCAAAAGAAAACAACTTTGAATTGGGATTGTTCAGCCCTGGCCAATCGAGGTATAGACTGTCTCTTATACACATCTAGATGTGAATAAGAGACAGATACCAAATAAGGAACTTAATGTGGACAAAGTCTTTGAAAGAATACAGTGAGACCAGGGTGCCAAAAGAAATTAATTTTCCTTCTTCGGTCAATAATGGCAACATAACAAGGCGTTTTAAGTTAATTTTCTGGTGTATTAGCCATGGAAGCGGCCATGATGTTTGGAAATCTGTTTCTGTTATCTCTTCTTCCATTGCTTGTGGTCTCGAAGGACACCATTGCCATAAACCACCCCCTCAAAGATGGTGAAGTCCTTATTTCAACAGAAAACAACTTTGAATTGGGATTCTTCCTGTCTCTTATACACATCTAGATGTGTATACGAGACAGGTCCATACCATGCCAAACAACGACCCCCCCTACCAGTGATATCTGTCTCTTATACACATCTAGATGTGTATAAGAGTCAGCCCCTAGGGACTCCGGTTCATACCCAGGTAAACAAGTACATTCCAAGCCTGTCTCTTATACACATCTAGATGTGTATACGAGACAGGTCCATACCATGCCAAACAACGACCCCCCCTACCAGTGATATCTGTCTCTTATACACATCTAGATGTGTATAAGAGACAGTTATGGGGGAGTCCCTATTTGCTACCCATACTGCAGTCAGCTCCGATACTTTATGGAACCAAACCCCAAGATATCTATACCTCGATTGGCCAGGGCTGAAGAATCCCAATTCAAAGTTGTTTTCTTTTGAAATAAGGACTTCACCATCTTTGAGGGTGTGGTTTATGGCAATTGTGTCCTTCGAGACCACAAGCAATGGAAGAAGAGATAACAGAAACAGATTTCCAACCATCATGGCCGCTTCCATGGCCAATACACCAGAAAATTAACTTAAAACGCCTTGTTATGTTGCCATTATTGACCGAAGAAGGAAAATTAATTTCTTTTGGCACCCTGGTCTCACTGTATTCTTTCAAAGACTTTGTCCACATTAAGTTCCTTATTTGGTATCAAGCTGACTGGCTGAGGAGATATTTTGCTGTATTTCAAAACTTTTTGCTTTGAAAATCCATCCGCTGAACGGCTGCAATTGAGATGCACATCAGCGCAGTGGGATGGTGTTGCTAATAAATACACGTCGCAATAGTTGATCTGGTTTAAATATGTATTATTTGAAAAATTTATTGATTTAAATTACTTAAAATTAAAATAATTTGAAATTCAATCAACTTAGAATTAAAATTTGAATGATATGATATTTTAATAAACACAAAATTTCAATGAATTTATAATTTAAAATATTTAAAATTTAAATGAGATTGAAAATAATTCTGACTTCAAGTGTGTGTGAGTCTGAGTAGCTTCATGGGCTTGGCTGTATGGTTAGTTACAGGGCCATAACAAGATTTGGGTTTTGAATTTTCTAAGAAGAGTCTCTAACCAGAATTCACCCAGGAGTGACAGTGAATGACGAAAGAGGAGAGCTACCCCATTCAGAGTGGGTGAGAGTAGCGGTTTATGCTCCACAAGAAAATTTACTGATAAAAAACCCTTATCTCTATTTTAAACTTTTGGAGAAAATTTTATTGAAAAAAAAATATATTTTTTTAATTATATAATTCTCAATAAATTAAAAAAATTATCTATTTATTTATTAATAGTTTTATTTTCAGTCTGTTTGTTTAAAGAAAAGTTAAAAAATAAAAAATAAAAAATACTAATAACAGTTGCTGTGGACTTAGTGAATAAAAACAATTGTAATTATCATCTCATTTATAGAGTTTCGTTTGATTGTCACTTTTTCAGAAAATGAATGCAGACTGTTTTGAAAATGAAATAGCCATGTCACTGTTTGCCATGAAAGCAACATCTAACATGGTTGCCCTGGCCATTACATCTCATGGCTTCCTTAGGAAGCTATGATTTCTTTAGTGATGAATTAAATATATCTAGTAGTCTCTCTTCCTTACATAACTCCCACACCTGTCCAAGTTGATAACATCAAGATAAAAGTCAGGAGCTTTAGTTAAAGTAAGCACTTTGGATGACTAAGCATACCAGAAAATTGCATCACACTTGCATATCTAATCGAGGCAGGATCCTCATGTTAAAATGATCCCAAAACCAAATGTATCGTATTTCACTGAAAATCATCCAAACATTGCGTGCTCGGGCAACATATATCCACTGCATTAAGGAAAAGAAAAAACTGTTAATGATTGTCTTAGTTTTCGTAAGCATTAAGGATTCTATTACAATCGCAAGTGATGTGTTTCGTTAGTTTCAATGCGTATATTTCCATACAATGTTAACAAGATGTTTAGTGAGATAAAACATCAGAAACTGTAACTAGGTTTATAGAATATGGTTCTTCTCTCTCTGACAAATCTAGATCATTCTTAGATTTCCGGAAAACAAATGCGGGCTGTTTAGGACATGGAAGGGGCACGTCACTGTTGAGCATGAGAACAACATCTAACATGGTTGGCCTGTCACTTGCATTTTCCTGCACACACAAGAGCCCAATCTGAATGCATCTCAAGGCTTCATAAGGAAGATATGATTCCTTCAGTGACGAGTCAACTGCCTCCAATGCTCTGTCCCCTCTCCAATACTCCCACACCTGCCAAGTTCATAACATACACAGCCCAGGAATTAGTCTTGATTAGAGTACAAGCTAATGGTCACCTGAGTTTCTGTCACTTACGCATCCTATCAAGCATGGAGCGACATCATCCTGATAGAGGTCAGTGTTCTTCTTGCCACTTATGATCTCCAGTAATATGACCCCAAAACTGAAGACATCGGATTTAAATGAAAATTTTCCAAACACTGCATACTCCGGTGACATGTAGCCACTGCATAGGGAAATAGTTAAAGCATTAATTCTGTGTGTTTCAATTTTCAGGAGCAAATGGTCTTGTCTCCACCATGCATAGGACTATTTTCACACAGTCTGTCTCCCTATTTTAGGCTTAATGTCCAGTTAATGGCACTTCCAATATTCTCATTCTGTTTCATCGCTGGCACAATAACAGAACATTATATTCTTTTCGAAAATGGACAGACAAGCATGCCTTCCCATGACTGCAGCATGTAGCAAAGATGACGGTCTATGGTTTCTAAGTTTTAGCATATCTAAGCCCGCATACTGATTCGCAATGTGGCAGTTTCCTTTTAAGGCTTTTATTGACACCTTGTGCAAACATGCATGCATATAGCCATTCAATTCCATTTGATAAGCTGGTTTGATTCCCAGGTCAAAGACTCCTTATAATTAAAATGAATATCATACTTACTATGTTCCAACAGCTCTTTTTGTCTTGTCTTGATTTTGGTCATCATTCAAAATTCTAGCCATACCAAAATCTGAGATCTTTGGGTTCATCTCTGCATCCACTAGAATGTTGCTGCTTTTTAAGTCCCTATGAATAATCCTCAACCTGGAATCCTGGTGAAGATACATAATACCACGAGCAATACCCACAATAATGTCAAATCGTTTTGGCCAATCCAAGACCGAGCTTCTTGTTTGATCTACAACAAAGATGTCCCATTCAGATTAGTGTTGAAAAACACAGCTGTTGTTCCTCAATTATTATCCTTTAGGAGCAGTTAGAACTAGGCAACAATGTAGAACAGGGCCAGTGCTAATTCAAAGAACTTACCAAAAAGAAATAAGTCCAAGCTTTTGTTTGGCAAGTATTCATATATTAACATTGGATCTTCTCCCTCCATGCAGCATCCTAAAAGTTTAACGAGATTCCTGTGCTGAAGCTTTGTGATCAACATAACTTCATTTGCAAATTCTTCCATTCCTTGCCCTGAATTTTTTGACAATCTTTTCACAGCAACCTCTTGTCCATCTGAAAGCTGACCCTAGACTCATGTTGCAAAACAAGAGCAAACACAATCAATTTAAGCATTCAAATTGCAATTCTATGCAAGACCAAGGATGAAAAGTAAAGAAATTCAAGCCCATAGACTTAGAACTCATTCAGTTTTGAGATGCGGCATATAATTCCACCTTGTAGACTGAACCAAAGCCACCTTGACCAAGTTTGTTGGACTGGGAGAAATTCTTGGTGGCAGCACATACAGTTTCAAGATCAAAAAATTCCAACTCTGGATGACTCCTCCTTTCCTCATGATTTTTTGCCGTGGAAATATATTTATAGATCGCTTGTTTCTTAATTGTCCCTGAGCAGATTGAAAACATTAATTAACAAAAACGAGCATACAATAGGATTCACATACTCTTTTCCTTACAGATACGTATTATGCCCCATCAGTCACTTAGGAAACAAGTACTGTGAACTTCATGGGATGAGACAATCAATCACAGCACATTCATGAAAAGGCACAATAAAAAAATTGGTATTCTACCTCTTTTTGTCCTTTTTTTCATCCAGAAACACGCAATCACGATAACGATAATCCATCCTAAAGCAATAGAGGGGATTAGAATTGCCAGTATTTCATTCATTTCGAGAGATCCACTTGATTTCCCTGCATTCTGAGCTGCGCAGGTGGGAAAACGATTGACATCAATACTGCAGAACAGAAAGCAAAATGAAAGGACAAAACAACAGTGTTTGCCCTTGGCTCCTCAGCAAGTGGTAAAATCAAGGCATGAAGAAAATACCAAGCAACAATACATACCTAATTGAAGTGCCTCAACACATATGTAAAGGTCATAACCCTCATCTGTGAAATCTATTGTTTCCATCAGTTGTCCATACCATGACAAACAAACCCTCCCCCTTCCAGTGATATTTACACTTGCGTAAGCCAAGCACGAGATGTCTCTCATGCATTTGTGCCCACAATCCAGTTGGCTCATACTCTTGTTCACCCGAACAGCTTGTGATACATCAGGTATCTTAGCATTTGCCACTTTCAAGAACCCTCCGTTTCCCCCACAGACCAAGGAAGAATCTTGTCGTTTCTTAATGCACCTACCTCGACCATTTCTTAGTTTCCGGTCCCCTAGGGACTCCGGTTCATACCCAGGTAAACAAGTACATTCCAAGCTTTCAACATTCTCAACATTGCACTTTCCAAAAGAACCACAGTTTCCAAACGAATCACACCAGTACCTAGGTGCTGCCCAGTTCTCCTTCCAGAGACTGTCGCTCCCATCCCAAAATAGGACCCTAATTAAGCCTGATTCATCCATCAATGTACGTCGGATTCTAGTAGAATTATCCAGATAGTCGATCATGAACACCCCATCTTTATTCTTCCACGGCCATAGGCTACTTCGCCAATAGTTGTTAGTACCCTGGTGTAGAAAGAATTGTGGGGGGTCATCCGGAGTGAACTTAAACGAGTAGTCTCCAGTTCCAGGGTCATCTGCGTTTTTCCATGATGTAAGGAATAGCTCCCGGCCTGTTTTCCTGTTTAGCCCCTGTCTCTTATACACATCTAGATGTGTATAAGAGACAGATTTGCTACCCATACTGCAGTCAGCTCCGATACTTTATGGAACCAAACCCCAAGAAATCTAGACCTCGATTGGCCAGGGCTGAAGAATCCCAATACAAAGTTGTTTTCTTTTGAAATAAGGACTTCACCATCTTTGAGGGTGTGGTTTATGGCAATTGTGTCCTTCGAGACCACAAGCAACGGAAGAAAAGATAACAGAAACAGATTTCCAACCATCATGGCCGCTTCCATGGCCAATACCCCAGAAAATCAACTTAAATGCCTCGTTGAATTGCCATTTTTGACCGGAGAAGGAAAATTAATTTCTTTTGGCACCCTGGTCTCACTGTATTCTTTCAAAGACTTTGTCCACGTTAAGCAAACTCCTGTTGCCTTCCTTCCTTAGTATCAAGCTGACCGGCGGACGAGATATTTTGCTATTTTTCAAAACTTTGAAAAACCACAACTCTTTAAGATTACACAATTACTTATTAGGTTATGTGCCATTCACGATACCGTGGAAATAGAAAAACCAAATCCTAATAAAAAAAAGGGTTCCATTATGGTTTATTGAATGTGAGAGAGACATTGTTGCCCACTCCCACCTAGCACAATACGTATAGAGAATAATAGATATATAGAAAGGGCCTGTTTTTTGAAAACCTAAATAATTTCCCGCATCAGATACGTAGTATTTGTTTACAATATGACGAATGTTTGTTGACCGGCATTCAACGGAAAAACATAGACAATGGAAAGTAAAGAAAAAAAAAAATATATAGTTTTACCTTTCTGTGTTTGATTTTCTTGGCCGTGTTCTTGGGTGCTAAAACTGCGGACAACTGTTTGCTTTGAAAAATTGATAGGGTGAAGGACTGAAATTGAGATCCACATAAGCGATTTGGTATTGTGTTCGTAACAAATACATGTCACAATACTTGATCTGATTAAATAAAAAAAATTATTAACCTAAATCATTTAAAATTAAAATAAATTAACATTTGTTCAGTTTGGAGTTTAAATAATAATTAAAAATTGAATGTTTTGATTTTCTAATAAACACAAAATTTCAGTAAATTTTTAATTTAAAATATTTAAAATTTGAAGAAAATTTATAATTAATCAACATTTATTTTTCCTGTAGAATGACGTTTTCAATTAGTGAGTGTCTTAAAGATAGAAACATTAATTCTTTTCCTACACGATATGGGAGGGAAGTCTAGAATAGGCACAATTACTCTGTCAAAGTTGCTATTATTGTTAGCTAAGTCAAGTCAAAAGCAAGTATCATTTGTCTGTAGTTTATGTAAGAGATTCACAAAAGTATGGAACTTCAACATTTGAAAAATAAAAACTTTTGATAATTACGTAGATCAATCCATGCTCGTGCTAAAGTGGGATGCACTGAATTTCCAAACTTCGAGGCCTAGCAATGCGTTTACAGGTGAAGCCTAGGAAAGCGTTGGACTACAGTAGTGTGTTAAGAGGACGTGTAACTATCATCTCAATCCTGCCCACGAGCAGAACGTCCGAAGCTAATTAGTAAGTATAGCCTGGTGCTTATTAAATTTTAAATTTAGTGTGAGACTTGAGATTTAAATTTTAAATCTCACTAATAATTAAATCTTCACCTCTAACTTCTTTCATTTAAGTTCCCAACCCAACCCCGTCATCTAGGTAGTGTATTATTTGGTGTAGTAGCTGTAGATAGATGGTGCTATTTGAAGCTAAAACCGATTCTTCCCCCTTTAACATCACAAACATAGTGTTTTTCTGCAACTGTGATCACTCTTTTAGCCACATCCTGCAACGGGGGTTATAACATGGAGTAGGACAACAAGAGGTGTTTTCTAAAGCGTGTCCGTCACTTTGTGTAGTTGCATTACAAATTACGAGAAAACCTGTCTCTTATACACATCTTATACAGCAAAGAATATAATATACCAATTGAAGAGATAAAAATTGTCGCAAGTGTGAAGAAAGTTGGAGCAGGTTCTGCAGCTGAAGCCTCTTGCTGTGCTCCATTATATTTTTTCTGTCGTAATTTTCCAGCCATCATTTATCTTGGCAATCTATCTTTGGATTTCTCCACCTAAAATTTAAATATACTAGTTTTCTCGTAATTTGTAATGCAACTACACAAAGTGACGGACACGCTTTAGAAAACGCCTCTTGTTGTCCCACTCCATGTTATAACGCCAGTTGCAGGATGTGGCTAAAAGCTGTCTCTTATACACATCTGATGTGTATAAGAGAGAGCATATAACCACAGCAGAAAATAAGGAAACAAAAATAAGGAAAAGAGAAATTGCTTGTTGAGCCTACAAACAAGGAAAGGGATGCAGACTGTCTCTTATACACATCAGATGTGTATAAGAGGCAGTCCTAAAGCAATAGAGGGGATTAGAATTGCCAGTATTTCATTCATTTCGAGAGATCCACTTGATTTCCCTGCATTCTGAGCTGCGCAGGTGGGAAAACGATTGACATCAATACTGCAGAACAGAAAGCAAAATGAAAGGACAAAACAACAGTGTTTGCCCTTGGCTCCTCAGCAAGTGGTAAAATCAAGGCATGAAGAAAATACCAAGCAACAATACATACCTAATTGAAGTGCCTCAACACATATGTAAAGGTCATAACCCTCATCTGTGAAATCTATTGTTTCCATCAGTTGTCCATACCATGACAAACAAACCCTCCCCCTTCCAGTGATATTTACACTTGCGTAAGCCAAGCACGAGATGTCTCTCATGCATTTGTGCCCACAATCCAGTTGGCTCATACTCTTGTTCACCCGAACAGCTTGTGATACATCAGGTATCTTAGCATTTGCCACTTTCAAGAACCCTCCGTTTCCCCCACAGACCAAGGAAGAATCTTGTCGTTTCTTAATGCGCCTACCTCGACCATTTCTTAGGTTCCGGTCCCCTAGGGCTGTCTCTTATACACATCAGATGTGTATAAGAGTCAGTGTCTCCACCATTCATAGGACTATTTTCACAGAGTCTGTCTTCCTATTTTAGGCTTAATGTCCAGTTAATGGCACTTCCAATATTCTCATTCTGTTTCATCGCTGGCACAATAACAGAACATTATATTCTTTTCGAAAATGGACAGACAAGCATGCCTTCCCATGACTGCAGCATGTAGCAAAGATGACGGTCTATGGTTTCTAAGTTTTAGCATATCTAAGCCCGCATACTGATTCGCAATGTGGCAGTTTCCTTTTAAGGCTTTTATTGACACCTTGTGCAAACATGCATGCATATAGCCATTCCATTCCATTTGATAAGCTGGTTTGATTCCCAGGTCAAAGACTCCTTATAATTAAAATGAATATCATACTTACTATGTTCCAACAACTCTTTTTGTCTTTTCTTGATCTTGGTGATCATTGAAAATTCTAGCCATACCAAAATCTGAGATCTTTGGGTTCATCTCTGCATCCACTAGAATGTTGCTGCTTTTTAAGTCCCTATGAATAATCCTCAACCTAGAATCCTGGTGAAGATACATAATACCACGAGCAATACCCACAATAATGTCAAATCGTTTTGGCCAATCCAAGACCGAGCTTCTTGTTTGATCTACAACAAAGATGTACCATGCCTGTCTCTTATACACATCAGATGTGTATAAGAGACAGTCCTGCAACTGGGGTTATAACATGGAGTAGGACAACAAGAGGTGTTTTCTAAAGCGTGTCCATCACTTTGTGTAATTGCATTACAAATTACGAGAAAACTAGTATATTTAAATTTTAGGTGGAGAAATCCAAAGATAGATTGCCAAGATGAATGATGGCTGGAAAATTACGACAGAAAAAATATAATGGAGCACAGCAAGAGGCTTCAGCTGCAGAACCTGCTCCAACTTTCTTCACACTTGTGACAATTTTTATCTCTTCAATTGGTATATTATATTCTTTGCTGTATAAATGAGCATGAACATCTCATACAATTTTTTCTTTTCTTTCTTTGTTCTAATTAAAGAAGATATGCTAGCATTCAAAACTGTAAAGCAAACAAAAAAATATACAAGAAAAATCCAAAAATTTGATGAGATATAGAGAAATGCCAGATGAGGTCTAAACTTTCATTACCTTGCATCTAGCTTGGTCACAGTAACCTGGTTTACAGAGAATGTTTCTTCTTGTTTTCCTGACGATGATTCGGTTTCCAAAGGACTCCTACCCAGGCAGAAGCCCGGGGTTTTAGGTTGGGGCATTGTAGCAGTTTCACTGCTCAACATCAAGACCACAGATGACATTGTTGGTCTGTCTTCTGCACGCTCTTGTACGCATAGAAGGCCTACTTGTAAGCATCTCAAGACTTCACTCAAGGAATATGAATCACCTATTGTTTTATCTAATAGTTGTAAGCCCTGCCTCTCTTTCCATAGCTTCCATGCCTGCAATAATTCAAAGTTGTATTCTTGTGGAAGGTCAGTGCGTCTTAACCAGCAAACATAATAAAAAGAGTATTTCCAACACACGAGATTCCCATACTCTGGGGTGGGAAGGGTCAGATGAACATATTAGTCAGAATTGTATTCTCAATGACGTATAATTTGGAACATTAGCTGAAATGAAATCTTTTACTTACATGTCCAAGGAGATTGAGCTCAGTATTCTGATGATAAAATCCTCTGTTCTTTTTACTGCTTAAAATCTCCAATACTAGAACTCCAAAACTAAAAACATCTGACTTTACTGAGAACAGCCCATCCATTGCATATTCAGGAGACATATAACCACTGCAGAAAATAAGGAAACAAAAATAAGGAAAAGGGAAATTGCTTGTTGAGCCTACAAACAAGTAAAGGGATGCAGATTTTGGTGCTTACTATGTTCCAACTACTCTCCTGGTATTGCCCTCAGTTTGATCACCACCAAATAGTCTAGCCATGCCGAAGTCTGATATTTTAGGATTCCATTTTCCGTCGAGCAGAATGTTGCTTGCTTTGAGATCCCTATGGATAATTCTAAATCTAGAATCTTGGTGCAAATATAGAAGTCCTCTTGCAATCCCACAAATGATGTTGAAGCGCCTTTGCCAATACAATAAGGTGCTTTTCCCGTTCTCTGCAACACCAATTGAACCAAC
>CM038487.1:656569-764499 GCA_021464305.1 Kandelia obovata
AAAATAAGGAAACAAAAATAAGGAAAAGGGAAATTGCTTGTTGAGCCTACAAACAAGTAAAGGGATGCAGATTTTGGTGCTTACTATGTTCCAACTACTCTCCTGGTATTGCCCTCAGTTTGATCACCACCAAATAGTCTAGCCATGCCGAAGTCTGATATTTTAGGATTCCATTTTCCGTCGAGCAGAATGTTGCTTGCTTTGAGATCCCTATGGATAATTCTAAATCTAGAATCTTGGTGCAAATATAGAAGTCCTCTTGCAATCCCACAAATGATGTTGAAGCGCCTTTGCCAATACAATAAGGTGCTTTTCCCGTTCTCTGCAACACCAATTGAACCAACGTTAGTTGCTTGAATTTAGTCAAATATGCTGCAAGGAATAAAGGACTAACTGAAGAGAACAGAATCCAGGCTTCTGTGTTCCATGTACTCATAAATGAGCATCTTCTCATCCATGTCAATGCAGCAACCGAGCAGCCGAACCAGGTTTCTATGCTGAAGCCTTGCAATCAGCCTGACTTCATTCTTGAATTCTTCTGCACCTTGACCAGAGTTCTTTGAGAGCCTCTTCACTGCTATTTCTTGGCCTTCGACTAGCCATCCCTGGCATTTCCATCACAGACTTCTAATCAGGATCACATGTTTGGTCCACTACACTACTATTCATTTCCGGGTTGCTCAATAGAGTTCTGTTATGACAAGGAAATTACCTTATAAACGCTGCCAAAACCACCTTTTCCTAGCTTATTTTCTTCAGAAAAGTTGTTTGTGGCCATGGCCAAAATGCCAAAATCAATCAATGGCAGCTCCAGTTCATGGTCTGCGCTTCTATCACCTGAATGCCCTGAATGGTCCCTCTTACTTGAGATAACAACCTGATTAAGCAGCAAGTCTTGGCTTCTTTCAGGAGCACCTGATTTTGCAGATGGTAAGATAAATATGAAGAATACTATATGTTTCACAATTCACAGCAACATTTATGTGTTAGCATGCTTGATTGAGTTTCTCAAACTAAAGCCTGTGTGCCATGTTTACCTTGCTGTTCTTGCTCTCTTTGGCATAATGTTGGCAACCTTTTCCTCTTCCATATAAAAAATCCAATCGATCCCAATAACAAAATTCCAGCTCCAACTGAAATGCCAATAACGAGAGCATCTGCACTTCCACTATTACCTGATCAGACCATTTTAGCAATAATAATTAGTCATGCTCCTTTAGCATAATGCTTCCAAAATCGATAGTGAGGAAAAGAAAAGCATCCTGTTGAATGATTTCGCTAACAATACGCAGCAGACACAACAACTTATTCCAGTCATTGTCATGATATGCTCCCCAATGAGTTCTGAACAGTGCCATGAACAGCGTACACTTTTTTCAAAATAAAGTTATTTCTGTGACTTAAATTATTGACTGTCAAATTATAATTGAATAATTTCATTAGTCTCCTGCTCCAAATAAAACATAAATGCAATAAAATTTTTGGTGCAAAGCAAATGTATACACAAATTTTGCATCAACCCGCACAAACAAACACAACCAACATTTTAGTGGTGGTAGAGAGTTTTGCATTTTTTATAATGAAATTTCTATCCTCGGTTCCTAGTTGATTAGAAAGTATGCAGGCCTACATATATTAAACTGGAATGATATCTAGTGGGGCGTCAATAGGACTATGGCTTGATGGATACCTAACCCAACTGCATCTGGGACCACGTATTGGTCTGAACTGTTTACATTAAATGCGTAGATGCATTCCATGGTCAACAACAACAGGCGGAAAATTATCAATCTGGACACTTGATAATCTAAGTAATCAACCAATCACATTTGAATGCAAGGGTTCAGAGGATTCTCCCCCATTCCCTGATTAGCAAAACAAGAGGCATCTTGACTATCCTGGAGGTGGGGTTTGGTAATTAATGTCAAAAAAATACTGGCAAATATTCTACTTTTTTTGGCTTTACTTTCCAACCAACTTCATACTGCTAGTTTATCTTATATGTAAATACTAAGTTTTGAATTCCAATGGAATCACAATAAGCTTCTATTGGGGTCCATCCAACAGCAAATCATAAGAATAATCCCGCCTAGACAGTTTTAATATTGGTCATAACGATAGTGAAGATCCTAATCTTTGCAATCTAAAGAATGAAAAGACCCACCAAGCCTGGTCCACACCCACCAGAGTCAGACATGACGGCTAATTAGTGTTGTCATTTTTTGTTTCGGACCCAACCATAGACACAATGGAGCCCATATGGACTGCTTGGAAAAGGTCCCTTTCATTACATCTTTTTCATTTGGGGACGGCACAACTATAAAGTCGTTCAGCTAGAGATTATATCACGCAACCATTCATGGAGCCAGTGCACGTGTGCTATTCTTACAGTGGTCGACCAGGTTGAATGTCACAGGCAGACTCCATCACCGTCGATGATTTGAAGACAAGGTTTTGGTTTGGCCTTTGGGACTGGTGGGACGATTCAATGTTTTCAATTTCAGACGAGGCATGTGAGATGCAACTTGGGTGGCATTTTATGGTGAATTAAATGCATTTGACCATGTATCCAATACAATAGTTGGATGCAACATCTAACTTAACAACAGATGCATGCATGCCGCCAAAAAAACAAAAAAACAAAAAAAAGTCACTAAATGGCATTTCACAATTATTTTTTTAATTCCCTCTTATAATATTTTAGAAACCAGAATCGAAATCTGATAATAGTAAAAAAATTCAAAAAAACAAAAAAAGGGACAAACCAACTAACATGATAGATCATCTTAATCACAAGCGTGTCAGACTCCCACTCGTGGATGATCTGATCAGACAACTCAAGTCCACCGAGTGGTGGGTTCCAGGGGACAAATTCGAAAACAAGCAAAAACTTCTCTTTCTTTTCTGGCACGCCATGTGTGCAACTTATTAGAAAATATCAAACACAGCTTGTAATTTAAACTTGATGTGTATTGGGGCATCTTTTCAGATGTTTGAAAGCGTAATGATTGAGAAAACTTCAATTTTGTTGGTTGATACTCGATAAACCCTTTCGCATAAATCAGCTAATATATGATTAGGTAAATCAAGACAACCTCTGTCATGCAACTTGTGAAGAACGTGGATATTTTTACAAAATGATTTAAGCAAAACTTCAATTTGTGGGGGCATAGGCAGGAGACTACTAGACTATTAAATTAATTACCTAATAGGCTGCGTTGCTGTGATCGAACAAAGAATAAATATTTCACTGGTGTTACAAGAGTCTGAAAAACAAAAAAAAAAAAAAAAGATTTTCATAATTCTATCTTCATTTTTACAAAATCTAATTAAATACAAAAAAAAACAACTTATGATTTTGGGTTATGTATTATAATTTACGCCAAACATATTCTTCTGTTGTTTATTTGCATTTTTTTTTAGTTTTCCGGGAAGCTATTATGTTTTGTATGCTATTTACTACCAAAGAAAAAAAATCTTAGGTGAACATAATTGTAGCAAACTTATCTGGGATGTGTGAAGAGGAATTTCCATGTCTACACGCAACGAAGAAGTTTCTAATGCTCATCAAGAGAAGATTATATGGGCTGGTCAGAATTGTTAATAGACACCAACTAGAAAAGTGAGGTCATGATTGAGTGGAGTGAAAGGGCAAAGAAGCGAGGATTTCGGGCATACCTATATCAGAAGCTGCCAATCTGACATACAGATCCTGACCATTTTCTGTGTATTGTCTCATATCCCAAAGCTTATCACTCCAGATCACACAACCGGACCCTCCATTGATAATATTAGAGTTTGCATAAGCCCTACAAGAACGATTACTCAGGCACAACTGTTTGCAATCTTTCAGGCTCATGGTCCTGTCCACAAAACAGGTGTCACTCTCTGGTAATTTCACGTTCTTCAAATGCAAGAACTTATCTCCTTCGCCTGCCAAATCTGTCTTCCTCACACACCCTTCTGACCCATCTCTCAATTTCCAAGCCTGTGGGTTTTTAGGCTCAAACCCTCTGATGCACTGGCAAATTGGGGATGCATTTGAGTCACATATGCCATAAGGACCACACTCCCTGTAATTGTCACACTGATCTTTAGGTGCATACCAGAACAAGTTCCACACCTGCGTATCAGGAATCCAAGTCCGCCTCTCAAGATGCCCAGATGAACTAACCGTTAACCTGGAACGTAATGACTTACTTGATATATGAAATGAGTAAGATGCCTCGTCTTTGTCAGCAATAAAATGAAAGCTGATTGAATCGAGTGTCTCCATTTCTGGTACCCCACTAAATCTTTCTCCATTCCACGGTCCGCTGCAATAAATTTTCTCTTGATTTCTCCACAAGACCGTCTCTGGGAACCCATGATAGTCCACCTTAAAAGAAAAATCTCCCGTAGCAGGATCATCTGAGCTCCTCCAAGAATTTATGTACCTTTCAATACCTGTATCCAGATCCCAACCCATCTTCATATCAGGCAGCAAAGTGTCTGTAGGATCATCGAAACTTTGCCATAGAAAGCCATCCGTCTGACTTTCATCTCTTAGAACAAGATTTCCTGTATCTAACAGCTGCATGACTGGATTCCTAGCCCCAGTGACTGTTTGATTTGTATACCATATGGTGTTGCCTGCTCCATCAACAAGAACAATGCTTTGGTTGGAGATCTTTAAAATACCCGAGGAGTTTGTAAGTGGTCTGTCTCTATTGGCAACCCAAACCACTGTCCTGGGTGTAATGTCCTTGTACCATATCCCCACATAAGAATTATTGGAGTTTCCAGGTGAGAAGAATCCAAGCTCAAAAATCTGGCTTTCACAGAGGAGAGTTTGATCATTTGTGAGAACTTGGGCGACTGTTAATGTGTCTGCAGAGAAGGCAGATTTGGAGTAGAAAAGGAAGAAAGTGAAAAACAAAGTTGTGTAGCAACAATGGTGCCTCGTGGCTGCTATGCCTTTCATTCTTATTACAGGGCTTTGGCTTTCTATCTGATTCAAAGTATTTGGATTTGGGTTGCTCTGGTTTTTCGTTTTTGCGGAGGACATTTGGTATCGTTTGACAGGATAACAAGAAAAAAAAAAAAAAAAAAAAAAGGAGTATGGAAAGTTGACCATTGTGTTTCTCTTTGTTGCTTTGGTCATCCTTGTTTCTAATTTGAACAGGACTTTTAGGAATTTTCTCTTTTGAATTCACTGGCGTAAGATGATAAAAACACATAAATGGAATGGGGACAAGTTGGGCTTGGGACGGCGTAATACGAAGTTCTTTAATAGGTCAAAGAGGGAGATGACCTAACTCTCCATATTATTTTTATTGTTTTGCTTTTTAATTGATTGGCAGAGGAAAAAAGAAAGGCATGACCTGAATTTCGAGTGAGAAAATAGTTTTTATTGTGATATTCAAAATCTTACAAGTAAAGTCACTTTGCCAGTTGATATATATTACTAGTATAAAAAAATGATCTTATTTTCATTAATTAGAGACCTGGGAGGACTCTTGCTATGCATCGAAGCCAAAGTTTTGTAATTTCCTTTTTTTTGTTGGCTCTGGAATTTGATAATATTCACTCTGCTTGTTTGCATGCTGGCCAAGTGCTTAATCAAGTAACCATGGAACCCCACAATTAAGAAGGAGGGGGGAGGTCATTAGAAGGTGCCACGGCTTAACTATAAGGAAATAGATTTTTACTTTGGTGCAAGAGAAAACGAAATATTACTATTATTTGTAAACCTCAGCACATGCCCTTTTTGGTTCTATGGTATAATTCTAACCACTCTTTTGTACTGCTTACACTGCAAACTAGAGCAGCAATCAATCTCTTTTATTATTTGGGTGTAATTTCAACAAGAATTTTTTTTTTTTTTTTTTGAGTTTGTTTTATTTATTTATTTTAGATTTTAGCTTTTCAGTTTCACTAACAATATTACCAGACCGACCACCTAGTTAGTAGCGATATTTTCTATTTAGTTTACACACTCAGACTCTGTAATACGAAAGTTTTTTTTTTTTCTTTGGGGGGTAGTATATATATATATATATAATTATTATTTTTTTGAAAATTTAAAATGTAGGTCTGTTGGGAGAAATTCCCTTAAACAATTCAAATAATCAGAACCTGTAAAAAAAGAAAGAAAAGAAAACAATGTTGCTTAAATATAAATATAAAAAGGCCCAAATAGTCCTCTGTTTGTTTGTACTTCAGACACAATTACCATACAAAATGCTTGGTCTGTGGCTTGGGGTGTCCATGTCTGTCTGTCAGTCTGTTCATATCTTTTCACGGACAACATGGGCACATGATTTTCTTTTTTGAGCTGTAATTTTTATTGTGGCGAGGTCTCCATGACTTCCCTCGCTCATCAACTTGTCCATAGTTATAAACTGCATCTTCTAATTACTGAAGACATTATAATCACGTTCCTAATCCGAGTCAACATTAAACGAGGTATGACAACCAAAATTGTTTGTTTTTTTTTTTTTTTCTTAATTCTTTTAACTATAGTCAATTCATGTAAGATTTTTTTCTGTTGCAGTCTACTGTTCAAACTTAATCGACAAGATAAGAAACACACTTGCTTTAATTATTAATGCCAATTCTTAGAATTACAACCAACAAGTTATGCAGATGACATATTAAAGGTTGTTTTCTATATTTAATGTTAAATAATTATTTAATTAAAAAATTTAAACAATTAACTTTTTTTTGTTATAAAAACTCTATTATATCTCTAAAATTATTTAACTTAAAAATTTAAATTATTAGATAAGATTTAAAAATAAATTATATATTAAACTATTTTATCTATTTTTACTTTTTTTTTTTCGAATGAAATCAATTAATATGTTCAGAATATTTGCACAAAATTTTTATTTTTTTACTCCATAAATATAGAAAAAGTCCTATAATATCATATAATACAAATTCAAAATTTATATTTAAAATTTTAACTTAAAATTATATAATTATATTAATTTTAATTCAAAATACTTTGAATTTAAATTAATTACATTATTATACACAAAATTATATTTGAAAGCTTGCTAAACCCCTAAATTAATTTACTCTAACTATCATGACTGCTAATTACTATAATTGTAATTAAAATTTGGTAAGAAAGATAATCAGATAGAATTTTGAAACTAACTTATAATAACAAAGCAAGTAAAAGTGTTATGATATTTCTTCTTAAAAATACTTAATTTTATATATAATAAAAAAATACGAAGAATACTATATGTTTTAAGTCCGTTAAAATTATAGTTCTTAGTTGATTTTGATCAATAAGCAAAACTCAGTGACTTACTTTAAGGAGAACACATTTTTCTTTTTTTTTTCTAAAAAAATAATTTTAAAAAAAAAAAGATAATTGAAGAAGGGTTTATCGTTCAACTTGGCTCTTACTACGAACAATTTGGAGAATTAAAAAGCATAAAACTGAGAATTCATGCAACTCACTGTTGAATTTGTGATTAGTGACAGATTTTTCTTTTTTCATACAATGATATGGATTTTTGACCCTTTTTTTTTTTTCTTGTTGGAAAATTATGTGAAAATAATCAACTCTTTTTCTCTCGTTGAGTTTAGTTTCGTAACTTTTTTATCCGTTTTGACAAAAAATAGAAATAATTTTATTATCTATTTTTTGGAGAAAACTTGATATTTAAGTTTATCTTGTCATGTTGTGAGTACCAACATTTAATATATTGTTACGGAAAATTGATAGAAATTTTCATAACAATTATGAAATTTTTTTTTGTTACCATAATAATTTTTATTATTTTTATTATAAGTAACATTTGAGTATTATATTTCAAGAATTACAAAAATAAATTTTTATTTTTAAAATTTTTAATTAAAAAATATATAAGATTCATGAATATGACATACGGCTAAGTGAATAAAAAAAAATTCCAACGCTTTCTAAGGGCGGGGGACTAGGAAAAGCACAAAGTAGAATCAAGCTCAGCGCGATGTCATCCTGATAGAGGCCAGTGTTCTTCTTCCCACTTTTGATCTCCAGTAATGTGACCCCAAAACTGAAGACATCAGATTTAACCGAGAATTTTCCAAACACTGCACACTCGGGTGACATGTAGCCACTGCATAGGAAAAGAGTAAGGGTATTGATTTTTTTGTGTGTTTCAATTTTCAGGAGCAAATGATCTCGTCTCCACCATGCATGAAACTCTTTTCAGAGAATCTGTCTCCCCATCTTAGGGTTAAGGTACAGTTAATGGCACGTCTGATATTCTGATTCTGCTTCATCCCTAAAGGCACAATAAAAGAGCATGATATTCTTTTTGAAAATGGACACACAAGCATACCTTCCCATGGCTGCAACATGTAGGAAAGACGACGGTTTATGGTTTCTAAGATTTAGCATAGCTAAGCCTGCATATTGATTGGTAATGTAGCAGTTTGCTTTAAGGCTTTTATTGACACCTTCTGCAAACATGCATCATTCAATTCCATTTGATAAGCTGCTTTAATTCCCAGATTGAAGACTTGCTATAATTAAAATGAATATCATACTTGCTATGTTCCTCCGCATCCACTAGAATGTTGCTACTTTTCAAGTCCCTAAGAATAATCCTCAACCTGGAATCCTGGTGAAGATACATAATACCAGGAGCAATACCCACAGTAATGTCAAATCGTTTTCGCCAATCCAAGAACGACCTTCTTGTTTGATCTACAACAAAGATGTACCATTCAGATTAGTGTTGAAAAAAACAGCTGCTGTTCCTCAATTATTATCCTTTAGAAGCAGTTAGAACTAGGCAACAATGTAAAACAGGGCCAGTGCTAACTCAAAGGACTTAACCGAAAAGAAATAAGTCTAAACTTTTGTTTGGAAAGTATTCGTATATTAACATTGGCTCTTCTCCCTCCATGCAGCATCCTAGAAGTTGAACAAGATTTCTGAGCTGACGCTTTGGGATCAACATAACTTCATTTGCAAATTCTTCCATTCCTTGCCCTGAATTTTTTGACAATCTTTTCACAGCAACCTCTTGTCCATCTGAAAGCTGACCCTAGACTCATGTTGCAAAACAAGTGAAAACCCAATCAATTTAAACAATCAAAGTGCAATTCTATGCATGAACAAGGAAAAAAAAAAAAAGTAAAGACATCCATGCACATAGAGTGAGATTTTACATATAATTCTACCTTGTAGACTGAACCAAAGCCACCTTGACCAAGTTTGTTGAACTGGGAGAAATTCTTGGTAGCAGCACATACAGTGTCAATATCAAAAAATTCCAAATCTGGGTGACTCTTCATTTCCTCACGATTTTTTTCCGTGGAAATATCTTTATAGTGGCCTAAACCCGTAGATTTGGATACCATCTTTTTCGCTTAGTACCTAACTGTCCCTGAGCAGATTGGAAAGTATGATTAGTATAAACTAGCATACAACAGGATTCATACAAACTCCATTCCTTATAGATACGTACTCTGCCCCATCAATCACTTAGAAAACAAGCGCTGTGAACTTCATGGGATGAGACAATCAATCACAGCACATTCATGAAAAGGCACAATAAAAAGTTGGTATTCTACCTCTTTTAGTCCTTCCCTTCATCCAGAAACACACAACCACAGCAATGATAATCCATCCTAAAGCAATAGGAGGGATTAGAATTGTTAGTATTCTATTCATTTCAAGGGATCCACTTGATTTCCCTGCATTCTGAGCTGCACAGGCGGGAAAATGATTGACATCAATACTGCAGAACAGAAAGCAAAATGAAAGGACAAAACAACAGTCCTTGCCCTTGGCTCCTCGGCAAGTGGTAAAATCAAGGCACGAAGAAAGTATTAAGCAACAATACATACCTAATTGAAGTGCTTCAACACAAATGTAAAGGTCATAACCCTCATCTGTGAAATCTATTGTTTCCATCAGTTGTCCATACCATGACAAACAAGCCCTCCCCCTCCCAGTGATATTTACACTGGCGTAAGCCAAGCACTTGAAGTCTCTCATGCATTTGTGCTCGCAATCCAGTTGACTCATACTCTTGTTCACCCAAACAGCTTGTGATACATCAGGTATCTTAGCATTTGCCACTTTCAAGAACCATCCGTTTGCCCCACAGATCAAGGAAGAATCTTATAGTTTCTTAATGCACCTACCTCGACCATTTCTTAGGTTCCGGCCCCCTAGGGACTCCGGTTCATACCCCGGTAAACAAGTACATTCCAAGCTTTCAACATTCTCAACATTGCACTTTCCAAAAGAACCACAGTTACCAAACGAATCACACCAGTACCTAGGTGCTGCCCAGTTCTCCTTCCAGAGACTGTCACTCTCATCCCAAAATAGGTCCCTAATTAAGCCTGATTCATCCATCAATGTACGTCGGATTCTAGCAGAATTATCCCGACGATCGATTATGTACCCCCCCGTCTTAATTATTCCACAGATACAGCCAAATTTTCCAATAGGTGTTAGTACCCTTGTGTAGAAAGAATCGTGGGGGCCATCCGAATTGTACTTAAACGAGTAGTCTCCAGTTCGAGGGTCATCTGCATTTTTCCATGATGCAAGGAATAGCACCTGGCCTGTTTTCCTGTTTAGCCCTGTGGTCATTCCAGTTATCAGCGTGTTTGTAGGATAATCAAAGCTGTGCCACACGATGCTTTTCCCACTGCTGCCATCTTGAACCAGTACCAGCTCCTGAGGAGCCATTTATGGGGGAGTCCCTATTTGCTACCCATACTGCAGTCAGCTGTGATACTTTATAGAACAAAACCCCAAGATATCTAGACCTCGAATGGCCAGGGCTGAAGAATCCCAATTCAAAGTTGTTCTCTTTTGGCACTCTGTTCTCACTGTATTCTTTCAAAGACTTTGTCCACATTAAGCAAACTCCTGTTGCTTTCCTTATTTGGTACCCACTCCCACCTAGCACAATATGTATAGAAAAATATAATTAAAAAAAAAAATAAAAAAAAAAACAGAGGGCCTGTTTCTGAAAAGCTAAATAATTTCTCAGTATGTGTTTATAATATGACGAATGTTTGTTGGCCATGTTCTTGGGGGCGTTACAACTGCGGTCAACTGTTTGCTTTGAAAAATCGATGCAATTAACGACTGAAATTGAGATCCACGTCAGCGCTTTGGTATTGTGTTGGTAATAAATACATGCCACAATAGTTGATCTGATTTAAATATGTATTAATTAAAAAACAATTGTTAACTTAAATCGTTTAAAATTAAAATAATTTAAAATTTGTTCAGTTTGGAGTTTAAATAATAATTAAAAATTGAATGTTTTGATTTTCTAATAAACACAAAATTTCATTAAATTTGTAATTTAAAATATTTAAAATTTGAATAAAATTTAAAATAATTGGACATGAAGTGTGTGGCGGCTGCTGATCAGGAAGGACACCCAACGTCATGGGCTTGGCCGTATGGTTAGTTGCCGGGCCTTTACAAGTTTTGGGTTTCGAACTTTCTTTCCAAGCAAGACTCTCTAACCAGAATTCACTCAGTCAATCATTAAAGAGGAGAGCTACTACCCCATTTAGAGTGTGAGAAGTGTGTGGAATATGCCTATAGATGAAATCGCATTTGGTAAGACAGATCCTTATAAAAGCCGATTAATATCAGATTTCTTATACCGTTCGATGAAACCATTTTAGGGTAAAAGTGGACTTTTGAATCTCGGACGAATGGTTTGAGGATACGTAATCAACATTTATTTTTCCTGTAGGATGAAGTCTTTGATTAGTGAGTGTCTTCAACATAGAAACATTAATTCTTTTCCCGACACAATATGGGAGGGAAGTCTAGAATAGGCACAATTACTATGTCAAAGATCCTATTATTGTTAGCTATGTGAAGTCAAAAGCAATTATCATTTGTCCGTAATTTGTGTAAGAGATTCACAAAAGCTATGGAACTTAAAACATTTGAAAAATAAAAACTTTTGATAATTACGTAGATCAATCCATGCTGCGTGCTACAGTGGGCTGCAATGACTTTCCAAAGTTTGAGGCCCAGAAATGCGTTTACAGCTGAAGCCTAGTCTAGGTAAGCGTTGGACTACAGAAGTGTGTTAAGAGGACGTGTAATTATCATCTCAATCCTGCCCACGAGCAGAACGTCCGTAGCTAATTAGTAAGTATAGCCTGGTGCTTATTAAATTTAAAATTCAGTGTGAGACTTGAGATTTAAATTTTAAATCTCACTAATAATTAAATCTTCACCTCGAACTTCTTTCATTTAAATTCCCAACCCAACCCCATCATCAAGGGAGTGTATTATTTGGTTTTGTAGCTGCAGATAGATGGTGCTATTTGAAGTTAAAACCGATTCTTCCCCCTTTAACATCACAAACTTAGTTTTTTTCTGCAACTGTGATCACTCTTTTAGCCACATCCTGCAACTGGGGTTATAACATGGAGTAGGACAACAAGAGGTGTTTTCTAAAGTGTGTCCATCACTTTGTGTAATTGCATTACAAATTACAAGAAAACTAGCATATTTAAATTTTAGGTGGAGAAAGCCAAAGATAGATTGCCAAGATGAATGATGGCTGGAAAATTACGACAGAAAAAGTATAATGGAGCACACAGCAAGAGGCTTCTGCTGCAGAACCTGCTCCAACTTTCTTCACCCTTGTGAAAATTCTTATCTCTTCAATTCATATATTATATTCTTTGCTGTATAAATGAGCATGAACATCTCATACAATTTTTTCTTTTCTTTCTTTGTTCTAATTAAAGAAGAGATACTAGCATTCAAAACGGTAAAGCAAACAAAAAAATATACAAGAAAAATCCAAAAATTTGATGAGATATAGAGAAATGTCAGATGAGGTCTAAACCTTCATTACCTTGCATCTAGCTTGGTCACAGTAACCTGGTTTACAGAGAACGTTTCTTCTTGTTTTCCTGACGATGAATCGATTTCCAAAGGACTCCTACCCAGGCAGAAGCCCGGGGTTTTAGGTTGGGGCATTGTAGCAGTTTCACTGCTCAACATCAAGACCACAGATGACATTGTTGGTCTGTCTTCTGCACGCTCTTGTACGCATAGAAGGCCTACTTGTAAGCATCTCAAGACTTCACTCAAGGAATATGAATCACCTATTGTTTTATCTAATAGTTCTAATCCCTGCCTCTCTTTCCATAGCTTCCATGCCTGCAATAATTCAAGTTGTGTTTTTTTGGAAGGTCAGTGCGTCTTAACCAGCAAAGATAATAAAAAGAGTATTTCCAACACACGAGATTCCCATACTGTGGGGTGGCAAGGGTCACATGAACATACAAGTCAGAATTGTATTCTCAAGGACGTATAATTTAGAACATTAGCTGAAATGAAATCTTTTACTTACATGTCCAAGGAGATTGAGCTCAATATCCTGATGATAAAATCCTCTGTTCTTTTTACTGCTTAAAATCTCCAATACTAGAACTCCAAAACTAAAAACATCTGACTTTACTGAGAACAGCCCATCCATTGCATATTCAGGAGACATATAACCACTGCATAAAATAAGGAAACAAAAATAAGGAAAAGGGAAATTGCTTGTTGAGCCTACAAACAAGTAAAGGGATGCAGATTTTGGTGCTTACTATGTTCCAACTACTCTCCTGGTATTGCCCTCAGTTTGATCACCACCAAATAGTCTAGCCATGCCGAAGTCTGATATTTTAGGATTCCATTTTCCGTCGAGCAGAATGTTGCTTGCTTTGAGATCCCTATGGATAATTCTAAATCTAGAATCTTGGTGCAAATATAGAAGTCCTCTTGCAATCCCACAAATGATGTTGAAGCGCCTTTGCCAATACAATAAGGTGCTTTTCCCGTTCTCTGCAACACCAATTGAACCAACATTAGTTGCTTGAATTTTAACCAAATATGCTGCAAGGGATAAAGGACTAACTGAAGAGAACAGAATCCAGGCTTGTTTGTTCCATGTACTCATAAATGAGCATCTTCTCATCCATGTCAACGCAGCAACCGAGCAGCCGAACCAGGTTTCTATGCTGAAGCCTTGCAATCAGCCTGACTTCATTCTTGAATTCTTCTGCTCCTTGCCCAGAGTTCTTTGAAAGTCTCTTCACTGCTATTTCTTGGCCTTCGGCTAGCCTACCCTGGCATTTCCATCACAGACTTCTAATCAGGATCACGTGTTTGGTCCACTACAGAACCATTCATTCCCGGGTTGCTCAATAGAGTTCTGTTATGACAAGGAAATTACCTTATAAACACTGCCAAAACCACCTTTTCCTAGCTTATTTCCTTCAGAAAAGTTGTTTGTGGCCATGGCCAAAATGCCAAAATCAATCAATGGCAGTTCCAGTTCATGGTCCGTGCTTCCATCACCCGAATGGTTATTTGACATAACAACCTGATTAAGCAGCAAGTCTTGGCTTCTTTCAGGAGCACCTGATTTTGCAGATGGTAAAATAAACATGAAGAATACTATATGTTTCACAATTCACAGCAACATTTATGTGTTACCATGCTTGATTGAGTTGCTCAAACTAAAGCCTGTGTGCCCTGTTTACCTTGCTGTTCTTGCTGTCTTTGGCATAATGTTGGCATCCTTTTCCTCTTCCATATAAAAAATCCAATCGATCCCAATAACAAAACTCCAGCTCCAACTGAAATGCCAATAACGAGAGAATGTACACTTCCACTATTGCCTGATCAGACCATATTAGAAATGATAATTAGTCATGCTCCTTTAGCATAGTGCCTCCAAAATCGATGGTAAGGAAAAGAAAAGCATCATATTGAATGATTTCCCTGACAATACGCAGCAGACACAACAACTTATTCCAGTCATTGTCGTGATATTCTCCCCAACGAGTTCTGAACAGTGCCATGTATATAACGTAAGGCCAAAAGTCACTTTTCTTTTCTCTTGAACAGACAAGACAGCGTACAGATTTTTCAAAATAAAGTTATTTCTGTGACTTAAATTATTGACTTTCAAGTCATAATTGAATAATTTTATTAGCATATCTAGTCTCATGCTCCAAATAAAATATAAATGTAATAAAAAATTTTCTGCTAAGCAAATGTATACGTAAATTTTGCATCAACACCCACAAACACACCTAACATTCTAGTGGTCGCATAGATTTTTGCATTTTTTATAATGAAATTTCTGTCCTAGATTCCTAGTTGATTAGGCCTACATATGCCAAATGGCTTATATTCAACTGGAATGATATCTAGAAGGGCGTCAATAGGACTGGCTGGATGGATACGTATTGGTCTGAACTGTTTTATATTAAATGGGTAGATGCATTCCATGGTCAACAAGAACAGCCTGAAAATTATCAATTTGGACACTTGATGAATGCAAGGGTTCAGAGGATTTTGTTCCCATTCTCCCCCGTTCCCTTATTAGCAAAACAAGAGGCATCTTGACTATCCTGGAGGTGGGGTTTGGTAATTGTCATACATTTTCTTAATTAATGTCAAAAAATGCTGGCAAATATTTTACTTTTTTTGACTTTAGTTTCCAACCAACTTCATACTACTAGTTTATCTTATATTTTTCTTTTTCTCGGGGGGGGGGGGGTGTAAATACTATGTGTTGAATCCTAATGGAATCATAATAAGCTTCTATTGGGGTCCGCCCAACTGCAAATCATGAGAATAATCCCGCCTTAGACAGTTTTAATATTGGTCACAAGGATAGTGAAGATCCATATCTTTGCAAACTAAAGAATGAAAAGGCCCACCAAGCCTGGTCCACAGAGACCCACCAATGTTTGAAAGCGTAATGATTAAGAAAATTTCAATTTTGTTGGTTGATACTCGATAAACCCTTCGCATAAATCAGCTAATATGCGGTTAGGTAAATCAAGACAACCTCTGTCATGCAACTTGTGAAGAACGTGGATATTTTTACAAAATGATTTAAGCAAAACTTCAATTTGTGGGGGCATAGGCAGGAGACTACTAGACTATTAAATTAATTACCTAATAGGCTGCATTGCTGTGATCGAACAAAGAATAAATATTTCAGTGGTGTTACAAGAGTCTGAAAAAAAAAAAAAGATTTTCATAATTTTATCTTTATTTTTACAAAATCTAATTAAATACAAAAAACAACTTATCTGGGATGTGTGCAGAGGAATTTCCATGTCTACATGCAACGAAGAAGTTTCTAATTCTCATCAAGAGAAGAGTGAAGTCACGATTGAGTAAAGTGAAAGGGCAAAGAAGGGAGGATTTCGGGTATACCTATATCAGAAGCAGCCAATCTGACATACAGATCCTGACCATCTTCTGTATATTGTCTCATATCCCAAAGCTTATCACTCCAGATCACACAGCCTGACCCTCCATTGGCAATATTAGAGTTTGCATAAGCCCTACAAGAACAATTTCTCAGGCACAACTGTTCACAATCTTTCAGGCTCATGGTCCTGTCCACAATACAGGTGTCACTCTCTGGTAATTTCACGTTCTTCAAATGCAAGAACTTATCTCCTGCGCATGCCAAATCTGTCTTCCTCACACACCCTTCTGACCCATCTCTCAATTTCCAAGCCTGTGGGTTTTTAGGCTCAAACCCTCTTATGCACTGGCAAACTGGAGATGCATTCGAGTCACATATGCCATAAGGACCACACTCCCTGTAATTGTCACACTGATCTTTAGGTACAAACCAGAACAAGTTCCACACCTGCGTATCAGGAATCCAAGTCAGCCTCTCAAGATGCCCAGATGGACTAACCGTTAACCTGGAACGTAATGACCTATTTGATATGTGAAATGAGTAATATGCCCTGTCTTTGTCAGCAATAAAATTAAAGCTGATTGAATCGAGTGTCTCCATTTCTGGTACCCCACTAAATCTTTCTCCATTCCACGGTCCGCTGCAATAAATTTTCTCTTGATTTCTCCACAAGAACGTCTCTGGGAACCCATGATAGTCCACCTTAAAAGAAAAATCTCCCGTAGCAGGATCATCTGAGCTCCTCCAAGAATTTATGTACCTTTCAATACCTGTATCCAGATTCCAACCCATCTTCATATCAGGCAGCAAAGTGTCTGTAGGATCATCGAAACTTTGCCATAGAAAGCCATCCGTCTGACTTTCATCTCTTAGAACAAGATTTCCTGTATCTAACAGCTGCATGACTGGATTGCTAGCCCCAGTGACTGTTTGATTTGTATACCATATGGTGTTGCCGGCTCCATCAACAAGAACAATGCTTTGGTTGGAGATCTTTAAAATACCCGAGGAGTTTGTAAGTGGGTTGTCTCTATTGGCAACCCAAACCACTGTCCTGGGTGTAATGTCCTTGTACCATATCCCCACATAAGAATTATTGGACTTTCCAGGTGAGAAGAATCCAATCTCAAAAATCTGGGTTTCAGAGAGGAGAGTTTGATCATGTGTGAGAACTTGGGCGACTGTTAATGTGTCTGCAGAGAAGGCAGATTTGGAGTAGAAAAAGAAGAAAGTGAAGAACAAAGGTGTGTAGCAGCAATGGTGCCTGGTGGCTGCTATGCCTTCCATTCTTATTACAGGGCTTTGGCTTTCTATCTGGTTCAGCGCGTTTGGATTTGGGTTGCTCTGGTTTTTCTTTTTAGCTGAGGACATTGGGTACCGTTTGACAGGATGACAGCCAAAAAAAAAAAAAAAAAAAAAGGAGTATGGAAAGTTGACCATTGTGTTTCTCCTTGTTGCCCTGGTCATCCTTGTTTCTAATTCGAACAGGACTTTTTGGAATTTTCCCTTTTGAATTGTCAATGGCATAAGATGATAAAAATACGTAAATGGAATGGGGACAAGTTGAGCTTGGGACGACATTACGAAGTTCTTTAATAGGTCACAGAGGGAGATGACCTAACTCTCCATATTATTTTTATTGTTTTGCTTTTTAATTGATTGGCAGAGGAAAAAAGAAAGGCATGACCTGAATTTCGAGTGAGAAAATAGTTTTTATTGTGATATTCAAAATCTTACAAGTAAAGTCACTTTGCCAGTTGATATATATTACTAGTATAAAAAAATGATCTTATTTTCATTAATTAGAGACCTGGGAGGACTCTTGCTATGCATCGAAGCCAAAGTTTTGTAATTTCCTTTTTTTTGTTGGCTCTGGAATTTGATAATATTCACTCTGCTTGTTTGCATGCTGGCCAAGTGCTTAATCAAGTAACCATGGAACCCCACAATTAAGAAGGAGGGGGGAGGTCATTAGAAGGTGCCACGGCTTAACTATAAGGAAATAGATTTTTACTTTGGTGCAAGAGAAAACGAAATATTACTATTATTTGTAAACCTCAGCACATGCCCTTTTTGGTTCTATGGTATAATTCTAAGTTCGAGTTGGTTTCCATTCTGATTCTTAATTGATTTTCTTTTTTAGTTTCGGTTTAGTTTTGATTTGGATAATTGAGACTTCTTTTTCTCTGTGTTGAGTTTCGTGCATGTCACAATTAGTTTCTCCCCAAAAATTAGACTTAGACGTTGGAGAGGAGAATGTGCCACCACTCTTTTGTACTAGAGCAGCAATCAATCTTTTTTATTATTTGGGTGTAATTTCAACAAGTAAATGTTTTTGAGTCTAAATATAAATTTACAAAGGCCCAAATAGTCCTGTTTGTTTGTACTTCAGACACAATTGCCACACAAAATGCTTGGTCTGTGGCTTGGGGTGTCCATGTGTGTCTGTCTATTCATATCTTTTCACGGACAACATGGCCACATGATCTTCTTCGCACCAACTCCGGGACCATTCAATTCCGAGGTCTCCATCACTCCGTCGCTCATCAACTTGTCCATAGTCATAAACTGCACCTTCTAATTATTGAAGACATTATAATCACGTTCCTAATCCGAGTCAACATTAAACGAGGTATGACAACCAAAATTGTTCTCTTCCTTAATTCTTTTATGGGTATTATTTGGTTTGGTATTGGCAAAATTCAACTTACAAGCACTGTGTTAATTTAAATATATATATATTTTTTTAGACAAAATCAACTAATATAATTTACCCAGGGAAAAAAAAATTTTAGGTAATTATATAAATATGTGACATACACGGATTTGGAATTGTCTACCCCTCAATGCATTCTAATTGGTAGAGACAAAAATCCCATTGTTGGAATCTAATAAACAATGTTTTTAGATTAAATTGCATAATCTGAAACCCCCCATTTTTTTTGTATAAGGCATTGAGCTTTAGGAGTTTGATGTCTGTCTATGTGCTGCGTTACTAACCCACCTCTATATTTTATAAATATTCAACAAACGCCAACCAAAATCTGAATTTATGACTTGGAAATTTTTTCATTATACTGAAATTACGTTATATATATATATATATTTTTTTTTTTTGGTCAATATTATCTAAAAAATGATTTACAAAAAGAAAAGTCAAATCAAAGTCAATTAACAGCCCACAGTTTGGCGGGAGGATTTTTCTTTAGATTGCAGGACGCACAGTATACCCTGAAAATAATAATGCACGCCATTAAACATATTGTGTATATTTTTCCCATTCTGGCCTAATGTTCCCAAGCTCAATAATTTTTCTTTGAAATTCCTTCGCATTTCCTGGCGCCTTTTACAAGGTCATTCGGATGTTCAAACATTCTGGAAGTTCCAAGACTCGCTGGATATATATGACCAAGGAAACTTCGACTAGCTGACTTAGAAAGTGATTGCTTTGTATTCTCGTGGCAGGACCGTAACCTATGGTTGTTTTCATTGATTAAATTTCATTTTTCATTTATTTCTTCGCGGAATCAAAGAAAGAAGAGCGAAAGTTAGATTAACTCACAATTAGAGAAATAATAATTTTGTATAGTTTGAAGATATTGGTAGAGGATATTATGGCTGACGATCCTTGACAAATAGAGATTGCGTGATGACTTTTATGGCTGCGCAAGTTTCAAAAGATAGGCAAGATAGCACGTGTGAGTGCGGCTGCAGATGTGCAGCTGCCAAGTCCCACAACTCGGTAAACTGCTTTCTCTCGACGACGATGGCAGACTCAATAGGGCTTTTAAATTGAGCATTTAGTAATGTCAAGGCAGGCAGTGACAGAAAATTGTTCCCTACTTCCTTTTAATACTCCTCTTATGTTCCGTCAGCAAAATTTATTTCTAGTTAGTTTTTCAAAGCTGATATCATTGTCTCCCTTCAAATATTGAGACACAATTCCATTGATACAGAAAGATTGTCATCTGCATACTTCTGTTACCTAATTTGATGTATTTGGAAAGGTACTATGGCTTAAACTAATATGTTGAAGCTAGTCCACATGCCAAGAAGAATATTTTATATAAACCCTTCAAAACAAAAAAGATAAAAAAAATAGGTTGGCTGACTAATTCGCAGTGTAAGAATGCAATATGCACCCCAAGTTTCTAGACCATGCGCTGAATGGTTTTGCGAGGTATGACTTTTCAACCGACTGAGTCATTTCCAGCAATCTACACAGGCATTGCGCCCATTGATGTTGGTTTTGCACTTGGCCATCAACTCGTAACTGAGCACTAATACAAACTTCACCACACACCGCATGATTACAAATGAGGGACATGGTATAAGCTCTGATACCATTTGATGCATTCCTTAGGAATTAGGATACATTAGCTCCAGATCGGCGTGGCTAGGAAATTAGTCGTTCGGGAGAGGGAGCCTAAGGACATGTAACTTCACAGCAGAACTCCATACCATCGACCACGAGACAAACTGATCATAATGGAAACCTTTCGTACAAAAATTCCTTCCAAGTGTTCTGATGTTCAGGTTAGTTTACAAGCTAATCATGCCATTGTAGCACTAGAACACAGAAAGCAGACTTAAGAATGAACTAGCCATCGACCTGTGATTGCTGTAATGGTCACATTGTTCATAGAATGCCTGAGGGGACTTTGTTGAGAAGGATTTGTAACTAAGAGTACTGCCTTTCGGTAAATGCAGGCTACTTCGGAGAAGGGAGATCCACAATTTCACAGTTTAGCATGGAGATGACAGTAGGCATATTTGGTATGTCGTTTGCAAGTTCTTGCACACACAACAATCCCACATGTATGCATCTGAAAATTTCCTCATGAAAGCTTGGATCAGATATTACCGGATCCATCAAAGTGGCAATCCGGCCCTCATTCCACAGCTTCCCTGCCTGAAAGCATTATTTTAAGTGTAAACACAGAGGAACATCTGAAATTGGATTCAAGCTTTATACCAGACTAGATGAATTCATCACTTACATATCCTAAGAGGCAGAATGCCTGCTCATCCTGATGGAAGCCAGTATTTCCTGTACTGCTAACAATCTCTAGTAATACAACACCGAAGCTAAGAACATCAGACTTCTCTGAAAATCTCCCTGCAAATGCATACTCAGGAGACATGTAGCCACTGCATTTTGCCACACAGAGCCCAAAGATATCATACGGCTTCATAGAGTAATCATATGTCACGATCAAATTTGTAAAAGAGCGGCAAAATTTACTTACTATGTTCCAACAACTCGTCTGGTTTTGGCTTGATCTTCACTGCCTCCTAAAATCCCGGCCATTCCAAAGTCCAAAATTTTCAGATTCAGGTTGTCATCCAACAATATGTTACTTGCTTTTAGATCTCTATGAATAATTTTCAGTCTGGAATCCCTATGAAGGTATAGGAGGCCTCTACAGATTCCTTCAACAATGCTGATGCAGCTTCTCCAATCTATAAGCTTTTGCCTTTGAGGATCCGAAATAGATTGTTGCATGCATGTGCGCCAGAATATCAGCATGAATTTTGTTATCCTGTGATTAGCAAAACATGTTGCTGTTAAAGAGTGTAATAAAAAAAGGAAGAAAATAACATGTTCTGACCAAAGAGATGCGCATCCAAGCTTATCTTAGACATGTAGTCGTAGACCAACATCGTTTCTTGTCCTTCAACACAACGGCCAAAGAGCCTAACAAGATTTCAGTGTTGGAGTTTAGAGATCACTGCAATCTCATTCATAAATTCTTCTAGTCCTTGTCCAGAGGCTCTTGGAAGTCTTTTCACTGCTATTTCCTGTCCATCTGGCAACTTGCCCTGAAGAGGAAAAAATGAAAAAGTGAACCAGTAATAATTTTTCCTCCATTTTTGATATTAAAATTTGGTGGTATTACAGGTAAGTTTTCCACCCTCTTGATTCGGTTAGAAGATTCACAATGAATCACCTCCTTGCAGCCTAACCCCGGTATTCTATCCTTAGTCTACAAAGCGGGGAACACACCACTTTTTAACCAGACCAACCTTGGCCTTAATGTCTAGTTGTTATTGTTAAAAGATTGATTTTGAACATTGCTAGTTTGTCAAGAGAGTGTTGCAGTCATGTTGCAGTAAACTTCAAGTTCCTGGAATCATGTGGACTTGTAACAGTCAAGTGGATGTTAATATTTTCTTATTTAAATAAATTAAGTATGATAGACCATATACAACATGTCACAGTATGAGTATAGTAGTTAGTGATTTAATCACTTGTATAAATATGACTTAATTGTCTTTTATACCTAACCATGTACATTATATATTTGAATGATAATGTATTATTTAGGTGGTTTCAACGGCAACAATCTGTTCACTATTACTCTTCCAACTATTGTTGTTTTCATTGTCTACAAATTTTGTGGAAGAACTAAGAGTTATATTAATCAACTCCATGTTCTACGACAGAATGAGCATTACCTTGTACACTGGACCAAAGCAGCCCTTTCTAAGTTTGTTGCCTTCATGGAAATTATTTGTTGCAGTTTTCAACTCTCCCAACTTGAATATCGGTATTTCGTGGATTTCAGCTTTTCGCTTGGAGAAAAATAGCTTCTCCTTGTATTCTCCATTTCTTACTGAAACAGATACTAGAAGGAATATTTCAATAGAAGCTCATGTTTGTTTTATTAACTCTGCAGATCAACAATGGGATGAAGCCCATTAACTCTGCATATTACCTTTTTGTCTATACATCAATCTCCATGACAGAAAAGCGATGACAATGACCATTGCTCCCACTGCCGGTATGATAATAATCTCATCTTGCCTTTTGTTGTGATCTGCAAATCAGTAGAAAATCACTTAGCACACTTGAGATTGACTTTTTAGAACAACAATATATGCATTACCCACACGAACATAAAGATCTACCCCTCCTGTGGACAAATTTTGTAGATCGATTAGTTCTCCGGACCATGTCATTCAGCCAATACCCTTGTAATATGTATAAGCTACACGAGAACAATTTGTCAAGCACTCCTCTCTGCATTTATCTTCAGTTATACTTGACAATTCTGCAAAGTCTGGTAGCTTCATATTAGGCAGCTTTAAAAAACCATTTTCTTTGCTGACTTCACCTCCAATATCTATTTTTCCGCACTGCATTTGTTTCCTTCTGACACATCCACTACTCCAATTTCCTGTAATCCATTCTTCTGCAGTTTTTGGCTCGAACCCTCTTAAGCAGCTACAAATAGGTGATCTCAGCAAATGGCAGGTACCAAAAGCACCGCATTTTCCATAATGTTCACACTCAACATCAGGCACTCCCCACTTTGCATTCCTGTCAATCATCCAGTCCTCCCAATATGTTTGTACCATCTTTCCTCCTGCAGTCACGATCAAATCAGACAGATAAGTTTCATTAGCATAAGAGAAACTAACATAAACAATTCCTTCTCTGTCATCCAAAATATTGATCCCACCAACATTAACAGACTCCATCTCAGGTACTCCAATGAAGATTCGACCATTCCACGGACCACTCCTGTGATATGGATGGTTGTCCTTCCAAACAAAGATTTCGGTAAGGTTTCTTGCACTGAGACCAAAAGAGAAGATTCCAATGGATGGAGCAGAACTATTCTTCCATGACGTTAGAAGCACCTTCTTCCCTGTTCTTCTATCCTGGCTAAGTTTCATTTCTGGAAAGAGTGTATTACAAGGATGCTGGAAGCTTTCCCATATGATTGCTTCAGTATTTCCATCTCTCAAAACAAGGTTTCCAGAATCAGAAAGCTGTGAAGATGCATTGGAAGCTGAACTCGAAACATTTGTTGACGAGAGAATCTCATGCTTTCCATTCAAAACTACCAAGATTGCCGTCCTCGGATATCGTCAACAACCCAGATGAATCCCTGAGAGGTTTATCCCTGTTGGCCACCCAGATAGCTGTTACTACAGCAACCTTATTGTACCATACTCCTGCATACCGATTGGTGGAATTATGAGGGATGAAAAATCCCAGTTTAAAGATATTGTTATCAAAGACTATATCTTCCGAATCCCTGGCGAATTGAACAGAAGTAATGACATTTGCACAAGTTACACTCTTTACACACAAAGAACACACTAAGAGAAAAAATGTTGAAAGCTTTTCACTTCCAGGTACCATGACTCTGTTTTTTTTTTTTCTTTTTGTAATCCTTAACGAGAGAGGACTTATTGGGCTCCTATGGAATCATGTTTCTCAATCGAATTTTCCATGTTTGACAATGCATCTTTTATCACGATTTCAAAGCTCAATGTCACATATTCTTACATAGCAGTCAACGTTGAACCGCCTTATTTATTTAGTCTGGGTGACCACTGTGGCTTTGCGCCATTAGTGAAATTAAAGGATCAAAATTAAAATTATTTGTTAATGTTTTTATTTAAATTTTTTTTACAAACAACATTTATTAACTAAATATTATTAAATTTAAGTATATTTGTTCTCATATTTAAGTATTGGTGTTAATAAATATAAACTTTAATACTAAATATTACAAATAAATTTTTATTTTATATTTAAAAGTATATTGTAATAAAAAAATTAATCCTGAATTAATATTTTAAATAAATAAATAAAGCCTATTAACCGACCTAATTATCAGCTCGGATGGTTCACTACTTATCTGCTTTGATTAAAGATGAGAGAAAAAGGCCAACCAAGCAAAATGGCAGGAGAATGTATATATATATATATATATCATTTAATATACAATTTTTTTTTATAACAAATCTATTAGTATTTTAAAAATAGAATAAATTATACTTGCTAAATTATTTTTATTAAAAATAATATAATAGTAATTAAAATTAATAAATTTTATTATATATTTAATGATATAAAAAAGATAACTGAATTTTTATTCATCTTTTTAAATTCTATAAATTCTAAATAATTAGTTTAAATTCAATATAATTGTAACAAAAATTACATTAAAAAAACTAAAAAAAATTTCTATCTAAAAACAATCCTTTTCCGTAATTATTAGGAACTCGAAGTACAAGAATTGTTTATTATTAGCTAGTGATTCATTGTTTTATTAGAATAAATATATAGAAGTGTATTAAAATTTAAATGAAAAAAGATATTTATATGAAACAAGTTAAATATAATGATTAGTGGTTATAATTGATAAATATTAAAAAAGAATAATAACCGTAATTATTAATTTTTTTACAAAAAAGATAATTAGTTAAAAATAGTTAATATGATCGATACAATTTGAAAAGTGTTTAATATTTTTAAGTATTTTAGATATACTAATATATATTTTTTAATTTTAATTTTTAAAAATGTCTTATAAATTTAAAAAATATAATTTTTATTTTCAATATAAAATCTTATAGATTCTATTGAAAGATTTTTATTTTCAACTTGTTTCCTGTATCGCGAAAGCTCGTGGAAGTAGCTTTGGCAGTTACTTTTGCTGCCAAAGGCTGGTGCAACGGATGTCTCCACAAGGTGTTACAATTTTTAGATTAAGATCTACGACATGATTGGAATCCGAATCCAAAAAGTAGAGGTTCAGACTCCTGGAGCTTTCAAATTCTGAGTCCTGTTTCCTGGCGTCCCGCAACGCAACTACTCTAAACAAAAAAGTTCAAAAAAAAAAAAAAAAAACGGAAATTCTAGCCAGGCGCATGAACCCCACCACGTAGAAGTTAAATTCAGAAAATATTTATTAAAATGTGCAAATAATATTGATAATCCTGGATGTAAAAATATACATATACAATATAAAAAGACATAAAAATAAGAAAATTACGCATTTAATGAAGCTCTTTTATAATCACCCCCACAAATCGCAAAGATAAATTCCGTATGCATGAAGAAGCTCATTTATATATGATAAAGGAAGCTCCAGACCCATCTTCATGGAAGCAACTGGCTTTTTGGAATTGTACTCTCCTGGGCTAGCAGCCTTCACAAGACATATATCCAAAACCCATCTTCAAAGAAGTATCAGACATTTTGGAAGTGTTCTTCCTCTTTGTCACCTACTTGGCATAAGCCACCTACAACAACAACAACAAAACCACCTGCTGCCTGTCATTTGATCCTGTATATTTGGCCTTCTCCCCCTTTTTTCTAAACCATTAAAGAAATGTCATTGGGAATTGGCCTCCCTCGTGGCTGTTTCCAATGCCAAATATCACCTCAAATTTCAAATTTACTTAAAAACTTTTAAGTTAATACGTGTAGAAGTTTATAAACATTATATATTAAGCCAAATTTTTATATTTTTTTTTAACATAATAAATTGAGTCAAACAATTAAATTTAAGTAAGTTTATTAGCATCAAACTAAATTGATTTGATTATAATGAAAATATGAAAAGTTTGATGAGTATAAATAAAAAAATAAATTAATATTTAATATTATATCAAATAATAATTTAAAACTTGACATCCATCTAATTATTTAAACTTATAGGTAAAACAAATAATTATAGATATTATAATTTATATCAAATTTTTATATTTTATTAATATAAAATTTTATATTCTTCAACAGCTAAAAAATAATATGGAAGCTCGAAATTTTTTTTTTTTTTTTTGGTTATAATTTGGCTTAGGATGTCTCACATAATCTCAGTGAAAATCATACACTGTACCTTTAGACTTAATTAATAAAACTAAAAAGCAACCAAAAATAATAATAATTCTGGTTATGCTTAATATCTCCTGCAATTTGATGGCCTAATCTGTTGGCATTACTGAGTAGATAATTTCTCTCTTAAATAAGAGAATAACGTGTTGTTGTAGACACTACTTTCCGGTATCATTCAAAAAGAGGAGAATTTTGGGTTATATAAGCGATAATACTTCACATCACAACGGATAAATTTTGAGAAAAAAATAATAACTCGTCACAATAAGCTAACAAAATTATCTGACTAACTTTGAGGGTGACTTCCTTGGCAAAAAATAATATATTCACCTAATTTTGTGTAATAGATTAATTCTTTTTACATGTATGATGCTCATTGCATTCACGTTCGTTTTAGAAAAGCAGGCCAGTTTTTTTTTTTTTTTTAATTTATTTCTGTGTGTCCCGAACAGAGATTTCTCTATTAGAAACGTTGTGGGATGCATCTTGATTTTAGAAATAGAAAAAGTTACACCGTAATTCGGGGGCATCCAAATTCACATATTGATATTGTATTATTATAAACATTAGTCATATATTTTTAGTTTTTTTTAGTATGTAATTTTAATTAATAATAAAAATTATATATATATATATGTAATAGTGTAACATAATCTTGCATCTCTAATATATCAAATTGACCGCATTGATGCAACCAAGCTTTTTCAGAAAATGACAAGTTGGGAAGCATTCATTTCGCGTACATATAAAGGTTTTGGTTGGATTATAAGGTTTCTCGTGCAATTTCCCATCTTTGTAATCAACTGCTACATTTAGGAATGCCAGGCCGCATTGCACTTTTAGTCGATTGCACCAAGCTCATAGCCATGGGATAAGTTAGCAAGAGGGTGTAAATGTCTACCGAGAGAATATTGGGTATTTATTATTTACTGAAATAAATGATTGGGGTTTTTTTAAAAAAAAAAAAAATTATTTGACAAGTAAGGGTCACCTATTGATAATAATGTCACCAGCATCAACAACCAAATATTAATTCTAAATCTTATTGAATATCATCAATGATGTTATCAATAAAATAAAGAAAGTCATTATATAGACATAAAGAGTAAATGCAGTTTAGATATAATCGTATTAAAATAAAATATTTTTGAAAAATTTATTTTTTTCACAATAATAATTATAAAACATACCCCAAAAAAAAATTAACAAAATGTGAAACACAGAATGAAAAAAAAAAAAAAGTGCAATAACTAATTGGGTTCTTTTTAAAGTCTTGCACACTTTGTTAAGTTTGTTGCAAATTTTATCATTTTTATTGCACATCATGTTATTCTTTTTTTTTTTTAATAAAACTTCATTTTATAAATTATTATTTTATTGCTATTGCATCGAATCTCTGGGTCCTTCTAATATTTCCGTAAAATAAAATTCACTGCGAATTGCAAGTTCAAGAGCAATAGGTTCCGTAAGTTGTTTTAGAATTTCCAACTCCTTGCAGTGATGGCTGTTGGGTGGCATTCTAATTCATCGTCAAGTCATTGTGCCCAATTGTCCTTCAAACGACTATGTCCCACCTCATCGTAGGGCACCCCTTTCTTTGCGTGTCACAATTCTAAAATTGTTACATGTGCGTACGTTGCCTGTGGGTCAAGAAAAACTTTTTTTTTTTTTTTCCATTTTCTTTCTTTTGATACATTCATTAGTTTATTCTTCACCCAACAATTTTTTAATAATTAGGCTCATGACTCGATATTATTTCTTAACAAAATAATTTTTAAGTATTGAGTTTACAAATATTTTTTATTCATATATATATTTTTTTAAAAAAAATCACACAATTCACATATTAATATTTAAAATTTTAATAATTATTTAATTGTGACTCGAAAATTAAAAATTTTCAATTATGGAAACAATATATATTATTTATTGAAAAAAAATAAGTAAGACTGATATATGTTATTCTTTTAGTTTCGTGCATTAAAACGGCTCTCTAGATTCTTTTGTGAAAATAAAAAAGCCAGACGCAATGCTTGGGAATTTTGGAAATTGCCGTCCGAAACAAGTTCAAGTCTTGTTAGGAAATGCCTCCTCGTGGGCAGCAACTAACCTGGTGTAGGTATCTACCTTCCCATGCAATTTCGAGGAAAGAGAACCTTTTCCTTAGCAGAAGAGTCCACGAATTATGCTCTTGCAAAGGCAACCAGGCTCCGTTCCCTCTTCTCTGTCTCTTACCTGGACCTTCGCTGTCACTACCATTACCTTCCTTTATATTCCTTCATACCATCTATGTATGTATATATATATATATATATATATATATATATATGCTTTGTGTGTGCAACCATACGTCCACCATGATCTCCAATCACATTTGGGAATCAATTAAGAAGCAATTGCGTATATTTGATCGATTATTTAGTTAATTATTTATTATTATTTGTTGTTGTTACGTTTGTGATCGTTGATTAATTAGCAATGGCGTCACGAAACGGGGTGGTGTTCGAGGATTTCTTTCCGGCCATGGTGGAGAAACTGGGCCCTGAAGGGTTTATGAACGAGTTGTGCAATGGGTTTCGCTTGCTGAGGGATGGAGACAAGGGTTTGATTACGTTCGAGAGCTTGAAGAGCAATGTGCGGTTGCTTGGTTTGCAAGGGATGAGCGATGATGAAATAGTGTGTATGTTGAGGGAAGGTGATTTGGATGGGGACGGGGCATTGGATGAGATGGAGTTTTGCACACTCATGTTCAGGCTGAGCCCTGGCTTGATGGACTGCTCAAGAAAATGGTTGTTAGAAGCCATTGCTAGTGAGATGTAGGGATTGGCTACGCTCTCTTGATTTAGTCATTCTTGTTTCTGGTTAATGGTCATTGCGGCATTCATCAGTTAAATTAGTAGCACCCTGTGTCTTAAAAAAAGCTTTTTTAGGTGATCTTGTTAGTTGCAAAATGTTGCCTTTTGATCTTCCATCTTTTAAATAATGCCGCATTTATTCAGTTAGAATGTGTGGCTTGCAGACAACTTCTTCCAATTTCCTAGCAAATTTTGGCATTTTGCAATTCTAAGTAGAGGCTAAGAGAGACTTATGCACCAATTATCTTCTGCAATTCTAAAATGGTTCAGAGAAAATGAGGCATCAATTGTCCTTTTACTTAGCATTTTGAACAAGCTACCCTCCAAAATAATGACTCATGAAATTTTAGGTAATCACATGTTTCTTGAAAGGGTTTTTTTTTTTTGGGGGGGGGGGGACCATTTTGTGTAATGCTAACAAAAGGTTCATAAAGAAATAGTGGGATATCATTAAACAGTTATGTATGCCTTAAAACTAGGCTTTATTATTATTATTATTTATTTATTTATTTATTGGCAAGCGATAACATAAAGTTTGGAAGAGAAAACTCGTGGGTCTCCAGAAATCCTCCATGTTTATCTTAGGACTTCTCCCCTCCTCAAGATCCCTGTGGATTAATAGTTAGTCTTGTAAATATATTCATCAAGTCTTACAAAAAAATAAAATCTAATAAACACACGTCACTTGGTTTTATCATTATAGTATTGAGTTTTGTGAATATACTTAATAAGTCTTAATCATGTTTTATGAGTGCAATTTTGAGCATCGAGTTTACCAATTTAAGTTGCAGAAACAAACATTTTATAAAAACAAATATAAGACTTTGTACGTTAAGGAAGACTAATTTCAAGATTTGAGCCTCTCGAACGAAATGGGAGTTTAACGACCACTTTGACAACTAGATGAAGATATGAAGCTAAATTAGGTACTTATACACTGTTTTGGGCAAATATATTTATCTTTGTTCTTTTTTTTTTTACCTTTCTTTTGGGGGGGGGGGGGAATAAAAGGAAAAAATATAGGCAGTGTCCTACTGCCCTCCCAAGGAAAATTACACTAAACAGAACTGCTATACTGAATCCACAAAGAAATAAACACCATAGAACCCAACAAAGACCACTAGTCATTCGCAAAATTGTGTAAGACTAAACAAATGTCTGTCCCTCAAACGCACTAACAAAGATTTAAACTTATAATTACATGGTAGGAACAAAATTTTTTAATCATTAAATCACATCTAGTCGTACTGTCTCAATTTGGCAGTTTGGCACCAGGCCACGTCCAAGGTTAAACTAGTTTCACAGAGAGTAATTAAGAGACTATGTTAACACTCCAAACATTGTGAGAAATGCCTTTTCCAAATTTTCCAATCATTATACGCCAGTCCATTGACTTTTCTTCCAAAAACTCCACTTAGGACGCCTAAGATTGTAGAAGCATTACTCCATATCAATTTCTGTAGACCGGCAAGAAATAGAAATGTTACAAATTCTTGTGTTGTCTGGAGCATCTGGCCGCCGGTGCAGATTTCTGGAGGTAATTTCCTGGTGGCGGCCGATGGATGATTCAAAGGGTTACACTCGCAGAATACCCCCTGTCCCCCCCGGGATCAAGCGAGCTACAGGTGCTGTTGTGGATCACCTGGCCGAAAGAGGGATTCAATGGTTCTCATGGTTATCAAGTTCTCTAGAAGTTTATCCATTTCTCAACACTAGACGCATTGGACTCATTGAATTGGCCTCTCAAGCAAAGCTCAAAAAGCTGCAAAACCATCTCTACTATACATAAATGGAATAGTACCAGATAGGGGGAGCAAAGAGGAAGGAACCAGCTACATAAACCTGACATTAGAATTATAGATGACATAAACAAGTAAAACAGGTTTCGCACAGATTTCATTGCATGATCTAATAGTGCATTTCATGTATAACAAGAACAGTTGGAAGAAACCAAAGAAAGTTTCAAGTGCCCCATTGACCATTAAAGTCCGGTAATGTAAGGTAGTAAATGAGTAGAAAAAACAGAGATCATTAGTACCAAACTCTTCCACGAGATAGATTATACAAGCCATCACAAACATCTTGAATTTCTGGCATCTCAGCATCTCCGTATCCATTCAAGAAGCCTTTTCCAGATCTACAAGATGTAGAAGTTGTTTCTCAAGCACTACAAATTTTACAGAGGTAGCAAATACTGAAATAGATTGGCTCATATGTAAAACATATACACAGGGAAAAAAGTATTGCAAATAGGGATACCTAGAAGAAAGGTTGTGTGATGTGCACACATCAGGATGCATACCATCTTTGTGTAAAGACAGGTAGGGCTACAGAGAATATCACACTCAGTTTCCATATATTGATGTCTTTGGGAAACACCTCTATATTATAATTGATAAATTGACTTGTTACAACACAAATACAAAACACGTTCCATGAGATAACACAACAAAATTTCAAAATGCTTCCTGGTTGACTGAAAGCAGCCACATAGGATCTATGAAGCTGTGGCCCCATTCAAGAAAGCATTGGAGAAGAGGACTAAATTCCAATGAGAAATTTCATGCCAGTGTTCAACAGCTATGAATGAACAAGGACAATTGCTCTGCTATTTTCTAACACAAAAAGCATAAGCCAGATGGGCATTACTACTACTATTAGTGCTTAGTTATATTGGTAGTCAAGACAAATCTGTTGATCTATTTCAATAACAGCAAACTAGGTTTGGCTTATGAAGTTGGTTGTCTTATCAAATTTCTAAGTAAGGTTCCTTGGCCAGGAGGATAAAGAATCTCGTCCATGTCATGTACATGTTACCTCTAGTTGTTCTTTAAATGGTCTACAAGATCAATACTTGCCTCTGCACTTAATACATATTCCATTTTGCAGATTACCAAATGGAAAATATAAAAAAGCAGGGATCATTGAGTCTACATCCTGTTTGCATAAATTGCCTGACTATTTCAAGGTATCCCAAACAAGAAAACTTCATGACCAAGTTCATATACTGCATCAACCAAGAAAGACAGTGTTGCTCTCAATTACAAGTAGTGGGAATAAAACCTACTTCACCAAGGTATTGCCTTACCCCACCCACTGCCTAAGCCAATAAATTGTTGTTGTACCTGTGGGTACCCTTTTCCCTTTAGTTACACCATAACTTAACTCATCCAGCATTACATCTTCGCTCCTTTCTCCTTTGACAGCAAAACTGGCACTGACAAGCTCCAGTTTTACTCCCTTATTCTCCAGGGCATTGACCTCTACCTAGATCTTCAAAAAATAGTTCTAAGTTTGAAAGGTAAGATTAAAGATCAAAAAGTTGCATTGATCATTGAACCGAGCCGAAAAATTTCCAGAATTAACCAGACTGTAAATATATTGGACCCCAAATTTGACACCCTGAAAGATGAACGGATTTATAAACAAAGTGGGATACCAGAGAAAGGCATCTGCTTTCAACACCATGTAAAAATCTAGGAGATCAAAGGAAAGGCATTTGTTTTTACCAATGTGGGAAAATAAAAAAAAATTGCCGTTAAGTCATTAGAAATATTAACCAACCAGAAATTCAACTCAATGGAAGTGACAAAAACAAGCAGAACGGCCTGAAACAGACCAATCAAAAACACACAGGGAGTATAAGGTGCTCTTTTTCATTTCAGTGAGCAGAAGTAGAACAAGCAAACAACTTTGACAAGAAAACAATTATATGGCATGCAGTTGACATGGATGCGTTAGCCCAGTTATTAGGATGACCCTTTTTTAACTCATAGTTTCATAACAATCCAATAAAAAAAAGGTATGATGAAAAGGATAAAGTTACCATCAAATTCAGTTAATTCTCACTCATTTCCTGAAAAATCTCATGTTACACAATGAGAACAAGAAATCTGCTAAAGGCAATTTTATGCCTGATTGATATCCTTTGCATTCATCTTGCTGGATCTACTGTTACCACTTGAGCCATACAAGCAATGTTGTAAGACAACTGAAAGGAGCATCTAGTTAACCAAGGGAAACATACTTTAAAACCTGTATCTTTTTCACTCATGTTGCTGAATCTACTATTACAACTAGACCCATACAAGCTAAATGGTAACACAACTGAAATCAAGCGTCTAATTTGACCAAGGGAACAATAACATGGACTAGAATGCTAAACTGAACAATCCAAAAGGATCTCATAAAACAGTGACAAATGACATGCATCGTGAACCAATCATGATGTTGAAGGGAGGGGGGGAGATGATATTTAGCTTTATAAAATTCAAAACCTACGCCTTATGAGCTAATGCCAATTCTTCTATTCCCTTTGCTACATCTGCCATTGATGATTGTATATAACAGAGTTGATACCGGCCTAAACAGAAATATGCTGCAAAAACCAAAGGCAGGAACTTTCCCAATCTTTTCACATTTATTTCTTAATTTGCAATAGTCATAAACATGACTTAAACCAACAAGAGTAAATCCAGTGTAAAAGCAACAAAAAGTAACATCAATCAAGCAAGTATAATCAATACAAGTACAAAAACCAAGAACTCTCAAAAGTTCAAACCTGAATGTTTATCAGAAGCATCATGATATTCCTGCTCCTCGTCCTCCGCCACTGGTTGCAACGCTGCCTGTCCATCCTTCCCAGCTTTCTTCAGGCCAACTCCACCATCCTTCTCATCGGAAAACCTCACAACAATAACAGGGCAAACACAGTGGTGCACACAGTAATCACTTACACTCCCCAGCCTTGCTTTTGTGGCTTTCCTTGCAGCCCCAAAACCCCGGCTTCCGGTGATTAGAGCACTGAGCCCCAGCCTCTCCACCTCAAGGCAAAGCCTTTCCTTCATGTCGTGGTCCTTCACTATGTGAATCTTGAACGGAATCTGAGCCTCCACCAGCGGCAGGGCCAGGTCGTTGGCCTTAGTTGTTGTTAACAGGTCGAAGTCGTCCTCTAGCTTTTGCTGGGACTTTTCAGTTTGGATTTTCAGGTCGGCTTCAGATATTGAATGGTCGATGGATCCCCAGTCGGCACCGTAGAGCACGCTGGTGGGCCGCACGTGCACGAGGATCACAGCGTCCCCGGGGCGGAGATAGTTCTGCACTGCCCACTTCAAGGCGGATGCGCTCTCGTCGCTAAGATCGACGGCGATTCCGATCTTCCTCTGGGCACCATGTGTCGGCGTGCTGACCGGGACTAGCGGCGACGATGGCTCGACCACCACCGCCTTAGCCGGCGGTGAGTTTTTCCTTGGTGAAGGCGAAGTCATGACACTCCAAAGTAAGTTTACTTCCCTTTTTTTTTCTTTTTTCTTTTTTTCCTTGAAAATAAGGGATAATAATAAAAAGAAGCAAACTTTATTTATTTATTGGTATTTTGTTTTCACATTTGCACATAGATTCCTATTTGTGGCTAGTCAACAACACCCTCTTATTAATCAAATCAAATTGCACAACCTTTTCAAAATTTAAATTTATATTTATTTTAAAAAATATATTAAAAATTAACAAAATTTATCAAACTTAATATTATGTTTTTAATTTTTATCATTTATATTTAACTTAACTTTTTTTAAAATTTTTTAATATAATTTTTTTAATTATAATTCTTTATTTACATATTTTTTCTTAAAAGACTAACATATACTTAATTATTTTATATAATATTATTGATTTTTTTTTAAAAAAAAAAAAAGATATAGAAGGGCAACAAAATTTTCAATAATCAAATATCAGTTCACTGTTTTTATTTTTAGTTTATAAAATGGAGAGACAGAAAATTTTAATGCTTTTATACTCTTTAAAGTAAAAGTAAAAAAAAAGCAAAAAAAAAAAAGAACAAAATAAAATGAACCGACAGAGGCAATCAAATTGATTATAATTCAACCCTTAACGCAAAATATTGCTAGGGTTTGGACATTGGGGGATCCCAAATTCAATCCACAAATTGGACACCATTAAACCCCGAAAACCCGAAACCAATCAATTGGGGTCTGAAAAAGATGCCGCAGAGACACTCGAAGAACAACAACGACTTAGCTTTCTTCACCTACGACGAGAAGCGGCGGCTCGGGTATGGGACCCAGAGGGAGAGGCTCGGCAAGGACTCGATTAAGCCCTTTGACGCTTGTTGCCTCTGCTTGAAGCCCCTCATCGACCCCATGTCTTGCCTGAAAGGCCACGTCTTTTGTAAAGAGTGCATTCTCGAGTGCCTCTTGTCGCAGAAGAAGGACATTCACAGGTTATTCATCTATCTTATTCTTATGTTGGGTCCTTGAATTGAAACTTTTTATTTTTTGTTCTTTTCGGCCTGATTTCCTTGGTGGTTTTTTGTTCTTTTATAGTAATTAGGTGGAAATGGGATTTGGGTGCCTTTTTGGTGATGGGAATTTTGAGTTTAAAGGTTTCGGGTTGAAGTTTGCTGGGATCTGGATCAGATGAACATGTTAGATGTTTGTGATTGATCTCGTTTTATGGAGTTTTTGTTCAATTCGAGATGGAATTTGGAGAATGGGAGCTAAACAATGGAGATTTGGCTTGATTCAAATGGGAAGTTATAGGAGAAAGTGGGGGAATAATAGATTGATTTAGTTGATAGGTGAGCATGGGTATTGAGGTTCATTACAGAAAATGTTCAGCATGTTACTGTTTTTTTGTTCTCCGGTGAATGCATAATAAAGGCTGCTATTGCCGCCGTGTTTCATTTACAACTGGTTTTTGTTTGATGATGGCATGTTTTCTTTTGTAAAGTGAATTCCTTTTGTTTGCTGCTTGTATAGAGACATAAGTTGATGTAAATTGTGGATTCCTAATTGGCTTTGTCCTCAGTTATTGGCATTGGGAACCCAGATAATTGTCTTGGACATATTGTCTGTGTGTTTGAGATGAATTTTGCCATTTTATCTTGTGAACTCCTTTGCTTATTCTGCGTGCAGTCATTAGGGAGAGTGGGGCAGGGTGGAGACCCGCAAGATGTTCCATGACAGTTTATTTTTGGGTTTTCCCATCTTTTTAAAGTTTTCATTTGTTGAGTAGCATGTTTCTCTTTTCCACATCAGGAAGCTAGCTGTTCATGAATCACAGAAGCAACAGGAGAAGGAAGAGGAGAAAGAGAAACTAATGCTGCAGAAAGCCAGAGAACTTGATGCATTTGATCAGCAAAACCATGGTGCGGTTCCACAATACAATGACAGAAATCAGAGCCATGAAAAACATGGTTTCCATGGTGCAAACAGTGTGAAGGTCACTTCTTATGAAGAGGAAGCACTCCGAACAATGAAAGCATTTTGGCTGCCCTCTGCTACACCAGAAGCTGCTGTTAAAGTGGATGCCCCTTCGACAAGTACATTCTGTCCGGAGGGCAAAGAGAAGCTTAAGCTGAAGACCCTTTTTCCCATCTACTTCACTGAAGATAGCAATGAAAAAAGGAAATCCAGTTCTCTTGATAAGACCTATGTCTGTCCTAGCTGCAAGGTTACTCTGACCAACACACTCTCACTAGTGGCACTCAGCTCATGTGGCCATGTCTTTTGCAAGAAGTGTGCTGACAGGTTTATGGCTGTTGATAAGGTTTGTCTGGTTTGCAATAGAGGATGCAAAGAAAGGAACTTGATTAATTTGGAAAAGGGTGGCACTGGCTTTGCCGGCCATGGGGATAATCTTGTGGCAACAGATTTTAAGCATTTGGGTAGCGGCTCAGGATTGGGACTCGTGAGGCCATCGACAAAGGTTTAAGATAGATAGGATGCCTATTTTTGTTTGCCAGTTGCTTTCTGTCCAAGAGTCGAAGTTGCGCCAAGGTTCATCCATTGCCTGGCATGCTATCTGTCTGTCTGCAGTTCCAGCTTTTGACTTTGATCTGTTTGTTGCCTCTGAGTCCCCCCCCCCCCCTTCAAAAAAAAAAAAAACCAAATAAGAGATATTTACACTTTGTAATCGAGTTGATTAATCTTTGATGTCCCAACTTCAACACAGTGCTTGCATTAATCCATGATATGTAATTGATGTCCATTGAAGACATTCATGGATTCCCAAACCAACCATTTTGTTAGTGCCCAACGGTGTAGCCTTCCGGTAACTTTTGCATAAAATTTGCACCAAGCTGGGGAAGAAATCTCATTTGACGAAAAAAGACACAACCAGCTAACCTCAACGAAAGGGGGTCGATTCATATTCAATAATAGGTGCTTCGTGTGTCGCCAATGGTACGAAACTAATGACCATTTGTTGCCTCAGTCCAAGAATTCAAGAAGCAGCCGGAGCCATCTTCCAGCTTCACATCACATTTCAATTTTCTTGGAAAATTTCTCTTTAGCTTAGCAGAATCAAAAATGGTTTTTTGTTGACTTAAAAGAATTTTCTTGCTAATTCCAGCATGTGCATGCTATTTTATCTGGCTTGAAAGAAACAACAGGGCTTCTCGAGAACAAGTACTCGACAGTAGTATATCAACTGTATGTGGTTGAGGGAAGGTGTTTGAGTTTATTAATGAAGAAGGAAGAATTCAATGTGTTAGGGCTTTTTTTTTTAAAAAAAAAAAAAAAGTTTATTATATGGGATTATATGGGACTTTTTTTAAAAAAAGTTTATTATGAAAGAAAAGTGATTATTTTATTTTTAATTTTTAATTTTTAATTTAAATTGGAGTCAATTAACATTCAATTTTGGTTGACAATGAACACAACTTCTATGCATGCCAATTAAATTAATCTTTGTTGGAAAAAAATCTTTTATTATCCAAAGAATTATACTAATTGCCACTAAACACTATTTGTTTACCATTATCTATCAATATTTCTCTGCCCACAACCTAGGATTTGTTAATCTTGGAAACCATATTTATAAGATCCACTTTCACATGAATCTTAGAAACTTAGACTTACCCCTCTTTAAAACCCTATTTCTCTTTTCATCTTAAAAAAATAATCATATAATATTAATATATATATATAAGAATAAATGAAATCTAATATCATAAACTAAATATTTTACACGATTATATTTTAAATTTTTTTTTCTTGTACATATGTACGTTATACATAGATCCATGTATAATGGAGTTGAAAAATTATAACTTAATTAGATTCTAAGTGAGTAAGTGACGTGTAAATTAGCCCATATTAAAGTCTAACTCTCCGATATAACATGCTTTTAACTATTATAGAATGAGCCGTAGTCACACAGTCCAGATCTACAGTCATAATAAAAATTGAAAAACCGTTCTCGGACGGTTCAATTTTTCGAACTTTCATGGTTGATGACTGAGTTGGACTGATAGAGACCCTTACCTGTTGGCTATTAGGCATCAATCATTCATCATATAAGTAAGAGAATCGTGTGTGTGCTTTTTTTTTTTTTCTTCTTACAATTATGCAGATGATAGCTAGCCTGGCAGTGTCATGTTCGGCTTTTATGTCGTCTACGTCCAGGCCAATCTTGTTTAATTCCCCCCCCCTCTCTCCCTCTCTCCCTCTCTCGTCCATGGTGCCATGGCTATGCCTATGTTAAATTGGTCGTTTTAAAGAGATAAAGAGAGAGAGAGAGCTGTCCAACAGCCATCTTTTTTATTTATTGGGAACCTAAAGCTTATCATCTAGAACATTTAAAAAAAAAAAAGAAAAAAAACCATCCTCTCGTGCAGCCATAAGTGACAGCCGAAGTGGTGGGTCCTACCATATTTACTTCCTCCGCCCACCCACACCCACACCCATACCCACCGGCCAGGGCCCCGCCCCCGCAACCTTTATTTTGATTCAACCAACATGGACGGCTGGCTGATTGTGCAGCGTTCTAACACGACACCTTTCTTTTGACGTTGAGTGGTGCAAGAAATCTAATTTAGACGATGTGTGACTAAAAGTTCTGAAATTGTATTTTTTGACGACTAAAAAGTTTATTGTGGCTTGAAATTTAAATTAAATGATTAAAAAAAAGAAATATTATAATGTATCCCAATTGATTTTAGAATTAGGAATTTTTTTTTAAAAAAAATTGAATTAGATTTTAAGAAGACTTTTTTTTTTCTTCCCAACTGAATAATATAATATATGGAGCATAGAAAGCAGCGAGATGCTCTCTTCCTTCAATCACTCGGAAATTTTGCCTTCCAATAAAAGAAAAAGGGAATAATTCTACTTTCTAAAACTTAAAATAATATTGGTCATCAATTGGCTGTAATGTAATGCCACCTTCAACAATATTATTTTTCTTAAAACCAATCAAAAAGAAAACACAAATAATAATAAAAAAGAGGAATATTCCTCAATGATAATTGTTTACTCTTTAAGAAAACCAAAAATATATTAAAAAGAAAAAAAAAAAGAAAATTTCTCTGCTAAGAATCTGGGGGCAATTATTAGATTTCATTTTTTGAAATATTTTAACCCGTTATTTTAGTTATACAGTGGCTGTAAAGTCAAAACAGTAAATCGTTAATTATGAATAAATAAAAAAAAGAACATATTATTATTGTAATATGAGCAAAATATTTTATATTTTAAAAATAATAATTGATGCATGGTACCAAAAATAATTTAAAGTTACAAAATATTATTAATATAATATAAAAATACTTTATACCTAACATAAACTTGTGTTTTCGGGATTTTTCATCTAATCATCGATTACAATTTGAAATTAAGATGGAAAACATAATAAATAAAAATCCACTTACAAAAGATGTACCAATAATAAAATATAAACACTATATTTATTTATTTATTTGGTCTCTGTAGTCTCACGTTGTTGTTCCTAAAAGGCAAAGGTGTTCAGTTTTATATTGACGGATAACAACGAAAGAGCTGAGGCAAAAGTGGGGGGTTGGTTCTGTTTGGTCTTGGTTTTGGTTTTGGTTTTTTATTGATTGTTGTTGTTGTTGTTTGTGGTGGTGGGGGTGAAATGGGGGACTTGGAGATGGGAGTGGAGGAGAGGGGCTTGCAAGGACGTGAAGGAGGAGGAAGGCAAGAGAAGTATGTTGGGGCGGAGGCGGAGGAAAAGGAGGAGGAGGAGGAGGGGTTTTTAGGAGGAATGGCTGTGTTGGATTTCGACATGTTGTGTTCTACGGTGGCCTTGCAGACGCAAGGTAAATGGAGGAAGCTGGAAAGGGAGGAGGAGCAGGAGGACGATTTTGACGGGAACGGCGGCGCCGGTGGCGGTGTTTTGAGGATGTGGGAAGGGGATGTTCTTGATTGCTGCGAGGACCGCCGCATCTCCGTCGAGTCCGCTTGGTATTCTCTTTCTCTCTCCTCGGTTATCTCGTTTTTTAAAATAATTTTCTTTTTTTTTTCTTTTTCTTTTGAAAAATTATGTTCTTTTTTTTTTTTTTTTTTATGGGTGTTGAGAGAGATTTTCAGATATGTTCAGTTTCATGTTAAATATGATGGAGAGTCTGATCAAAGACCTTTTATTTTTATTTTTATTTTTTTTAAAAAAACGAACTTTTATTTATTTACTTGTTCAATATGCCAGCTCCAAATTTCTGCTTAAGTTGAAGAACATAATTCAATGAATTCTCCTCTCTCTCAATTTTTTTTATTATAACTTTTAACTAATTATACAAATGGGTTTCGCACAAGGATGTTCTTCTTGAAGTGAGTTTTTGAGGATTATGGTACATGGGACTAACATAGTGTTTAATGTTGCAGCTGTCCGTGCTACAGATTTGGGAAGAACATGAGACGAGCTGGTTTTGGTGCTTGTTTTGTTCAGGTATCTTATTGTTGTTTTATTGGCAAAAATAAACTAGTTATTTGTGAAAGCATGAGCCAAAAACACACGATGAAATTCAGAATCTGCTTGCGCTTTTCTGCTACAAAACCTCATCTTTTTTATTTGTTATTTTTAATTAGTGAAGCTGGTTACAGATAAGTTACAAATTTCAAGTGTGATCTTGTTGCAGGGAATTGTATATTGCTTTATTGCTGTTGCTGCTCTTCTCACCTTCATTGCCTTTGTTGTGACCAAGAGGCACTACTTTTTGTATTTGGCCGTGGCTTTTACTGTTTCAGTAGCAATGTATTTGGGTTTCTTCCGCTCACAGATGAGGAAGAAGTTTAACATCAGAGTGAGTTTTTCTTATCTTGTGTCTTGTTGTCTCCCGGCATGCCATACAAGTATTAAATGAGATGGATACTTTTTGGTGGTCTCACTCTGCAATGGGTCACATACATGGCCTCTTTTAATGATTTTCTCAATACTGCTCCTGATCAAACTTGTTGGATGTAAGTCATCGATGCTTGCATTGCTGTTCAACTGCCAACTTCCACTCTGGTTTTTGCCTTATCAATCTCTCAAGTCCAAGCTATCTGCTTGTTTTCCAATATTCAATTCTGTATTACATTAGAGTTACAATGGTAATGCAAATGATGTAGGACAGGTAACCAAAACGAAAAAATAGCACAACTTCCACTCCCTAGTCAGTCGCCTAAAATATTTTGTAGACCCTTGAAGATATCCAATAATGTAAAATATCATTTTGTATTGTGGATTCTTAGTTCAGTTCCTTTTATGCAATGTATAATTGCACTATGAGGAACATGTTTACTACAATTGTCAGGTAGAGATAGTTTGCCATTGACCATCCTAAGAGCCGTGGAAGCTGACTAAATTTTTGCTGTTTGTTCTTTGTTATTTATGAGAGTATTTCTAGTCTTTATCAGCAAATTTCATGGCAACTAATATCGAGTAACAAAAAACGGCCACATTTCTTTTGGTTGTCAGCTTTGAATTTTAATTTATGTCTGTAGTGACCAAATTTCTCTTTTGGGTCAAAAACTCATTTACAAAGATTCCTTCTTTCCTTCATATTCTTGTGTCAGGTGGTGTGAATGGCATTGTCACTTTTCTGTTCATACTTTCTATGCTGTGTTATGTGCATTATGATTGGGTCTATGAGGTTTGGTCTTTTCATTTGGCTGCAGTCAAGCCACATTGATTCCTATTTTCAGCAAATGCATCCATTTTCAGGGTGGTGATAGTTTCTTGGACGATTGCATCTACCATCTGTTCTGTCCCTGCTGCACGTTATGTCAGGTTGTTTCCATTCTTTGACTCTGCCAACTGTAATAACTGAACAGGCCGACCTTTCTGAAATGGCTTTCTCAAATCTCATTATGAATGTTGATGTAATATACAGGAGTCCAGAACACTGGAGATGAACAATGTTCAAGATGGAACTTGGCATGGTCGGGGCGACACAATATGTGTAGGAAGCTATAGGGAAGGACACAATGCAATCTTTGAATTACATCCACCGCCTCTTGTCACAACCAAGTTATCTGATAGCTGCAGCATGCAAAAGAGTGAAGATGCCATTGACCAATCCAGCTAATCTTGATCTCTCCATCTCCAATGCGTTTCTATTACCACCTTGCCCCATAATTTCTTCCTGGACAAGGAGATGATCTACTGGTTGAGTTACCAAAACAAATCCTGACAAGATTTGTCGCTGCCAACAATAATCCAATTGGCAAGCATAGGGATTTGGCAGCTAGGCGTAGGGCTACTGCTACCTTTCTGAATCAGGATAAGTATGTGATAGGGAAGATTTTTGCTGTACACGTGCCGAAGGGAGATGTGATTTACAAAACAAGTGGGGTTATCAAAGATGCACCTCTTTTATGTGCTTAATGGAGTTTCCATGGTGGAGGCAGTCATTTTTAGTTATACTCGCCATGTCAGTGAGCAATCAATCAAAAGTGCAATGCATACCCTTAGTGACTCTGATCACAGTCATCGTATCATGGAATTGCCTGAAACTATGTCTCTGGATATTCGCCTAGCGATTAGCATTTAAGCTTACTGCGAGTCATGTGCCAAAGATTGTGATGTCTATGGTTGTATGTGTTCCAGGAAAGTGAGTATTTGATTCCCATTCTTTGACCTTTTTAGATACGCTGCAAATTCATGAGATTTCAGCAACACATTCTTCTAGCAACATTGAATGCTCCTGATTAAAGGGATCAAAATTCGGTACTATTTGCACTGAAAGGAGGGCAACTAGCAGCGCCACAAGAATTACAAAAGCCTTTGACTAATTCATAGGGCAAAGGGTTAGCAGGAAAATTCAACGTTAGAGTAAAAACAGTTGGATATATATACCTTAAGTCGGGAAAATTGTGTTTGAATTCACTGGATATATGTATCCATTAAGAAGCCAATACAATGTGAGGGAAAATAGGACACAGCTTCTGGTCTCCATTGTGGCCTACCTACAAGCTCAAAACATCCCACTAAGTATGTTACGTTTTACACAAATGATTGATGCGCTTTTATCCATTGTATTATTACTATTTTTGTATAAATATTTAATGCATTATTTGAAAATATTCAATTAATTATTACTCTCATTCATATGAAGGTGCTGTTTTCTTTACGTGCAAATAATTATTGTATTCAAATTATAAAGAAAATTATTATGATGAAAAATGTGATTTAAAAATTGCTCATAAGGATTAAGGTTTGAACAATTAAATTTTCATATAAAACTTAACATTCAATACTTAATATATTGATAGTAAGATGTCTAAGTTCACTATAAGATTTTGAAATTAAATTCTATTAGTTTAAGATGGTGGTTAAATTTTAACACTTAAATTTATTACAACATCTTGTAAATATAATTTTACTCCAGACTTCATCTGAAAAGCTAAGCAATGCTTGAATGCAAAAGTATAATATATAAGAAAAATATTATGGTTGGTTAAGGAATATCTAGTGATTAAAAATTCAAATATTTATTTTTTAGATTTTAAATTTTAATTTTAAAAAATTGATTTGATGTTTATAAAAATAAAAATAATTACCTTTATTAAATAGTTAATAGTCTAATAAGTTTTTTAACGAGCTATAAAAAAAATACTATGAATGTTAAGTAATTAAAATTTAATGGTTACTATTTTGATATTACTATTGGAATATAATAGTTTTAAGATTATTATTAACAAAATATATTAAATTATACTACAATATTTAATTTTATTAATTTTAAAATGTTACACACAAGTAATTGAAAATCCATAAACTGAGAAACAATATATATAACATCTATTGATAAGACACACAATAAATTAAAATATCTAAGTTATCATATAATAGATTATATCTAAAATATTTTAATTTTTAAATCAATGTTAAATGTTTAAAGATTTTTTTAATTGAATTTTAAATCTTTTACAAATATTTTTGATTTTTTATAGTTAATGTTTAAAGTTAAAAATTTGAATATTTTTTTGTGCAAAATTATCTTATATTAAAATAAAATATAAAGTTGAGAATTATAATTAAAAACTTCAAAAGTATTAACTACATTGCCAAAATTAAAAATATTTAGGACTAATTTTGTGTTTATCTCAAAAGTAATATTAATCATATTTATTGGCTATACAAAAAATAAATTAAGATATTTAAATACTTATATAACAATTTATATCTATTCCTAATTGATTATTGAAAACATAATAAAAGAAGATTTAAATATTTAACTTTTACTTTGACATAAACTTATATTTAACTATAAAATGAAGTCATAAATTAAAACAAAATGGTATAAAATAAGCAATCTATGATTGTTATGGCAATTAAAGTTGGCAAACAAGCGAGCTAGGTAAAATTTTGGGTTGAATTATTTAGATCCTAAATTATTTGGGTTGAATTGTTCAAGGTTAAATCATTTGTTTTAGATATATTGATTTTTAGATTTGTTAAATTTTGAATATATTAAAATTTGGATCCTAAGTTTGGGTTATTTAAGTTTTATATTTTTTTAAATTTAAAATTTGAATTAATTAGATTTCATATCAATTAAATTTTAAGTTATTTCAAAAGCAAATTATTTAGGTTTAATTTGTTTTAAGTTGTAGATTATTGAATTTTTTAATTAATACGACTTTGGTAAAGTCATGTCATCCACCATGAGTTCGCTTTTATTAATTCTAATATAAATGTAGTGAATTCAAAAGTCATAAAAAAATTTAATTAATTTTTAAAGATATTTACTTTAAATTATATATATATATATAAATAAAATTTAAAGATAGTTATAATTGAGTATGTTCTTCTAGAATAGATAAAGTATTATTAAATTTATTAAATATTTTATAATAATTTAAGTCACAATTAAAAATAATTTTTTATTCTTTTTTTTTAAATCATTAATGTGTGTTCAATTAGACTAATTGTTATATATATTATTTATATGGATATAAATTATTAAATCATTGAAATATATGATTATAGGAAATGTATATTAAAATATGGAATTGTTGTATTGAAAATGAATACAAGAATGAGACATCACTATGGTTGGTATATAAATAGAAAATAATGAGAAATGATATTGTTGGATATCTTTTATGACATTAAATTTTAATCAATTTGTTTGAATTACAATTATAACAAATTATATGTCATAAGTAACTCCTTGCCAACCAAGTCAATGTATTTTTATATTTTCTTTTTTTTTTCTTGTTATTCAGTTATTTATTGATTATTTGAAATGTTTAATAATTAAAATGATAGAATCTAAATTGGAATAACAATCTATTATAAATTTTTGGTCTTCAATTTGCTAATAGTCCTTGTCCTTTGTCAATTATTTACTGGTTATTTGAATTTTGTTATTTTGTATCCAATGTTAATTACTAACTAGTTGTTGGAATTTTTCAATAATGTTAAACTAACCTTGTCTCTATTATAGCTTTTTGGTTTTGTTTTGTTGGTGTGAAAAAGCATAAAATTGTTTTATAAGATTATGGTCTATATTTTGTGCTGATAGTTTGCTTAATTTACAATTTTGTATATGACATTTATGGTTTCTTCTATAAGGCTACACTTGTAATTTTACATCAAAGACAAAGGGAAAAACTATTTGCTTTTGCCATAAAGATCAAGGTGAAAATAAATTGTTCACAGATTGTTATTTACTTGTCTTTGTCCTTTTTTATTTAATTTGTACTCTTTATTAGTTATGTAGTAGTTATTTGAACTTTCAGTAATAAAAATGAAGGAAGCATATTGAAATAACTATCTATGTTAGTTATATATTAATTATCTTTGTCTCTTTCTTTCTTTTTTTCACTTTGTTGCAGTTATGATTTTTTGGTTTCTTTTGTCTATTCCAAACAAAAGAAAAAAAAATGTGTGCTCTTTATATTACAATATTTTGTATATATTTATGTAATTTTATATACATACAAGTGATTAGTTCCAATTCTATCTCATTTACTATTCATCAATTTCTATTTTTATGTAAAAGGGTCAATGACAAATGATATTTGAGATTTATGAATTTTCGTTCAATCACAATACAGGTTTTATAATTGTTGTATGATCTGATACTAAATTAGTATATTGAATTGATAAAAACTATCCTAAATTATTATAAAATGCATTATGTTAGTCCACAAAACAATTATTTATATTATGCAACATGTTCAATTTGTGTACAAACGCTGCATTGTTTTTGTACTTTTTAATTTTTTTTTTACCTTTGACAACCATTAGCTATGAAGAAAAAGTATATTAAAAAAATAAATGAAGGCTTTATCTAATATTTTAAAAAAAAAGTGACAACTTCCTTTTTAAATATGCCAAGACAACAATGATTAATAAAAAAAATACAAAAAGTGTAAGAAGAGGTACAAGTTGTACAGTTAGTGGAGATGATATTCTTAATTAAAGCTAAAGAGTTTGCAATTTGTGTACTTTTCTATTTAAAAATTGTATTGTACTTTCACCTAAACATTGATAAAACGATTTTATCTAGCTTGTACTACTTTATATATATATACTTGCTATAATATTTAGTATTTTAATTAATATTAAATTTAATAAATTAAATTAAATACTTAATAAAATTTACAAATTATTACTTAAAATATATATTGAGTAGCATACAAATGATACTCATTTCATAATAAAATCTCTGTTTTATTAGATAATTTATCTATTTTACCAAATTTTTTGGTTATTTCATAATAAATCGATTTCAATTCAATAAGATATTACTAATAAAAATTGCTAGAAACTTCTGCTTAACTTGCTAAAAAACTGTTACGTAAGAAATCACTTCCAAATTCATAAGAAATGCTACTTATTTTACAAGTAATTGTTGCCTATTTTTCTTATAATCACTACTTAATGTAGAAAAATTACTGTATGAACAAATTCAATTTTTTTTTCAAAATAAAAGAATTATTGTATATATATTTCATAATTGCAACATATGAAATATTGAACATGTTGCAATAATTATCTAAAATAGTTTACTTAAGACACTTTATACAATAAGTACATATATGCTGTAATAGGTCAAGCAAATTACTGTATAAATTTTATTGTAATACTGGTAAATTATTGTATTTAACTTTAAGGAACAATATTTATTATTTAAATAAAAATTTTAGTTTGTTGCTATAACTTTAATTTTTTATTTTTTATTTTTGTAGTGATATCAATTACCAATAATAACATGCAAGGGTACACAAATATAAAAGGACTTAAAGCTAACTCTTGGAGTAATTGTAATTGAAAAATTTAATGACTTACCTTTTACTGTCCTTTGGTAAGGATATCACTCATTCATACATGTCTTTCAATGTATTAATAAATAACATAGAAATGTTATTCTTAGTCATTGCTCACCACATCACCTATGTACAAACTAAGTTAAATGTTTTCTTTAAATTTATAAAAATGATACGTGGATCTCATTTCTCTATATCATTCTAATTTTTTCATATATCCCCGAGGGAACTTTTTCATATAAAGAACAATGCAAATATACATTGGACCAAAGATAAAAAATAATAAAAAAAAAAGGGTTACAATGGGATATCATAAATACATAAGGTATGCTTTGAGTATTATTTGTTGACTATCCACGTCCTTATCCCTATGCATCAATTGGGAAGTAATTTGAGTTTAAATTTGCATTTATTAATGGCCAGTACTCATAGTGTATCATTTTAAAATATGATTATGATACAATATAAATAAATTCGAGAATGAATAAATATTGAAGAATTTAAAATATAAATATAACATAAACATAATTTTAAAATATATATTGGATATATTATATGTACATCTCTTTTTTTTTAAAAAAAAAAAAAAAGAAAAGAAAATAAGAGATTTGTGTATTGTAACATCATTAATAAATGAATTTAATACTTTTCATCATATAATTTAAAAATTTGTTGTAATATTTAACATTATAATTAGTATTTGTTAACAACTTTAAAAAAATAACACACACTCTCTCTCTCTCTCTCTCTCACACACACACACACGCGCGCGCACTCATACATAATATGCTATTTAATAAATTTTTTTTTTTGTTAATTAATGAGGATTAGAAATAAATTATTATACATTTAAGAATTTTAAGATTTTTTTTTGTCTAGCATTAATGTGACACATTAATTAGAAGCATTTAAAATATATATATATATATATATATATATTAAAAATATCTGACATGTAAATAAAATGATTCCATGCACATTCTCAAATTGTTTTATTTTTTGAAATAAGTTAAAAAAAAAACCTATTCAAAACGTTGGAATGAGTTTTGTATTCGATACAGACACGTTTAAGTGTCCGCATTTTATAGTTGATAGCGAAACCTGCTCTGGCCTTCTATTCCGGTTTATATATCCTTTTAAATGTTGTTGACTTGCCTTAAAAGGCTGCATAACTAGAGAAGGTTTATAATGACATTATATATATGGCATTGGGCACATAATAAAAGATAAGAACCAAAAGGGAATACAAAATAGTCTGCTGTTTCTCTTCGGAAGTGAGGGTGAAAAAGGATGAAATTGTAGATTTTTGAGGCTCCATTTTCTCATATAGATTAGAAGATGCTGAGGGCAGCACACTCAGAAGAGTCAATCCCATTGAGAAAAGGAACATGGACAGCCGAAGAAGATCAAAGATTGACAAGTTTTATCCAGACAAATGGTGTTTGGAACTGGAATAGTTTGCCAAAAGCTGCTGGTAAGACTCAAAGTTAAAACCCTTAATCTCTCAATAATAGTGAAACATAAACGGAAATTAAGGGTCATGGGGTTGGCAGGAAATCATCTGGGGTTTTTCTACTTTCTTTCTTTCTTCTTCTTCTTTTTTTCTAATTTCATTTTCATATATACTATTTTTATTTTTATTTTGGTGTTCTAAGGATGGTGGTGATGATCTGTAGGTCTGTTAAGGTCAGGAAAAAGTTGCAGGCTTCGCTGGGTGAATTACCTAAGGCCTGATATAAAGCATGGAAACTTCAGCGCGGAAGAAGTGGAAACAATACTCAAACTGCATCAAGATATGGGAAATAGGTAGGGACATGTATACTCTCAATTCTAATTACACAATTCGAATTTGCCCTCGTATTTGAAGCCTGTATCACGATAACGAGTTCGGATGTATCATGTGATTTCCAGGCGTATTGATTAAACCCGTTTTGGACATCAATCTGAGCAGAAAAGCTGGGTCATTGGTTAACCAATAAGTCACTAGTTGAATTGGCAGGATGATGATATTAAATATTCTTGTAGTTATCTATATGTTCTATAAATTATCCATAGTTTAATATAATCTTATGAATTCCAAGCAAATATAAAATTTTTCTTATAATTATAAAAATAAAATTACAATTGTTTATTTGATATTTTACGATAAATTCATTGTTTTGGTGTAAAATGTTACTATTGATTGAATTAGAGATTTAATTTCATATTTTAAGAGTTTTGATTTTGATTTTCAGTGTTTTTTTGTAACAATCATTTTAGTATAAAATTTTTAAAAAATAAATCAAACACAAGAAAAAAAAAAAAAAAGATTTTTCATTGTCTTGCCAATAGTCCAACTGAATTTTATTGACTAATTGAATTGATTTGGCGTCCGAATCACTGGTTCACCGGCAAATAGCACTCGACCCTCTTAAATTCTTTTTGTTTTTGTTAAGCAAATCCAAATAGGTCTGTTTGCCTCTAAATCTTCGCGGCAATGAAGGAAGATTTAATCAGCTCTAATGGTGTAGAAGTGAGAAAGTGTTACTTGAACCTCTACAATTAATTAAGACTCTAAATTTATCTGCTTTTTCTTGCAGATGGTCTCAAATTGCTTTAAGACTTCCCGGAAGAACAGACAATGAGATCAAAAATTTTTGGAACTCCCACCTGAAGAAAAGACAGAAGAAGCGCCCCAGGAACAACGCAGTGCAAGCAACTGAGGCGCAAAAACAGGAGAATATATCAGAAGAATATGCCTCATCCCTGAATGCTCCAAAAGCACCATATTTGGAGGGCTTGGAGGAAACTCCAACGTCACCGGAACCGTGCGCTCCTGTCAAGTTCTCGTCTGCCTCAAGTTCCTTTGCCAAGCTTGAAGAAACTCATACCATAAAGGAGAAGATTGCTTTCCAGGAATTTCCTGGTGACCTACAAGGTCTGCGTAATGGGGCGATACTGGGAAATGGCACGTCCCGTAGTGACTTAGGCTATGTTGCCTCATCAAGCTCTGCCTTGTTCAGTGGAATCAACAAAGACCAGGCCGCAGAGAAGAATAACAACTCACCAGGATTGTCTGAAGAACTGAAAAGCATCTGGGAGCAGCCATTTTTTGCGGATGATTTCCAAGAAAAGGTATTGTTTGATGGATCCATGTATCCATGTACCCTTAATGCTACTGATGATTTTTGGGTGTACCCTTTCATGTAATGATGCAATTTCTGTATGTTGTATGCTCCCGGATACCTGGCTCTATTATTTCATTTGAAATTTTCAGGTGGCCTGCCGCAGACTACAGTTTTAGATAATGTACTACTCAGTAGAGATTGGACGCTGATGTGTACTGAATTTGGACAATTATAGTTTTCTTTTGTCTGCATATATATTGTTATTGAGGATATTTTTCTAAGTTGGGTAGTTTCATTTTTTATTTTTTTAGAGAAACAAACGATTAGAGTGTCATTTCCTGTTCATTGGTGGACAAAAAACAATGTATACAAATGTGGCCGACATAGTAAAATGGAAAGAGGAGAAGCCGAAGATGATTTGCCCCTTTGTGAGCCCCACATATGGATTTTTTTTCCTTTTTCCCTTTTTGAATTTCAATAGTTTTCCACCCTATAAAATATGAAATATGCAACAAAAACAGTAAAAATATATCATAGATGTGTATTCTGTACAAGAAGTTATCAAAAAAATGAATTTTAAATCGGTTATTCATTATTTTATATTTCTTCATATTTTACTATCTTTATTGCAAAAAAGTATATTTTTAGGCCGAATTGCTCTTGCACAAGACTCTGGCTTCCATTTGATACAGCACCCTCCTAGAGGGACGTTGCAAATTTTGTTAGAGGATATGCGTGGTGTCCCTTTTCCAAGTAATGTAATTTCTTACTCTGGGTGGCAGACCCTCTTTATTCACCAACAAAAAAAAGAAATAATAATAAGAAGAAGAAAGAAGAATTTGTCAGTTCAATAAAAAAGAAATAATTGGAAGTGTCACCATGAACTCGCTTTGTTCATCATGTTTCTGCGGAGTGGCGAGGATCTGAGTACCATTTTGGGTATCATAACTCTCGCTGTTTCTTCTGGTGTTTAGCTTGCATGGGAGAAAGGCTCAAGACCCTATCCGTCCGCCTGACATGGCCCCCACTGTTGCTGTCAGCAACCGCCAAACTTACACGGGCACTGGTGAAATCAAAGCGAGTCTGGCAGCAAGGCTGCATTTGATCAGGGGAGAAATGAACATGTTGAAAAAAACTGAAGATTGATCTTGTCGACATTACTCATCAAGGCTTTTGCAGAGTCAAAGATGTCACGAAACTTGTTAGCATCGTAATCAAGACGCTTGAAAACCAAGCTTACAATTTGCTGCAGCCTGTTTGAGTTGGTTCAGTAGAAAAGAGTTGTGGTTTGTATGTTCAGTTGCAGCAGAGAAAGAAAGCTAAACCAGAAGAAGGGAGGAAAAACAAATGGGAAGAAGAGATGGAAACTTGCTGGAAAGGATTCTAATCTTTTTCATTAACATAAAACCTCCTTATATGAGATATAGCAGTAATACAAATTTTAAATACAAAGTTTCAAATTGAAATTCATAATAGCAGCATTTCTTACGTCAGCAAAAGTAAGTTTGATTGATCAAGCATGATTGCAAGAGTTTAAAAGATTATAAACTTGAATTAGAGCACCAAATAAGCTAATTGCATGATTGAATCTTCTCACCAGCGGCTCCACTAACTGAAATAATTGAAAAATGAATTCTGGAGAGAAGACTAGAGTAGAAACTGAAAGACTCAACTTGCTAAGCATAGTGACAACACCACGGTGTCTGGCTGAGCTCCTGGAACATCGCTCTTCCTAGGTGCTGTCACTTTGCAGGCCTAGAGCTTTTCTCAGCTCCTTAAATCTAGTTCTATGCAGGCCCTTTGTCAAAATATCAGCAATCTTTTGTTTGTAAGTGCTGTAAATCAAATTTACCTCTTGGTTTTCTTGTACTTTTCTTATAAAATGAAGCTTATTTATAAAGTGTTTGGTTCTACTATGTGTGACAGGCTTCTTTGAGATAGCAATGACTAATTGGTTGTCACAATAGATGGGAGTAGCTTGTGTTTGCTTCAAATTCAAGTCTGCTGGAACCTTATAAACCAAATTGCTTGGTTGACAACTAAGACAGCAGCAATATACCCTGCTTTAGCTGTTGATTGAGCTACAATTCATTGCTTCCCTGAGCTCCAACTGAACATCCTTGTTCCAAGGATAAAAATGTAAACCAGAGGTACTTCTTATATCGTCTTATGACCCTATCCAGTCACTATCAGTGTAGCCAATAAACTTCATCTTTTAGCACTCTTGAACATGATTTCATAGCTGGTTGTACCCGAACATAACGTAGTATTCTTTTGGCAGCTTTGAAATGAATCCTACTAAGTGAGTGCATAAACCTTGACAACAAATTATTGAGTGCTCAAGTTTGGAGGTAGAAGTACAATAGACATCCAACAAGATTTCTATACTTCTTTGCATTTGTCTTAATTGCTATATCTTACTTCTGAAATTTGTTAGTAAGAGTTAATGATGTTGTAGAACCTTTGCAAGAATCCATCCAGAACTTTTGCAACAGATTCTTTGCATACTTTGCTTAGTTTGCAAAGGCCCCTTGTGTGGTTTGATATACTTCCAAACCAAGGAAGTAATTCATACAGCCAAGATCAATCATGTCAAATTGCCTTTTCGTTTCTTTCTTGAATTGATTAGTTAGATTGGAGCATTCACCAATGACCATAAGATCATCAACATACAAAGATACATAAAGCAAATGAATGCCTTTAGATCTGACATACAATGTTGCTTCACTTTTGTTCCTGTTGAAGCCAAGTTTGGTCAGATACTCATAAATTTTGCTGGATCAGGCCCCAGGTGCTTGTGTTTTAGGCCATAAAGAGATATCTTAAGAGAAAAATGCCTTCTTTTCTTCACCTTTATTAAATAAAGCTTTCAGACTGATCAACCTAAATTTTCTCCTTAAACTCACCATTCAGAAATGTTGATTTTACATTGTGTTGATGTATCAGCTAGCCCTTTTGTGCAACAATAGTAAGTAGGAGCTCCGAAAGAATTTGAGAAGAATTATGAGTCTTGATTCAAGAACAAAGCAGTGTTTGTTCTTCTTCTCGGTAGAACAAACACTGCTTACACGTAATTTGCATCATTAATATACGTTAAAATCTAATAAAAATAATAATTTGTACCAAAATTATTACAAAGTATACAACATTCATTGTAAAAGATGTAATAATAATAATAATAATACATTTAATGTAATACTTATTACACCATATTAATATTTTGTCACATATTTTATTATATTTATCTCAAATTTTATCCTAATTTTTCTGATGTCATCACTGTTATTTCATTTTCTGAAATTTTATTGCATAGTTTTATAATTTTTATTGCACAATTTGACATGGTTGTGTTTATTACACATCCCCCGTCTTTTTAAATTTTACATTTCTTGAGTCTTTTTATTTTATTTTATTGCTCGCATCAGTTTGGCTAGACTGTCTTTATCACTTTAGCTGGACTGTCAGGGTCAATAAAAATATAAAATGCCTAAGGAGCGGCGCGGTTGACTTGCTTTATAGGGGCTCCTAAGATCTGTTGATATTTTGAAGAACACTTTCTTCGTTCACGATCATCCCCATGTCCCTGTCACTTGAATTCATCTCCATCTCCATAAACCCACTTTATTCTCAGCCAGGAGCATGTTTCTGCTCAGTGATGATGATAAGTGGACCATCCTACGTATTTCAACTCTCGGTCTTTCTTCTGGTGCCTTTTACAGGCAAAAGGCCCGAGACCAAGAGGTTAATGACATCAACCGTCCACCCTATATGGCCGGAACCAGCAACGCTAGCATAAGCGAAAATAACAACATGGGCAGCAGCTGTGAATTTCGCCATGCGCGCCATGAACGGATGAGAACCCTGTTGAAGACATTAGAGAGTGATCTTGTTGACATTGGTACAGGCTTTAGTGCGGTGGGGTATGTCACAAAACAAGTAAGCATCTTGTTCGAGATTCTTGAATTCCGTGCCAACATGTTGCTGTCCCTTTGTAGCGATATACTTTTTGCAGCAGATGACAGTAGTCCCCTCCCTGCTGGTGACCAGATCAAGGCCAGCCTTCAAGGGATCGCTGATGTAGTCGTCAAGTTGAAGTCGCAGATACCAAGTAGAGGACATGTAAGAGTGGAATGCGCCTCCGATTTAATTAATCACTTGATTAAACTGCCGGCTTACGAAGAGTTTGGCGGTCATGTGGCTTTGCAAGATTTTGAGGAGAATTATAGGAGTCTTGATTCAAGATCGAAGCGTTGCTTGTTTTGCTTCTCCGTGTTCCCGGAGGGTTATGTTGTCGACAAAACATCAATGATGTACTGGTGGGTTGGAGAAGGCCTGATAGACGCCCAATTGGATGGTGACAAGTCTGCAGAGGAAGTTGCAAATGAGATTGTGAAGAAGTTCTTGGAGTTTGGGTTTGTTGAGCCTGAGATAGTATGGGGGAAGTTGGCTGGGCTCAGGATGAACCCTGTGATTCGTTATACGGTTGTTTATCTCGCAGAGCGAGCAGGCTTCTGTGATTTTGATTTCATGTGGAACCCCACCGCGGACTTCCATTTGTGCGGCAAGGCGTTCTTGGTGGAAATTGAAGGGGAGGATTCTAAGCAACTGTTGATCGAAGATAAGGATTTGAATCCAAGGAAATTGCGAACCTTTCTCAATATCAATGATACCCATCCAATTTTTGAATCAAAATGGTTCTCAAGAGTAAGGAACGTTAATGTTCTTTGTTTGGGGGCATGTTTTCTGAGTCAATATCCAGGGTACATTCCTTTACGAAACACCACCGGCATCAAGTTCTTGAAGGGTTTGAAGTACATGAAGCATTTGAAGTTCTTGAGCCTTAGAGGACTTGAGAGAATTTTCCAGATTCCTGATGCTATATCGAAGCTCATAAACTTGAGGATATTGGATCTTAACAATTGTCACTCCTTGATGAAAATTCCAAGCTATATATGGTCACTGAAAAGGTTAACACACTTGGATGTTTCTGAGTGCTACTATCTGTCTGACCTGCCCAAAGGGATTCGGCGACTAGGAGAACTCCAAGTCCTGAAGGGATTTGTTACTAGCGATTCAAAAGACAGACACACGTTATTGTACTCTTAATGACTTAAAAAGACTAAAGAAGTTGAGAAAATTGAGCATCCACACACATAGAGAAACCTTTCCTACAGCTCAGGAACTGAATGCCCTCTGGCATATGAGATCGCTTCGAAAGCTTAAAGTACGGTGGGTAAAGGAAGTTTCTCCCAAACGGAGAATAATTCCAAGGGTCCCTAAAATACTGGCACGATCAAATGCCTTTCGATTACAGGAGCTTCCCCAGGGTTTGGAGAAACCTGAACTCAAGGAATTTGGGGCAATGATCTTGGAGCTTCCCCAGGATTTGGAGAAACTTGAACTCCAGGAATTTCCAGGGACCAGAGCTCCTTATTGGCTGGTGCCTAGCAAACTGAAGTGCCTAAAGAAACTCTACATCAGTAGGGGAAGTCTGTGTGACCTTCATCAATCACAAGGAGAAAATGACAAGTGGAAAGTTAAGATTCTACGCCTCAGATTCTTGCCTGAATTTCACATGGATTGGACAAGAGTAGAGGATGAATTTCCGGACTTGATTTATGTGGAGACAGATGAATGCCCTAAGCTAACAGCATTCCCCTGCAAGGATAGTAGAGTGTGGCTTAAAAACAAGATGTCATCACAGAACTCGTTAAAAGAATTGGGATTCAGTTGGTCATTCCTGGCTACTGGGACTTGTTGAGTAAGTATCGCCTGCATTTCTGAGAAATTTGCTGATTTTGATTCTTTCTTGCATTTGATCACAGCAAAATTCCATCACAACTTTGTTTTAACCAATTTGCTGATGTTGCCTTTCAATTGCTAGGTAATGGTTGTTGTCCTCTATACCTTGTTTCCTACTGTATAGATACTGCATTTTAGTGCTGGCCCTGGTTCTGCTTAACAGTCAGCTCTCTACCCATAATAATGCCTAGAGGTCTAGTAGTATCTTACAAGATTGAATGTTACCGTGGTGGGGTTTGTCAAGTCACTCATTTCTGCATTTTAAAGTTTGCTGTGATGTTCATGTGTGTTTCCTTGTTGGAAAAGAGGGTCCTTTGTTGTGATTACAAGTACGCGGAAGCCATGGCAGTGATATTAACTGTTGGCACCTTGTAGTTGTTCTTGACCGAGTAAGTGGAAGATGCATATATGTTTCACCACAAATTCGTTAATAAGCTACAAGTGTACTCGTAAAATATCTTTTCTTCATCCTACTTCCAAGATTATTATTCTATTTGCTTGGTAACCTATTTCATTCTGCAATAGCTTAGATTTTGAGATTGACACAGTGCTGGCTTTCAGATTGGGAAACAGTTTGAAATTACCTCTTAGTTGAAGCTGGAAAAACTCAAATAAATCAGGCTGCTTGATTTTTATTTTTTTTCCCATAAACACAACATGAATTGTGACACATTTTTTATAAACAATTCTAGTGGATATTGAACAAATCCACTTTGAAGTTGACTTATTGCTCGGCCATTCGCTGGAACCTCCGCCCAAAAAGACGGGACACACACACAGAGTAACACTCAAAGCTCCATTTGGCCAAAGATCCCATATAAACCAAAAAATGATAAAAATGATGATGATCTATTTGTTTCCAATTTTCAATGAGCCACCCACTCATTCTGCTTGATCTGAGAAGGAAATGGACCTTGTCCATATTGCCACTTGCTGTATCCATTTAGCTTCTGCTGCTTGGTCGCTCTCTTGTCTGGCATTATGCTGGTGGGGGTGGGGAAGTTTATAGTCTCACTTTTTCACTTCATGCAATGCAGATAGAGCACGCACATACAATTCCATCCCCTCCATGATTGGTGCAATATCATCCTACACCATTGACCAACAAGCCATGCCATAATGCCAAGCATATCTCCAGATCACAAGAAGCCTTGAAAAACATGGCCTTTCTTGGTGCAAGTTGGAAGCTTGGATTAATATGATGATCTATAAAATGAGTAAAAGGTACCAGCGGAACTTTCCAAAGTCCTGCTCTGTACTGCAGCATTAGGCTTACCACCTTTGACACTGTGAAGTATGTAATCACAGTCACTGAGGAAGAGTTGCAGAGCATCTTGGGACAAAAACCGTTAAGAACCATAATACCCAAAATGCCAACACTCCTTATATTATGCTTTACCAATTTTTCTACCAGACTATATACATTATGCGAACTAGTTTTAGTTTAATTGTCGATTTTGTGCTTTAGAATACTAGAGTCAAAGTTACGAAAGCAATTGAAATTTATGCTAATACGCAACAATGCAATGGTATTTATTAGACAAAAATTCAATTCAATTCAAATCATTTGTTTTAGAATTTGAGATTATTTCTACAATTTACTTACTGAATTACATTATGCCATTAGAATAGGATTGAGTACGGAAAGCCAACTTGATTTACATGTAGACAAGGCAGACTATAAAATGGCAAAAGAAGGGGTTGCGTTTATGTGAGAAATTTGTGTTCTATATGCAATGCCAAAAACATATTTATATAATTAATCTCAATGAAATATTTTTTATATTAAGAAATTTATTCAAAACGTGAACTAATTCTTTTTATTTTTATAAATTTTGCATTCTAATTAAAATTAAAACATGAGAATACTAAAGTAAAAATTCAAATACTTTTAAGAATTAAGGAGAGGAGTTGGAACCCTATTTTGTCCTTTAATACAAACGAGTACTTTAATATTACGGTTTTGGCATACCAAACAGACAAACAAAAAGCTATGATACAAGAACTTGTGGCAAACATTTCACTTCTTTAATCAGCAGCTGTGTTTGCAGCTGGTAGGCTCGAATTTGCCTAAAAACTTTCTCCAACACCAGCTTCAGTACAAACCCCATTATTAGAAATGACAAGCAACAGGCTACAAACAATAACAACAACAACAACAACAACAACAATGTACCACGGTTTGAATTTCTATTGGGAGACCCGGCCCGTATTTGGATCGAATCCTGGCCTTGACAAATCATCCATAACCGGCATCACCATACCCGGATGACCCGGAACCATACCCGCACTTGCGTTTCTTACCCCATAATAAACCTGTTGTTGATTCATTCCGTCGGGAGCCATCATCGCTGCATCATAGGAGTTCATTGTGGTCATGGGCCTCATGGCCACCCCACCATATACCTGACCCATGTTTTGAACCGGTTGGTGGTGGTGGTAACCGACCGGCAATTGACCCGTAGAAACTGAAACCGGGTATTGCTGGACATAGGATGGCCGGATTTGAACCGGAACATTCCCTGGTGGAACCAGACCGGGTACATAATGAATTTGCTGTATTGGAGGACCCGAATACTGAGGATCCGGCATGTAATGGTGCTGAATTATTTGGTTACTCGGATACCCGGCTGAGGGAGCCATTTGTGGCTCAGTTGGCTCAGAAACAACCTCAACCTTCCGCTGTATAACGGGCTCCGGGTAATCGGGTTTGGTCTTAACAGGTGGAAGGTCCGGAATAGAAGGAACAGTAGGCACAGCCGATGAAGTCGAGCAATACGGCGAGGAAACAACCGGAGCAGGCGAACCCGGATCCGAAACGGAAACATTATCCTGCATAACGAGCCGAGACTTTGCTTTCGGCTCCCGAGCCACTTGGGCTTCGTCTGGATGATCCAACCCGAATAGATAGTCGGGTACTTCAGAAACAATCGAAGACGCCTCGCTTCGTCCCCGCTCGAGCCCGGCGGCGCCGGAGTTTAGAGCATCAAGGAACCAGTCCTCGCGGTTCGCCGAGCCATCGAGCAGCGAGCTGATGCTACTGGCCTGGGAATCTTCCCCTGTAGTGAACAGAAAAAGCCGGAGCCGAGCCGACCGCGGGTTCTGGTTGTGAAGCAGCCGATCGTACTCTTCCATCATGTTCTCTACGTCCTCGTCGGTGGTCACGGAGATCAAAGCATCAAGATCTTCATTCGGTAGCTGGTACTTCACGCCCAAGTTCACAATACCTGACCATTTATATATAAATAATACCTCAATTTTTAATATAAAATTCATATTAATCAGCTCGGAATCAGTACTAGAATTTGATGGGTACCGGATAGCTTGGAGAGTTTGGTGAGGAGGGTGGAGAAGGTGGTGGAACGGTGGACTGCGACGATGCGAGTATCGCCGCCGACGTAGCGGAGCTGGTTGTCGTGGGGGCGGGGGAGAATCTTGCCGCCGAAGCTGCACATTAACCGGACACGTGGGTCATGGCTCGACAAGTGATGATCGGACCGAGGAGACGACGCCACGGAGTCGTTGTCCATATCCGACGGGTGCAGCGAAGCCATGCCGGCCGGAAATTTAACAAAACTGCGGTCAACAGAAATGTAACGGTGAACCTTAAACAAGAAGTAGAAGAAGAAAGACAGAACAAGAAGCAATGTCTGGTGCGTAGCTTTTATGTAGCATAAATGTCTTGTCTGCCTGTCATCAATCAGCGTCATAGCTGCTGACCTGGCAGCAACAGAGACGGCCCCACCTCTACTTTTTGCGATCATAATTGAGATTTAGCCCTTTTTACGTTCCATCATGTTTCCCCCTGCGCTTGATAAGCTCACCGTCGGATCACATTACTTAAGATACAGTTATGAGATTGAATTGTCAGAGTTCGTTCTCCTGGTATCATCGTTTGTAGGCTATCATTTTTATTTCTAGCGTTGTATATCTGCGTCATGTTGGAAACTTAGAATGTTATGGTTAAAAAGACATTAAACATGTACATAAAATATTAACCGGTACATTGTAATTGTCGAATATAATTAACATATTATAATATATATATTTTTTTTATTTATATAATAGATAATTAAAATAAATGAATATTTATGATGTATTTATTTATGCTGAGTAGAATTTTTATGGTGCACTGCTTAGTAGGGTACTCTGTCAATGGATGTGCCCTTTAATATGTTTACGTGGATGAGTTTTTGGCGGACAACGAGTGGTGGAGGGGGTTTAGGCGGTGAAAGCAGGGTAGGATTGGCTCGGGAGGGTCAAGATGTGCCACTAATGCAATAATGATAGAAAGGGCCATCTCAATCCCAAGATTCATACGCCACTATATAAAAAAAAAAAAAAAAAAAAAGAAGAAAGGGTTACAATCCCTTGATAGTCAGTGTCTCCTTAATTTCAAAAAATTATAGAAAAAAAATATTATTAATTCATTCAATTGTCTCAAAAACAAAAAAAAAAAAAAACACACACACACAAACGTATCTATAATATTTTAAGTAATTAAAATTACATAATAACATAAAATAATATGTAAAATAAATTTATAGTTTAAATCTTAGGACTCATACTTTTTGTATAAGAACAATGGTTCAGGTAAAAAAAAAAAATTATTTTTATTTAATTTTCTCTAACAAAGGAAAGAAAAATGAATAGAAACTAATAATAACTAATTATAAAAGGGCACTTTCTAAATTTCGTAACAATTGTAGTGATTGTCCAACTTTATCACAATTTTCGTCATTTCTATGATATTCAAATTATGAGATTCAGATTGCATTAGACGCTCATGTCAGCGAATCAGATCAGATCAGTTGCAATTCTTTAAAAATTTCAGTTGGCCATTATTGAATATTAGAATACCTAAAAATTTATATATTTTAATTATAATATCTCATAATATATAATTATATTTTATGTCTACGTGATCAAATTATTATCAAATCATAAAAAATAGTGCAATTATATTCTAATAGTTATAAGAAAAACATTTACATTTCCTTATTTCATAAAATTACGTTAACTATTAACAAATATATATATTTGTTTTCTCTCTCTCTTCATTTTGTCAACACTTTCTTTCCAATGCTTTCACAAACAATTCGGTTAGTTTACTTTTTAATCCATTTTTTTTCCCTCAGGGTTTCTTTTGTCATCTTTTTTGTTTTATAACTTTTTTAATCATTTGAAAAAAAAATTAAATTTTATTTCATATTCATAAATTTAATATATGACAGTAATGTAAATTGCTACCAAATAATTGCACTTAAAAAAATTAATATAATTAATAGAGATAATGTATTGAGTAATTTTTTTTTTTTGAAAAAAAAAATTGAATATGATTAAAAAATCATCAAATATAATAATTGTAATTAGTATTTTTTTTTGTACCAAAAATAATAATAAAAAAAGGTAAAATAGTTATACCAACATACCAGATGATTGGTGATCTAGAACATGTTACTTTAAAGCATCTATCTTGAAAATAAAGTTAAAATGAGATGAAAAGAGGTTTACAACCAACAGGCTTGATAAATTAAGCTTTTTTAAAAAAGGATAAAAAGTTTCCATATTCATCATAGTACTATTTACTACATAGTAAGAGAAGCAGGAGAACAACGTCCTGCCTACAATTTTTTGCACAATTACGAATCATCAATGGATTGATGCCAACCCACTAATGTTTGAGATCTTGGTAGGCCATTTAAATAATATATGATTTTTATTCACATTTTTTTTGTAAGCATAAAACACATATATTTTTTTTATTTCATATAAATTTATTTGGTTTTTTTTTCATTTATTATTTTAACTTAATTTTACTGAAATTTTTTTTTTCTCTTACATTTAAAGTTGAGTTTGAGTAAAATTAGAAACTCTCACCCTTTGTTTGTTTTTTCTCTCTCTCTCTCTCTCTCTCTCTCTCTCTCTCTCTCTCTCTCTCTCTCTCTTTCCTATAAATAAGTTGGGCAATCAGCTGCATTAGTATTCTATTATGGTCGGCTTATAGCAGCACGTAGGATGAAGCAATGGAAATTTTATTATAGAACTTTTATGTTGAATTCGTAGGTGACAAAAACTTTAATTAAACTTCATGATTGGGCAATAACATTTCTATGAACTCATTGGCACCGCCCATGTATAAAAAAATAAAATGATAAATAAAAAGAAACAAAGTAACTTTAAAAAGTTCATATTACACGTAATACTCCCATTGCAAATGTGTACATATATATGACAAAAAGAAGACAAAATTGAAAAGTTCTAACCTTGACCTTTTCACAACCAAAAAAAAAAAAAAGAAGAAGAAGAAAAAAGTATAATAGGTTGAAAATTCCTAACTGTAATAGCGTTACTTTTTCCTTGAAAACTCTTTTATTTATTTATTTTATTTGTTTGGGTTGCCTGGAGAGGCTTGTACTTGAAGGTTGATGGATGTCCCGAGCGTCCACTACGTTGGAAAACTTGGACTCGGAAGAAAAACGAAGAGCTTTTGGACGAAATCAGCTGATGTGGGTCCCGCAAAGTCCAAGTTGCCGTTGTTTGATTGATGGATCCAACGTGGTGGCCAGTCACCATTTTTGTCGCGTCCCCATAGGATTATTTTATTTTATTTTATGCTGTCTAACGTCACCACCGTTGAATCATCGGACAATTCACCGATGCGAGTGGGAGGGTTTCCACCTTGTGGCCTACTCTGAACGACTTATGTATCGCCCGATTGGCGAGTCGGCTTGCGAGCCTTTGGACGGTACGGGTCACCATTGGCAGAGAATATTTGCTAGCGAATTGTTTAACGCATGTGAATTTTGAAGACAGAGAGAGGTGGAAGGGATCCTTCCAAGAAAAAAGAGGACTTGAGAGGATTAAAATAATAATAATAATAATGAAAAGAAAAATGGCATTCCTAATCATTTTTTTTACTCTAAAAAAAACACACATGTCATGAAATATAAATAATTCAGTACGTAAAACATGTTTTGTATTTTTTTTTTGTTTATGATTTTTTTTTATTAGAGGGATTTGTTCTTATTTCTCTTTGAAATTTGTTTTCGAAGTGAAAGACACGATATAATAACAAGAAAGTTGTCAATTTAAAGTCTACTTAGATTAATATGAAATCAACCACACAACTTATGGTCGTTATAATAGGTGCGCAACTATTCAATATTAGATGTCTTAATCGTTGTGGTAGTTGCAAAAGATTTGCACACACCATGTGAGAGATTTTGCAAAGTTTTCTAGTTTTTGCCATGAAAGCCCTAAGAAAACCTAACAAGCCCATGGATCTACACTTCTTTGCCTTATTTTGCAAAATCTAGATAAACCCTTTCTCTTGATTTTTCTTCTTCTTCTTCTTCTTCTTCTTCTTCTTCTTCTTCTTCCTCTTCTTCTTCTTCTTCTTCTTCTTCTTCTTCTTCTTCTTGGGGTGTTGGGTTTTTGTTGTTATTGCTTGGAAGAGTATTAGGTAAAATTGACTTGAACGAAATAGAAATAAAGTCTAGGACTAAATTGACAAAGCAAAAAGATATAAGCATCCAATGAAAATACCATTATTCCTCTTGCTCCTTTTGATGAATCATTCAAGTTTATGCTCTCCACCATCTTGATCAAATCATTTACAATCTATAATTCAAAATAATGGTTAATATTCTCTGACGCTTTGGAGTTGGAAGGACACGGAAATACATATAATTAAGTTAATGATTAACGGCAAAGTACGGTCTACTATGTGATTAGAAAATTAGACAAAAAAAAAAAAAAAAAGAAGAAGAAGAAGAAGAAGCAATTATAGCTCTCAAATAATTGATTAATCAATAATCTACAGTTACAAAGGAAAATACATTAATTGTTTCCTCAATTTAATTAGTAACCGATACTAAAATTTGTGGGTTTATTTCTTGCAGTGTTACGTGCTGGGTTGGCTGCATCTTAGGCCTTGCCCTGTGCCTTAAAGGTCAGTAACTAAAGCAGCTTTCCACTTTATCAACAAGTCGGATGCTTAGTGTGATGACAGACATCTTATCTTAAAACTAACTATAACTAACATAGGTTGAACACTATTAAGGTTAAAACCCCAATCGAGTATTAGTATGACCCCCGATGTGAAGTGTGAAGACACAATAGCTAGACAGACCACCAATGGAAAAGACATAATGTCTATAGCCCATCATGCACCTATCCATCAATCTCGGCTTAAACCTCTAACTCTAACTACATGGCATTCCTATGCCATTTACATATAACTAAATTCTCGTACAATGCACTATTTAATACTCATTGATTGGGGATGCACCAATGACAACACATCCCACTAAAAATAAATTGTTTTCAACAACTAAAAGCTTTATTTCTCTTAAATTTGCTCTTTCCCTTCAATTTTGTTTACTAATTTGAGCGTGAGAATACTAAGTAATCATGATATATGGTAGAAAATGCATTTTAAGAATATATTTTTCACATTTTTTTTTTTTTTATGTTTGGAAAAGAAAACAAAGGTGGTTAATGGAAAATAAAGGCCTAGTCAACTAAAAAAGTAACTTGACTTTTGGCTAAGAATGACTTCTAATTTTGAGAACAGGAAGTCAATTGCAACTAAATGATGTCTAACACTAGTTCATGGTGTGTTGATCTAAATGATGTCTAACAAGGTAGGTAGTGTGCCATGGAGATTCTCAAATTTTAATGTGCCTTCCTTAATAAGAAGTTATGTATAAATTTAAGTAACGTTAGTATCTATACCTAAATTTATCCGCAACTGCCTTGTCATTTTGAATGATGGGAAAAAGGTTTATGCATTAATTGTGAATTGAGGCTTAAAGAAATAGGGAAAAAAATAATTTTAAAGTAAAATATTATCTAAAACTCTTGGGTTAGAATTTGGGTTGGGCCTGGCTTCTTGCCTGGTTTGAGCCCAATAGTATTGGGTCCAATGGTCACTTTCATTAAGAACAATAGAAGTCAATCTATAAAAAGTAAAGCTAGATATGCGATCTAAGTAGACTTTGGACTCTGTTTTCAATGAGCATAGAGAATTTTGTAATTATAGATCATATGAATAATTTAATTTTTACTAAAATTCTAATTAGTTCTTACTTTTACCTAAATAAATATTTATATACACATTACATTCTTATATAGTATCAAACACTTTGATATTTATTAAAATTCTAATTAAATCTTAATTTGAATTAACTTCAATATTTACAAGTATGACACCATCATATAAAGGCCAGATGAAGAATTTAGTAGAAGTTTTATTATCAATACAATTTTGTGATTAATTTTTTTTGGGAAAATATTTTCAATAAGGGAAAGTAGAAAGAAAAAAGAAATCAAACACTTTTCTAGTCAAATTATATAAACTTTTGCGTGGGCTTAGTCCTCATTGCCACCATTACCAATTACTTCTAAGGCTGAAGTCCAAGTCAAGTCTTGAAACCCCACGAGATACTACTGTAAAGGCAATCCACCAGATATTTCTTTGATTCTATTTACCATCATATTCAATATAACACCTAAGGAAAGATGAAAATTGAGGCTGACTTCATTACCTTTTCACAAAAACCTTAAAAAAAAAGAGGTTTGGATATCTGAATGTTTGGTTGTTGTGAAGTGTTGAATCACACTCCTGCACTTTGGGAAAATTGGAATAACGACTCATGTGGCTGACATGGTTAGGTTAGGTGAGATCTTATGAAAAAATATGTCCTAATGCTAAAGATTGTTTTTTCCCAAACTCATCAGATAGTACCTCTGAGGACGAAGATGATGATTCATGCATATGCTAAGATTTCTTTTCCTTTTAAGATTTGTGCCAGTGGCTAATTTCCTTGTAAAAAGACTTCAAATTTGCACTAGCAACTCTTTTTCCGCGTGACATTAAAATCTTGAGAGATCTTTGCCCTCGTCAATTCATGAAGACTTTGCACTTTTTCTCATAATCCCATTTCAAAAAAAAAAAAAAAAATAAAAAATAAAAAAAATAAAAAAATAAAAATTCTCTAAGAAATCAAAGTATTTGCTACAGAATCTCAATCAAATTATTAGCAACGTTCAAGAAATTAAATTGTAAGGCTATTTATTTAGATCATGCATTTTTTCCTTGTGATTAAGCATCAATCATCAGAATTTTCATAAGCAAAATCAAATGTAAAACTTAACATCATAGCACCCCATCTGCTATAAAATATTTACAATAATAATAATAATAAAAAAAAAAAACAAACCATAACTAAGCATGAATTCAAAATATACAGCTCACAAGACCACTCAACATAGTCTGTCATATACGCAATTATACCAGAAATACAACCAATGGACCATGATTTTTGAGCTTGCCATAACAAGAATTCAATTTCAAAGGTTTAAGCATATAAGGCAATAATCAATATGGTTGTTAGAATCACTGTAATCATGTTGATAAATGAAAATTTTCTAGCCATAGCTCATGATCTAACACTCAGGGTATGTTTGGATATGACCTGTATTTAATGTTCCATAATAATTCGAGGCCCTTTCCAAATGGCCTAACGCTCTGCTAGCTTAAGCTTCCATTCATTCTAGTTAATTAATTAAGAGTGTGTTAGGGATTGTAATTGTGATCTATAACTTGTATTTTGAATTAAATGTAATTTTTTAAAAAAATATTTAATAAATTATAAAATTTGTATTATTTAGAACTACACCCTAATTTTAACTTATTTTTCATAAATACAATATTTCGATACAATGAAAAATTAAATTACAGTTTAATCATTTTTATTATTATATAAAATAATTATATTTAACTGAATAAAAGAGTTGTTTTTATAAAATATTGTTACAATTAATCATCAAATAATTAATTACGTTTATTAATAGTAAGTTACGTAACGTTCGGCTTGTGAATGGTAACAAAAAGCTCAACTTCAATTCTAAACAAACCCTATCTGAGACGACTTTCAATCCAAAAAAAAAAAAAAAAGAAAAAAAAAAGATTTAAATACATTTAAGCTAATATGTTTTATTTCTTTTATATTTTACCTTCACGTAGTTTTAATTTCAACTATAATATCTTTATAGTTTTTAATTTTAGCAATTGCACCCTTCTTCCATTTTTTTCAATTATTAAAATAGTTAGATGAACGTTGATTTTGTGTTCTCTAGGAAGTTATGGTTGATTTTTTTTTTATTAAAATTAAATTTAATTTTCAACCTATTTAAATAACTGAACCGAATTAAAACCGAAAGTTTTGGTTTTGGTTTTGATTTTTTTGTTTTTTAAATAGTGGAACAAAAGAAAGGAAATGCTTTCTCATCGATTGCTTCGTGTACACAAATTTCACTAAATTGGGATCTGAAGATAGTTTTTTAATTGGACAGCTGGATGCTCTCTTCTTTCTAGTTTTTAATAGGGCAGCTGGAATATCCCTTGTTTCTTCTGCGAAAAAGATTGCCTAAAATGGACAACTAACGGCTGCCTCTTGGCTTAGGAATCAGTTTCACCAAGCTGCTCAGATTCACCATTCAAAGTCAATAAGATTCCCTTTGATATATATATATATATATATTGGCTTTTTCCCTGGCTTTCCTATCGCCGTTCACACAATCATCCAAGAATTCTAACAAGCCAAAAAGGCCCCTTTATTTGTTCCCCTTAAGCTCTAGGCAATCTGGTTCTAAGGTGCCATAGAGGAATTTGCAGTCCAAACCAATAACAACTCTTCAAACACAGAAAAACAGGGTACTATTGAAGACCCCATCTCTTGTTTTCATTGCCAATCTTGATAGGTTTGCTGCATTAATCACTTTTTTTTTTTTATCACATACAAACACACACACACACACATATCTTTTGATGTTGTTTTTTTTTTTTTTTTTGGTCTTTCTGATCACTTAATCCAGATATATCTTTGTTTTTATTTTTTTTTTTTGGGATTTCTGAATCTTGTGCAGTATTGTTGCCAACAGTCATTCAGATTATATTCAGAAGTGATAGCTTAGTGTTTTCTAGTCAAAAGTTTTGGTTTATTTTTTCTGTTGGTGTTAATATTCAGCTGAAAATTTACAGGTAGGAAACATGACTATTCCTGATGGAACAGGGGCCTCTACAAGACTTGAGGTTTGTTGTTCAAATTTTGACTTATCAGTTCAGTAGAAATATATTGACTTGGATTCTGCAATATGCAGGGTAGGTACAAGGCAATTTTCGTTTGTTGGATCCTGGGACTGGGGTCCCTTATTGCATGGAACAGTATGCTCACAATAGGCGATTACTACTACAATCTGTTTCCTGTATGTGGGTCAATTTCAATTTTTTATCACCTCATTGGTGTTGAATCTGCTGTTTTTTTTTTTTTTTAACAAATAACATAATGTTCGAAACCCATTCAGTGATTTTTTTTTTTTTTTTTGTGATAATGTAACCAATTTGAGACTATTAACTTAATGGTGGAAAATATATGCTAGAATTTTCGTTGTCGTCTGTTTGATGATGATGTCTTTTTCTCTGTTTGAAGAAATACCATCCTTCAAGGGTACTTACCCTTGTTTATCAACCATTTGCAAATGGGACCATGGCATTGCTAGCATACGCAGAGGCGAAAATCAATACCAGAAAGCGCAACCTAGCCGGATACTTGCTCTTCTCTGCAAGTACTTTGATGCTTTTAATCGTAAGTACTTTTGACCATTCATCATGTAAATGACAACTTTCATGCTCAATTTCTTGATTATCAATGACTATCAATTTCTACAGTGACTTAGCTTTATTACAATGAAATTGTGTCAGTTGGATGTAGCCACATCAGGGAAGGGAGGAGTTGGACCTTTTATTGGTATTTGTGTAATTGTTGCTGCCTTTGGGATCGCAGATGCCCATGTTCAAGGTGGAATGGTTGGTGACTTGTCCCTCATGTGCCCTGAATTTATCCAGGTCGATCTTCTTCTTGAATCCTTATTCATTTGTCGATCTTGTTTTATTGTTCTTTCCAATTTATTGTATTCTTTTTATCTTCTGCAGTCCTTCTTTGCCGGGTTGGCTGCATCAGGTGCACTGACCTCTGCATTGAGGCTAATCACAAAAGCAGCATTTGAAAAATCTAGTAATGGTTTGCGCAAGGGAGCTAGTATGTCACTGTTTTCTCTCACCTTTAGACAATGTTATTGGCTTCAATACATCTAGCGTTATTGATCAGATGGGACTTGCTGTTTATTATTCCTTTGGTCATAGTGGTGAAGCAAAAATGATTAGTTTGGAAGCTATAATTTGTCACTTTTAAATTTCAAAGGCTGTATCGTTTGGTTTTTGCTTGATTGCCATCCTTTGTAGTGTTATTTCTGGCGATCTCCACTGTCCTTGAGTTTCTATGTGTTCTGCTGTACGCATTTGTCTTCCCTAAGCTGCCAATAGTGAAGTATTACCGCTCAAAGGCAGCGTCAGAAGGATCAAAAACTGTTTCAGCTGATCTTGCAGCTGCTGGTATCCAGGCTTCAGCAATGCAAGAAGTATGTTGCAACTTTGTTTCCCTTTAGCTGGTTTTTCCTTTGAAGGAAACCACTATGTATTTATCAAAGATATTATAAACTTCACTTTGTAATCAATCTATTGAGGATCTTGCAGGGTGCAGATGATACCAAAACCCCTGAACGGTTGAGCAACAAACAACTTCTTCTTCAAAATGCAGACTATGCATTAGACCTGTTTCTGATATATGTTCTGACATTATCAATTTTCCCTGGATTCTTGTATGAGAACACTGGTCACCACAAGCTAGGCTCATGGTAAGTGCTCATTCATGATGTAACATTTACTTTTCCTAAAGCGGCAAACCTATTATAGTTTCTTATTGCCACTGCAACTGAGTAATATTATTCAATGAAATGGCCATGATTCCTTACAATTTTATCCGCATTGCATCCAATCTTCTGCTACCCTCTTCAGTTTCCCCTCGAAAAATTGTCTAGCATTTGTCGTCACAAAATGGTCATGATCTTGCAGGTATGCTGTTGTTCTGGTCGCAATGTACAATGTGTGGGATCTTATATCAAGATACATTCCCCTTGTGGGATGGTTGAAGTTGAAGTCCAGAAAAGGCCTTATGATTGCTGTTCTTTCTCGGTTTTTACTCATTCCTGCATTTTACTTCACAGCAAAATATGCTGATCAGGGATGGATGCTCATGCTCACATCATTTTTGGGCCTAACGAATGGTCATCTTACCGTGTGTATCATGACAGAGGCACCTAAAGGTTACAAGGTTAGCTGCTAATGCACATTGCAATATTCAACAAACATGAGTTCTCACTACGCTTTTCTGGGAAAATCATGGGTCTCATTTGGTTTTGCAGGGTCCTGAGCAAAACGCTTTGGGAAATTTGCTTGTGCTATGTTTACTAGCCGGCATTTTTGCAGGAGTCTCTCTTGATTGGCTGTGGCTTATAGGGAATTCTTCCTTCTGAGAACACGGGGAAATTAAGCAGACTCTTTCAACTCGAATGCAACGCATTACTGGTCATAGATAGGGAAACACAGTGAGGCAGATATGCAAGCCTTTTCTCCAACTGAAGCAAGCAATAAATGTCACCTTCTGATGTTTCAATGTTGTACAGGAATTTGGTCGCTTCATTGTGATGCTAAGAAAATTTTAGTAGAATGTACTTCTGATCAGTAAGATCGGTATTTGTGGTTCTCTTCTCATTCATTTCCGAAATGGGTACCTGTGCAGGGAAAGCAGTGAGTTGGGGGGTAATACATCAGATCCAACCAGCTCAAAGGTTGGCACTGAAAATTAATATATTCCAACAAGCTCAAAACCAAGTTGGTGGTGGTTGGTTACTCTCAATAATTTGAAATTGACTATATAGACCTTTATTCTTATTGCAAAACCTGACATAATCCTTAGATTTAGGTTTGCAAACCATAATTGAAGCAAAAAGACTCTAAGCACAAGTTTGAAAACTCGTTTTTTTTTTTGCAATCCTTTAGCTTTCATCTAATTTTTAAAGTTAAGAAAATATTATATTTAAATTAAATTATTGTATTTAATTAATTTGATAGTAAAAATAGGTGAACCCTTTTATTTGTTATTATAGTCTGCTGTAATCATTGTTTTGACTTATTTTTGCTTGTGTTTTTGGTTGTGTAAAGTATGTCTCATCTTGTATAATAATGACGGGTACTTATACCATTATAAAGATGAACTCCATAAAAAGCATTGAGAAAGTCAATGTAATGGAGGTGATTTTTCATTCAGAAAACTCTCTATTTTTGTTGTTTGCGTCTAATTTTTCAAGCAAGTCTTTGTTCTTTCAATGTGATAAGAACATAATTATCATATTTATTCTCACCATAACGCCAGGCAGGAACCATTAGACATCCTGTAAGAGTTGTCTTTTAATTAAATCCTACTCAAGAACCAACGTTGGAATGAAGATCCAGGATTTATCGCAACTTCCAAACTGTGGCAATTTCAAGTTTGCAAGTCGGACAAGGTGTTGGGGGCTCCTACTTAATTGGAAAAAAACGTCTAGTCTAGTAAGAGACCAGCAAGTTTTTACACTTTCTCTCGTCCACAACCATCCAACCAGTGTTTTTTTTTTTTTTTTTCCAAAAAAAAGACTAATTACTTGTCTCTATTTGAACCAAAATTTCACAGATGAAAAAAAAAAAAAAAAAAATATATATATATATATATATATATATATATAGTTAGAAAAGATGGTTTTGTGTAGATTCAAAGTTCTTCAATAATAAATTTAGAAAAAGTGGGTTACCTAAGAAAACAGCCAACCACTTAAATTAGATTTTACAAGATGACATCTTGTAACAAGAGAATGACACGTGGTTGGCTGGCCACCCAACCCAGTCACGAAGAAGACTATCCAGACATAGTGTACAAGACTACTGCAACTTACGAGACTCTTGTTGTGTATAATAAGAAATTGTGCATTATTTTATAAGTTAATAATTATCCATTTTTTAATAAGTCAAACCTTTCAAGCCTTGAGTCAACGATGATGCTCGATGATTTGATCCGAACGTCCATCTTTCCTCTTTATCTTAGTGCCAATCAACAATGTTGCCTGTATTTTTTTTTTTATACAGATTTGGATTCACAAAATGATCAAAGAAACACATCCATGTGAAGAATGAGAACGCCAAATAAAAAAAATAATAAAAAAGTAACAAAATAAAATAATCACAAATACGTATGCTTCAGGCAATTTGTGTCCTGTTCCCACCCAAATTATGAAATTTTAATATATTTAAAATTACGTGCATTTAATATTCAATCTACCCAAAATAAAAAAATAAATTTAATAATTAAAATAATTCAACTCGAATATAAAAATAATAATTATATATACAATTAAAATATATGATATAAATAAAAATCAATCTTGTGATTTTATAAATAAATTAGAATGTTAATATAATAACTAAAAAATTTTATATGTATAAAATTAATAATTATTAATACATATAACTTAATTATATGAACGTTCTACCTTATTTTTTTTATATTTTTTATTTAAAATATATGCATATTATATGTTTTTTTTTTAAAATAATAATAATAAATGAAATCTATGGGACATCTTCTCTCTCTCTCTCTCTACAAATGCCGTCCCCTCATCTTTTTCCTAATTAAAATGAAAAATTTGCTTTCCTATCGACCACTCTTTTGTTCCCACGTGTGAAAACTAGCTGTTGCTTATTCTACTCTTCTTGGCACCCACATGATTTGGTTAAAGAATCTTCCCTAATTTTTTCTTTCTTCTTTTTTTAAGTCCAAAAGATTGTCTACCAAAAAGGAAAAAAAAAAAAAAAAAAGAAAGAAAAAAAAATCTAAAAGATTCTTTTGATACGCTGACTTTTCTTTTCTTTTGTTTTTTTTTTAAGAGATTCCTCCTAGAGAATCTTATGCACACTCAAATATCCTTTTTCGTTCCATTTGTTTCTCCTTCCCTTGTTAATATAATACCAAAAATGATTTGATGGTATTAAATATGGCGCTGTCCTATCATACAACTCAACGATTTCTTATAGTTCATGGGGGTATGTATGCTCACTGTCACCAAACCAAAAATCCAAAATATTACATCATATCCATCATTCTTTAGAAGGCAAATACGTAAAGATTCTCCCTTTTAACCTCTTCGCTGTAGCCAGTAACACCTCCAGTGACAATTCCACTCGGTCAAGGTCAAAGAAAGAAAGAAAAAAAAAAAAGGTCAAGTCCAATTTCGTTGCCGTTAATCTTAAGGAAAGGTTTCTGCTTGTTTCCAAAGAATATTTTGTCTGTTTTTGTTTATTTGTTTATCATTATGCTTTCTTGAATTGAATACATATAATGTGTTTTAATGCTTATGTTTCTGGAACCAGCATTTAACACATACCCATTGAATACCCATTTACAGTTTCTAATCTACAGCTTCACCCATTTATTGAGAATTATTAGAGTCAATTAAGATTTATTAGTGACTAAAAAGTGGACGATGAAATAAAAATTAGATAATTAAGTGTTGTTTGTTAAAATATGAAAATAACTATTTTAATTTATTCTGGGACAAATAAATAAGAATTTATATCTATCTTATTTGTATTTATTTATTGTGTAACTTTTTTAAATCAATAAAATTATAAAATTTTATGTGATTATTTAATAATTACAATAATAGAGTTAATTCAACTCTAATTTTAATAATAAAGTCAAAATTATTAAAATGTAACATTTGATAATATCGATGACAGATCTAATCGGAATAGTCGTATCAAAGTTATTAAAGCGTAACAAAGAAAATTGGACACATTTTTCTAAACTGCATTTGTTTGATGTACTGTATAAATTCATGCCAGCCTAAGTTTTGGTTTGTCATACATGCTTCTATCTTAATTCTATCTTTCTTAAGGTGGACACTCTTAGATTTTGAAGGTGTTGCCAATGACTATTGTTAACGAAAATGGAACTCTGCCAAGTGCAGAGGTTGGTGCTCCTAACTTTGTTTTTTTTTTTAGCCGGTTTGGTTTGATGTGAAATTTTGATGGGGTGAAATGATGTTCGTGCGATCATATTTTCAGGGAAAGTTTAAGGCAATGGCTGTTTGTTGGATTTTGGGATTTGGATCACTTGTTGCATGGAACAGTATGTTAACCATAGGAGATTACTATTATGAATTGTTCCCGGTACGTAGCTCATTTGATATTTTGTTAATTGTTCTGAAGACCCCACCTGCAATAGCAGAGTTTGAGAACTAGATGAGACCTTGCTGTTTGATTACTCGTTCAACAAATTACTTAACCAGCATGATCTATCCTTGAGGCTTATGATTTAGCCTTGTACACAGCAGTATTGTTTGCAATTTGGTATCCTCATTATGAATTTAATTGCAACATTGTTTGTTTTTGACGTTTTGAAGAGATACCATCCTTCAAGGGTACTTACCCTTGTTTATGAACCATTCGCACTTGGAACAATGGCACTGCTGGCATACAATGAGTCAAGGATTAATACCAGACAGCGAAATCTAGCTGGATTCATACTATTCTTTGCAAGCACTTTGATGCTCCTAGTTGTAAGTGATGATAGGATTGTTCGCATTTTTCATTCCCCAACTTAGTTTGTCTTTCTCTCGTCCGTTTTGGTAATCTTTTATTGCTTCCTATGATCGTATTTACCAAAATTTGACAGTTGGATTTAGCCACATCAGGAAAAGGAGGAATAGGACCTTACATTGGAATTTGTGTGCTTGTTGCTGTGTTTGGAGTTGCTGATGCCCATGTTGAAGGTGGAATGGTTGGAGATTTGTCTTTTATGTGCTCTGAGTTTATGCAGGTCAGAATGCTCCTTGGCATTTCACAAACGTTCTCTGGAAACGCAGACTTTTTATCCCTGACCTTTGCGCTGAAATTTCCACCCTAATAAAATCTGTGGTCTTATTTCCTGCAGTCCTTCCTTGCTGGGTTGGCCGCATCTGGGGCCTTGACCTCTGCGTTAAGGTTACTAACTAAAGCAGCTTTCGAAAATACCAATAATGGTCTTCGCAAAGGAGCTAGTATGTGACTTGCTTTTTCATCCATAGATGTTTTATTGGCTTCTAGTCGTACGTAATCTGATGAGTTGAATTTGCTGTTTGACGCTCAGGCATTCAACTCTTAATTTTGGCATCTCTGGAATGCTACTGCAATTATTGAAACTTACATAACAAAAAAACTTGTGGAGCTGAAACTTCCAAGATCTTTTACTGTTAGAACTCATGTCTCACTTGAATCAACATACAATTCTTGCTGCCTTTGATGCTACACTGTATAAAATGAAGTTCAGAATTTGTTAGTTCTTGGGGTATTATTGGTAACGATGACATGTCTCACATGTTTTTGCAGTATTATTTTTAGCAATCTCGACTTTCTTTGAGCTTCTGTGTGTCCTGCTATATGCATTTGTCTTCCCCAAACTTCCAATTGTGAAGTACTACAGGTCCAAAGCAGCATCAGAGGGATCAAAGACTGTTGCAGCTGATCTCGCAGCTGGTGGTATTCATTCATTAGCAAATCAAGAGGTATTGGAATTTTTCTTCCAAGATCTCAACTTAAAAAAGGCAACCACCTCCTTAAACCCTCGTAATACATGAGATTCCAGGGAACTTTGAAATGCTGACCTCTTATTGACTTTTGGCACTGCAGATTGCTGATGATGGAAAACATACGGAGCGATTGAGCAATAAACAACTGTTCTTTCAAAATATAGATTATACACTGGACCTCTTCCTGATATACGTGCTGACATTGTCAATTTTCCCTGGATTCTTATATGAAAATACTGGGGAACACAAGTTGGGCTCCTGGTAAATCCTCATTTCTTGCCTAGATTTACCTAGGGGATATATTAATAGCGCCTTGGTGTGATATTACCTGAGAAAACAATAGTATTTGTGTTTCCTTATGCCAAAACAACCTTTAGCATAATGACACCCACTGGCATGATTCGTTGACACGGTATTTGATACTTATACTCTTCACGATTTTTATAGTGCATTTTATAGTATCTTATCTATAATTGATTGCAGCACTGAGACCAATATGGTTTCATTTTCTAACTTGACTAACAAGTTTATTGAACTGGTGCACAAAGACTAATATATTATCCCTTTGTTGTTTACCAAATTTTTCAGGTATGCTCTTGTTTTGATTGCAATGTACAACGTGTGGGATCTCATAGCAAGATATATTCCCCTTGTCAAATGCGTGAAGCTGGAATCCAGAAAAGGCATCATGATTGCAGTTCTTTCTCGCTTTTTATTCATCCCCATGTTCTACTTCACCGCCAAATACGGTGACCAAGGATGGATGATCATGCTTGTATCTGTTTTGGGCTTAACCAACGGTTATCTCACCGTGTGTGTCCTCACAGTAGCACCCAAAGGTTACAAGGTTAGTCTCACTGGACAGCATAACATACAATGAATATGGCTTTTAATTGTGAGTTCCTGCATGATTATATGTTGGGTTGTTTTCTTTTTGCAGGGGCCTGAGCAAAATGCCTTGGGGAATCTGCTTGTGTTCTTCCTATTAGCAGGCATATTTGCTGGGGTTTCTCTTGATTGGTTGTGGCTCATAGGTAAGAAGAATGCCTTCTGAGTAATTGTCTGTCGAAGGAGAAAGTGGTCCCTTTAAGTTCCACATGTATTCACCAAGTTGGAAGATTGCATTTGTACCGAGAAGGAAGCATTGGCTAGCAGTTCACCCTGGTATGCCTGCCATGATTGATCACAGCTACAGGGATTCTTCTCTGCAAGGCAACATCAGAGTCACCGGTAGACAAAACAGCCACATTAGGACCAGTTGTAAAGGAATCTTATCACCACAGTGCAAAAATATAATGTATTTTGACCACAATGTGAACTTCATATCTTTGGGATAAAAATTTTATTGTTATTGTTGTTATATTCTTTTAATAAGCACTTGAAAAGGGATTTAGCATGTTCCTTCAGATTAAGACCGAATTAACAGCACCATTCGGTAGGGGAAAAAAAAACAAGAAGAAAATATTAAATGATAAATCAACAGCCAAGCCTTGTCATCATTCCAAAGCATCTTTAAGTGAAGGGTACAACACCGTGGAAAATTCAAACTCAATCATGCAAGGATCACAAAAAAAAACAAAGAAGCTGCTTTCAGCGATTCTGACTTCCAAAGTTCCAATATGACTGGCGGCCCTGAAGCTCACATAATCTGCCTGCTTTTTCCAAAATTGTAGTCCCTCCAATATTCAGTCTCTTGGGGAGGTAAAAGAAGTTATTACTGTTCTTTTCCTTTACTCCATTGTCCAACCTCACTCTCTCTCATACTCGGAAATTGGAAGACGTGTACTACTCTTAATGGGGTTTCTGGTTTTTTATTGTTTTGCACTGTTAAATGCAACGTTTACTGCCATGTATCATGTAAACTTGCTACATATGGAAGTGCAGTATGCTCTTTCTTTGCAAATGAAGCCATTATTTTCATTCATTGCTTGAAGTTTTCATCAGCATCTTTGTACATATAGGTACTAATCCATGTTTTGGAATTTCCAGTGCAACTATTACTCTCAGAAAAGGTGACTAATTGGCCACTCTCAGAATAAAGATCCTTGATTTGTGTTTCTCTAATCAATTTCAACGGCTAACACTTATTTCTTTTTTCATAGCTAGAAGTCTAGGTCATGCTTCCCACTGACTACTCTCTTTAGAGGGAGCAGAAATGAAAATTGCCAACCAAAGTGAGCCTCCAATGAGGCTTAAGGTATCTACATGAGCCTTCCTTTACTGGTTGATCATGACAAAAATTTTGTTCCAAGTAACTTTTTTACATACACATACATCCAGGGAAAGTACAAAGGGATGATATATTGCTGGATTCTTGGACTTGGAACCCTTCTCACATGGAACTGTCTGCTGACGATTGGTGATTACTACTACATAGTGTTCCCGGTTAGTAGTCCATGTTTGTTTGGGGTTCATTTTGGAGCCAAGAGTTCTCATTAGCTTCATGGGTTGCTGTTACAATTATAATGAGTATGCATTGGAAAGCTATTTGTTTGACTAGTCTTTCCCATCCTTTGCAGAAATACCATCCCATGAGAGTACTTACTCTCATCTATATGCCATCTGCAGTTGGAACAATGGCAATATTGGCCTTTCATGAGTCAAAGATTGACACTAGGATGAGGAACTTATCTGGGTTTCTACTTTTCTTTTCAAGTTCTTTGCTGCTGCTAGTTGTTAGTACAGTTCTATTTCATTTACATTGATCTATCAAACTTTGCTTCCAACAATTTCCCCTTAACTTTCCCGTTATGACATGACAGTTAGATTTAGCCACATCAGGTAAAGGGGGACTTGGACCTTTTGTTGGTATATGTGCAATTGCTGCTTCATTTGGAGTTGCAGATGCTGTTGCTCAAGGTGGGATGGTAGGTGACCTATGCCTTATGTGCCCTGAATTTCTCCAGGTTGGTTTGTCTTCTCAATTTCTATTTGCAAATGTGTGTCCCCATGCTTAGAGTTTAGACCTCTTGGCTTATTTTGACTAAAATTGGTTTCATGTTTTGCAGTCCTACCTTGCTGGTATAGCAGCAGCAGGTGCTCTAACCTCTGTTTTAAGGCTACTGACAAGAGAAGCATTTGAAAGATTCTCCAATGGTCTTCGCAAGGGAGTTAGTATGTGTTTTTTATTTTTTATTTTTATTTTTATTTTTACTGATAGACAATTTCTGTTTATAATGTGATGTTTGTTTGTTGTCCAAACTGCTTTATTTCATGGTGTTGCTTTTACGGGTTCTAATTTACTCTTGCATTTGTCGCTCTTTTGCAGTACTATTTTTAGTGATCTCTACATCATTTGAGTTTCTCTGCATTATAGTGTATGCATTTCTTTTCCCGAAACTACCAATAGTGGCATACTACCGCTCCAAAGCATCCTCAGAAGGATCAAAAACAGTTTCATCTGACCTTGCAGCTGTTGGAATCCACACAAAACAAGAAGTATTATGTCTTTCTTATAGCATTTTAACACATAATGTTAAAAAAAAAAAAAAAGCTTTCGGAATCCAAGCTCCTAAAAAAATCGGTTTTGACATGATTGAAGGATGAAGATGCAGAAGAAAAATATGAGCACCTGAGCAAGAAAGAAGTATTCTTGCAGAACATTGATTATGCAGTTGATCTGATTCTGATATTTGTGCTGACATTGTCAATTTTCCCTGGCTTCATTTATGAAAATACCGGGGTCCATAAGTTAGGCTCATGGTGAGTGGATACGTCGATAAATGGCTTTTGCAATCCATCGGCTCATGTTTAGCTCTTTGGACCCATAGAATTACACCAGCAGACTTTATCAGCTATACTTGCTTACCCCAATGTTTCCTGAAAATCCATATCGAGGCTTTACGTTTGTTACCCTCCCTTGTTACTCAGAGAAATGGATTAAAAATCTTCTTTCAGGTATACGCTTGTTCTTGTAGCTGTGTACAATTTGTGGGATCTGATATCAAGATACATTCCTCTTGTTGAAAGCCTGAAGTTGAAATCCAGAAAGGGCCTTATGCTTGCTGTGCTGGCCCGTTACTTACTAATACCAGCATTCTACTTCACCGCTAGGTTTGGTGATCAGGGGTGGATGATCTTTCTAACATCCTTCCTGGGATTGACAAACGGCTATCTCACTGTTTGTATCCTCACAGAGGCACCCAAAGGTTACAAGGTCAGTGGGTGCCTGTTTAACAGTATGCAGCAAAAAATGCTTTCCTTTCGCTTCTTCACATGAATAAGTGTTGTTTTCTGGTTTTTCAGGGACCTGAGCAGAATGCCTTGGGTAATCTGCTTGTACTATGTGTACTTGGTGGTGTGTTTGCTGGGGCCGCCCTTGATTGGCTGTGGCTTATAGGTAAAAAGGATGCCTTCTAAAGATTCAAATCCATCTCTGCTGCTTTGATGCATATATGCATAATAAACTCTAATCTCTGGTCTGGACATGAGTGTGAGGAGATTCCTTTGAATGTATTTTGACAGCAACAATCTGCAGACTGTCCTATCAGGAGCATGAGCCTAGTCTGCTTGCTTCTTATTTTAAGTACGAAAATAATATTTTGAGAAACTAAACAATGTTGAATGATTTGACTTTTCACTTACTTTTAAACATGGATCAGCTTTCTGAGAACCTATTAAATCTTGGCAACAGATATCCTTCTGCTACAGATTTAGCTCTGATATCAGGAAAATAATGTTGTTTGCTTAATCCAAAATATGGTTGCCTCCATATTTTAGGAAGCACATAGCAACATAGTATGGATTCCCATTAAATACTGTGTTATAAGAGAGCGGTTCTTTAAAAGTTCATATTGCCAATTCAACCTTTGAGACTAGAGAGAAATTCTGGATGTACATTGTGTCAGTTTTCTAAGCCAACTTGGTGGGTAGAAAATCTTGTTTCTTTTTTCTTATCTCTATCTGTTTTTTTTTTTTTTTTTCTTCATTAAAAAGCCTATCAGGCCATGAGATTCACAGTGAGAATAATTTTTCTTATCTTCAAAAACTTTATATTCTACAATTACATACCAAAATTTAAGTTCTTAATTATTAAAATATCTACAATAAATATAAATTAGAAAATTTTCGATAATTTTTACTTCACAAAAATGTTTGGGGATCGGTGAACATTAATTCTTAGCCCAACATGTCAATGGACCCACTAAGATGGGTCCATTTGTTTCTGTATATGGGTCGATTGGCTTACAATAAGTCCAGTTTCTTAAGCAGAGGAACATTAAATTTACTTTTAGTTTTACATGAACAATAAATTTACATATGATAAATTATTTCCAAAAAAAAAAAAAAATCAATTTGTTACACTTTTTCATTATTATCATTGGTTTCACACCATTTACTGTGTATTTATCTATAACAACATTTTTTCAAAAAATAAAAATAAAAATGATTTAATTAGTAGTGTATTTTAATGTGATAATTTAAGATTTTTCTGTTACATTTTATTAAGTTGATCAACATATGTTGACTTTTAATTATATAGAATATATATAAAAGAATGTCTCATCTTACAAAAAAAAAAAAAACTGAAAAATTTGAAGAAAATTGAATGTAATAATAAAATAAAATTTCTAAATTTAAGAAAAATAAATTAAGAAACTTTTGTCAGGTAATAGGATAATGACATAAAAAAAATCAACCTTTTTGGAAAGAATTAAGGACATAATTATTGTTCAAGTGAACTTAATGAACATTTGCTTGATAAAACTGATTTATTTATTTATTGTACTTTTACCCCCCAAAATGAAAAGAAAAAACAGAGCTTTTGATTCATAATATATCACATCTTAACTAAAAGTGAAAAATAAATATCTGATTTATTCATCAAAAAAATAAAAATAAAAATAAAAAAATGGGTTTAAATACGAGGGTCAATGACTTAAACATTCAAAATTTTGAGAATTTCTATGATAAAGTTAAGCAACAATAATGTTACGAATTTTAGATTTTATCTCATAATATTATTACCGATTTCTTCCCTTAACAAGCATTTGCCTTGAATAATTAATATTTGATATATTATTACAAATAAGTAATATGAGCTTCTGATAATACATTGAATATTTAAAACAATGGTTGGACAAATAATTGTTATCCATAAAAAAAAAAATCAAACATAAAAAAAAAATTAACTAAGAATAAAACAGGTCTATAAACTTAACAATTTTATTAAAAATAATTAAAATTTTGAATCCATTTCAATTTAGATTTTTACAAGTTTAAGGTTGATTAAATTTCAAGTTACTTAAAATTTGGATTATTTGAATTTTAAATTGTTTCTATTTTGTATATGTGAATAGGAAATTAAGTGGAGTTGAGTTTTTGTGAGGCTAAGGTTGGATTGCTCAAGTCAAGATCAATTTTTATTTCCTCCATCATTTATATGGTTTAATAAATTTTTTAATAGAAAAAAAAAAAAGAAGAAATCTTCCATAATTTGTGAATGCACCAATAATTAAAGATATATTGCTAAATTGCATTATGGTTTTTAACTAACCGAATTACTAAAGGCAATTATGGTTTTAATCTCCATCAACGTCAATGCACCACCACCACCGCCGCCGCCCCTTTTTTTTTTTTTTTTTTTGACCCTTTTTATTTTGATAGAAATATTGAGCAAAGGTGAGCCCCAAGCTCCCTGGTAAGCACCCCATGAAAATCGGGCATAATTGAACGAAATAAAATGGCGCTTCAGCGGTTGTCTGTGGATAAAACTTCCAATATTGAGTTTTACAGTTACAGTTCAATGGTCAACGTGGAATCAGTCAGTTTTCTTTCTTCCCATGCAAACCCTTCCTCGTTCCATAAATAGTGTCCTGTACTCAACCCTAACTCAACTGTCTAGAGAACATCATTAACAAATGATGTCTGGTGCTTTAAGAAATCTCCTTGGCCATTTGCGTTTCATCTTGTCTTTCTACCTACAGAATTTTGAATCTTCTTCTTTCTCCAGTTTGTTTGGTTGTCGTCTACTCCACAAATTACGTGAAGCAAAATAGACATCATTTGACAATGAGAAAGCTAATAGGTGTAAATTCATTCCGGGATGGCAGTATATATGTGTTTGTGTTTCTTCGTATTGCACTGTGAAGATTGTCTTCTTCTGAGAATAGGAAGATTCATTATTTAAAAAAAAATAAAATAAAAATGTTGTCAATTACGAACATTTTGAGGCACCAAAGATTGTTCATTCCAAACCCAGTTCTTATTTTGGTTAGAAGCTGGCACAAGGACACTATTCCGGTGGCCTGGGAGAAGCCTCAAATTGGGTGGACTAAATTGAACTTTGATGGCTCATGCAGAGGTAAAGCATGCAATGGCAGCATTGGGGGCGTCTTTAGGAACCACGAGGCAGAATTCCTGCTCGGCTACGCCGAATCCATAGGGAAGACAACTAGCACCATTGCTGAATTGGCCGCGTTACGACGAGGCCTTGAATTGGCATTAGAAAATGGTTGGAGCGATGTATGGCTCGAAGGCGATGCCAAGAACATGGTGGAGATTATTCGGAAGAGGGGACAGGTTAAATGCGCGATGATACAAAAGCATGTTAGTGACATAAACTTGATTATTCCAGAGCTTAACAATTGCATTGTGTCTCATGTTTACAGAGAAGGCAACAGAGCCGCGGATAAGTTGGCTGAGATAGGCTACCGGTTTGAGAAGCCTCAGATTTGGATGCACAAACCTCCTCTTGATGTTTTGCGTATTGTGCATGAAGATGCACGCGGCAAGATCATTCTTCGAAGGAGATGACTTAGCAGATTGTCTAGGCTTTGGAATTCTTTATGTACAACAATTATTTTCCATCCACAGCCCTCAAGTTTGCCAGACTAGTCATGTACATGGTAGATGCTTGATCGCCACACAACCCCAATTGAGCTGCAAATGTGTACAAAGTTATTGTACAATTGGATAAAACTGACTTGAAGATGAAACTTCCTCTGATCAGTGCAAATATATACCACTTGTTCAAGTTTTACAATCTCTATTAAAAATCTTGAGTTCTAATCATGGAAAGATTTATAAAATTTATAAAATCAAATTAAAAAAAAAAAATTGTTTTGTTATGTAGTTTATAATACAATAGACCTTTTAATAAATTTAAATATCTTTTTTTAATTAAGAAAAATGACCAATTTTATATAACTGACAAGAAAAAAATTAGGAAAGGAGGATTTAAGTTTATTTGAAAATTTTAAATTAAAATGATCCACAAAACTTAACTTCCTTAGATAAGTTCTTAACTATTTTTCCCATTTTGATGGTTCAGTTCAAGATCAACAATAGTCTAGCTTATGATGTTTATAAATTTCATTTGGCTGAAAATTTAAGCTTTTTAATTGATAAGAAATTGCAAACGTAAATAGAGAGTTTTTTTTAATAATGATTATTAATTTTTTTTTCTTTTTTTCCTTTTTTTTTTGGGGTCATAACAACCATATATGACAACAAGCCGTGTAAATTAGGTTAGTATATATATATAGAATGTTTTCAGCCTTTATTGGACTTTTAAATGACTTCGATCCAAAGCAAGGGAAGTGACTTCCTTCAAGCAGGAGATTATCCAATCTGTTTGCCTACGTGTATGACCATACCCAGAATTGAAGAACATACCCTTATAATATGCCTTGCATATTCCTAAAGATAATAATTATCTCAGCAAGCATCTTTTGATTTTTAATTTTTTAAAATTGTTTTTTTTTTTTTTTTTGAACTTATACTTAAATAAATCGTGGGAAAAAAGAAGAAGGTTTAATTACTTGTAAGATACCCAGAAAAGCTTATTATTATTGTTATTATTATTACAGTCAAATGACAGTTTATACATGGTGCATTAATTCAACTTTCTATTTTTTTTCTTTCTTTTTATTGAAACAAAGATGGATGGTTGACTCGAAGCTGAAACTAAATATTCATATAAATTGTGATTCACTCTCAAAATTAATTTGAGAACTGGAAAATTAATATCCAAGATTAACTAGGGATTCATGCAAGATTCGATCACATCATCAAAGCAGTACAGAATCACAGATCTAAAGAGAAGATTTTCATATTCTTGCCAGCGTCCAAGCCAATATCAATAAATAGAATAATAATAATAATAATAATGATATTAACAATAACAATGCGACACCTATTAAAACAATAGACTTAATTTATTTATTGTGCATTCAAGATTTTATGCTTAGACTGCTTGGTAGAAGCTCCTCTTGAAATGCTATTATTGCAATATATATATATATATATAAACAAATGCACACATCAAGAGGATAGTGGATCTATTGTTTCTTGTAACTGAGACCATGTATGTTCGAGCATCCAAGATTGGAAAACCATCATTGAGTGCAGCGTTGATGAAAGCCTCCCCATTTTTCAAGTTGGCTCGTCACCTGATACCAACTGCTTTTGTTGGGGGCTTGTTAATATGGCGGTTGGTTCCACCAGCACTGCACTTGATCATGTTTTTTCACCCCCTTGGCATGCACAGAGATGTTAGAAGAAATTCTCTAGTTGGTTTTGGCTTCTTGTAAGTTTCTGTATGTTTGGAAAAAGGTAAGATCCTGGAACTGGTGCACGAAACATTTCCAATCCTTCTCTTCTTTTTTTCTTCCCACTTCTTGGCATGAATAAAGACTGTCTTGCTGTAACAATAATTTTTTTTTTCCCCTCATAATTGATTTCTATACTTTCTTCTAATGAAAGCAAATGGCATCCAATATAAATATACAGAATCTTATATACATGTAACCCTCTTTTTTTTTTTTTTTCATGCTCTCTATATTTCTGTATTTCCCAAAATAAGCTTAATCCTTTTTTTTTTTCTATATTTCCATTAATAAGTCAACTTCAGCTTAACATGTTTTTATTATGGGGAAGCCTCCTAGAAGAAAATTTCAGAGAAGTTGGTCAGACAATATATTGTCGCGGTTCTCGCTAACTTGTTGTGTCTGATATGAAAGGGAATAGCACTTTTAACTGTGCATAACCACACAATGCCAAATTCACCTTCACTGCTAGCAAGAGCAAAACTAAGTTCCAGAAAATTGGAACTAGAGATGACATTAGGCCCAGGCCTCGGCCCGCCCCCAAGGCTACATATAAGTTCGTAGTTCATATCTTCATAGCTTAATTTGGTATCTCGAAGACAGCTGAGCTCTCACTAACCTCTCTCTCTCTCTCTCTGTGGCAGAACCAGCACGTTGGTTGGACTTGGTTCTGTTGGCCCAATTTTCACGTTATTGGTATAACAGACAAAGTGACTTGACTACGTCACTGCCCAACAATATTTCTCAATACATTGATGCAACAGTTAGCAAATGCAAGCGCATGATAGGCCAACTGTATAGTTTGAATTAGGCAGCAGACTGCTGTCAAAAGCCATTGTTGCAGAAGGAAAATAAAAATAAAAAATATATATATAAACTGTGTGTTTATGCAGCAATTTTATTCAGCTCAGAAATTATGCACAAACTGTCATGGTTTCCGTTATTTTTCAGCTGTTAAACATGACTGGCTAGTGAACTAATGAAACTAATGCTACAAGTTAATGTACCCAAACGTGATGCTAAAGGAAACAGACGGGCCAAATTGCAATCCAATAAGCATTTGGAAAGGTATTGAAAAATTCCAGCCGTGTACCCACTTATTAGGATCACCTGCTGATGGATATCTTAACCACAGGATTCCTCAAGTCCCAAATATTCACAGAACATATGATATTTGTACACATTGAATTCCTTCGTGGTTAAAAAATCAATTAACAAAATGACAGTAATCCAACCCAAATTCTGTAATCCATCGTACAAACAAGCCATGTTTTATCATTCCTTTTGTTTCTTTTTTTTGGGGGGGGGGGAGCAAACACATTGATTGATATCATATTGCACACAGTTGAGATTACAATAATTAAGGAAAAGAACACTAGTTGCAGATCCCACCCACATCAGTGCAGTCAATAAAAAGTTTCAACATTGTGAAAACAGAGAGAGAGAGAGAGACACACACACACACACACAAACACACTGAGACATTAGAAAATGATTGACACTCAACAACACTGAATTGTCCATTTCTGATCAGTAGCAGCAGGGACGAAAATTTGCAGACATCACATAGAAAAGCTGTCATCATCTGATATGTGATGTTAACTTGTAAAATTCATTAACATTAACATGTCCACAAATTTTTATTCCAAAATTTAACTATTTTGGAAAAAGGAAAATTACCTTGTTCAAAAAGATTCTCCACACAGGCCTGAATTCAGTGGATAAAAAGCCTATACACATATGGTTCCACACACAAACAGAGGACCAGAGGCCGTGATTGTGTCAACCTCTTAAAATCATCAATCTCCGCCATTGGCTGAGCCCGTTGCACTGGAGATTTCGAGACCAAATTGGACTCTGACTTTCTCTGAAATTACACCACTTGCCATCCTCACCCACCAATAAATGCTTCCTTAAGAGAGAGTAAAAGCAACCCAAAAAACCCTCGTGCACTCCCTCACTTCACCAGCTAATCTCGATACCGGCAGCACAAGGGTTGCTGTCTTTCCGTCACTTTCTCGGGGAAATTAAGGCATTTTCCGGGAAAAGTTGCAATTTTGGATAATGGGTAGGGAAACTGAGGCCCTGCCTGACCACCTGCGCTGTAAAAGAACCGACGGCCGGCAATGGCGGTGCAGCAGGAGGGTGCTGGAGGGCAAGAAGCTCTGCGAAATCCATCATCTCCAGGGCCACCACCGACAGCATAAGCTGAAAGTTCCCGAGTCGCTGAAGCTGCAGCGGAAGACCAGGAAAGCGAGGGCCATTGTCGGCGCGGCCGCGGAAATTAGGGCACGGAAAGAGGATATTTCGTCAAAATCGGCGAAATTGAAGAGAAAGACGCCGATCGTCAGCGGCGGCGAATCAGAGTCAACCGTTAAGAAGAGAAAGGTAAAAGGAGGGGACTTGTCGCTGGAGCTGATAAGAATGGTGTTGAAGAGAGAAGCGGAGAAGAGAAAAAAACAGAAAAAGAAGAAGAAAAAGGGACAGGAAGCAGTGACAGAGGATTTTAAGAGTGATAATGAGGTTAGTAGTAATAGTGAGGGAGAGTTAACGAGAAATTTGCCTAATGGGCTAATGGCAATCCCTCCGGCCAGGCATATTGGCAGTAATGGTGCCATCGGTTCTTGTTCTTCGCCACGTGATGTCAAAATTGGGGATGATTCCAGTGTGGTTGCTAGACGGTGTTTCAGGTCTAAAAACATTGAGCCAATGCCAATTGGTAAATTGCAGGTGTGTTTTTTTCTTTTTATGTTCACTATTCTCATTTGCTTTCTTGGTAGCCATGTTACTGCATTGGTAATTAAAATTTGGTTATTTTATAGGTATTGCCTTACAAGAAGGATTTGGGGAGATTAAGGAAGGGAAAGAAGAAGAAGTGCCATTGGTGTAGGAGGAGTGGATTGAGTACTTTGATAAGGTGTTCGAGTTGTCGAAAAGAGTTCTATTGCATGGATTGCATCAAAGACCAGTATGCTTCCTTCTCAGTGACAATATATTTTTATTGGCTTCGAACTGTTTGTGTTTCTCCTGCTGGGGTGTAATGAGCATTATGCTGTTTTTGCAATTTGGGCAGTTAATCATAGTTGCTAAGCTTTTGCAATAGAGAGCATAGAGAGCAAAAGGATGCTAATGTTGCTTAATGCATCTGCTGAATGTTGTTAGTTCGGGACATGAAAATACAAACGATTTATGAAGTTTTGGATTGATTAAAACTGAGTCAGAATGAATATTTTGGTCGCTGGCACTATACCTGTTTTCCTCCCATTTATGTTTGACAAAAAATGTTGCACCCAGTGAGATAAAATGCTTGTTTGATTTATTAGACTATAGTTCCAAATTTGGGTCAAAACATTTGCAAGATAAAAAGTCATCTCTCTATGATTGGATCCTTTATTTCTATGCCTGCTGCCCACACAATTCCCTCCCCCCCTTCTAGGAGTTTGATTGATCTTTGAACCATTTCTTTTGGATAGAATTTGATGTATTGTGTCATATTCAAATGAATTTAGGTATTTTGACACAGAAGAAGAAGTGAAGATGGTTTGTCCAGTGTGTCGGGGAACTTGCAGGTGTAAGGGGTGCTTGGCATCCAAAAGTGGGGATGTTGAATGTGAGGTCTGGTTTCTGATTTGGACAAACTATAACCTGATGCATTCTTTTGTCTGTGCTGAATTACGATGTTTATAATTTCTCAAAACCACATTTCAGGGCTTCTCCAAGGACAAAAGTATAGTTGAGAAGGTGTTACATTTTCATTATTTGATATGTATGCTTCTTCCTGTGCTGAAACAAATAAATCAAGATCAGAGTATTGAGCTGGAAATAGAGGCAAAATTAAAAGGTTATCATGAATCCCTGCTGATGGACATTTCTAAAATTAACTTGTATTGATGGATTATTTGTTGAGATCCCAGACTATACAATTTTCTGATATTCTACTCTGTGACAGGCGAGGAGCCCGCTGAAGTTTCAATCCAGCAAGCTGGAGTCAGCTGTAGTAAGCAATGCTGTTGGTATGTCATCTGCTACTGAGAAGCTCCTATTATTTCTGTGGATAAACAAACTTTGTTATTCTCTGATTCATGTTTTGACTTGTGAGCAGCAATAATTGCAAGACTTCAATAGTGAATGTCCATAGAAGCTGCACAAAATGTTCCTATAACCTCTGCTTAAGTTGTTGCCGTGATATCTTTCAAGGGATTTTGCCTAGCAGTGTTAGAGCTCTTATGCACAAATTCCCTGGCAGAAGAAAGCCTTGTATATGTGGAAAACAACTCTCTGAAATGAAATCTGTATGCTACTGTAAGAGGAGCTTTCGAAGCAAACGATACCCCTATTCTTCTACATTAATGCCTAGTTGGCTAGCTCCGGATGATAATGGTAGTATACCTTGCCCCCCAACAGAGTTTGGTGGTTGTGGTGATGGCCTCCTCAATTTAAGTTGTGTTTTTCCTTTAAGTTGGACCAAAGAGCTGGAGAAAGGTGCAGAAGAATTAATTGGATGCTATGAGTTGCCAGAGACACTGGATATCTTTTCATACTGTTCATTATGTCTTGGGATGGATCATGAAGCTAAGGAGAATAAGCAGTTGCAAGAAGCAGCTAGCAGAGAAGACTCTAATGACAATTACCTGTACTATCCTACCATTGCTGACATCCATGGTGATAACCTAGAACACTTTCAGAAGCACTGGGGCATAGGTCAACCTGTAATCATTCGTAATGTGCTTCCAAGTACGTCTGATCTTAGCTGGGATCCAATAGTCATGTTCTGTACTTATCTTAAGAATACCTCTGCAAACACTGAGAATGAACAGCCTTTTGGTTGCTTGGACTGGTTTGAGGTCAGTACCTTTTGTATTCTTGTGGTATATTGAGATTTAGTACCTTTTACTTACATAATAGTTATTAGAGGTTACTGTTTGGCTCTCAGAATGATATTCTTTTTTCCTTAATACTTTTCATGAACACAAGCTCTTTTTTTATCATGTTTTCTGGATGGAGTTTTTGTTCTTGCATTGCATCAGACAATATCATTCTCTAATTCTAAAAATAATGCTTCTATTTCGTATGGGCAGGTAGAAATTGATATAAGGCAATTAGTCATGGGTTCCTTTAAGGGTCCAACACATGCAAACATGTGGCATGAGAGGCTTAAATTGAAAGGGTGGCTTTCTTCTCATTTATTCCAAGAACATTTTCCAGCTCATCATGCTGAAATTCTTCATGCTCTACCTCTTCCAGAATACATGAATCCCATGTCTGGCATTTTAAATGTTGCTGCAGAGTTGCCGTTGGAAATCTTGAGGCCTGACCTTGGCCCCTGTGTATACATCACACATGGAAGTGGTGAAAATCTTGTTGAGGCTGATTCTGTGGCCAAACTCCGTTACGATTCATATGATGTGGTATGTAGTCATGTTCCTTCTATGATAAATTTCCTAATGGAATTAATCTTTTGTGATCTTATATATTAGCAAGCGCACAAGATACCATGCTTAATGCTTGGCTTAAATTTTGTGCTTAAATTATCTAAGGTGTGCATGAGAAAAGTAGACATGGCATGCTTTCCTCAACAACACCATTCCGCTGGTCTAGAAATCATCCTTGATAAAACTTTAAATATCTACTCATGTATGGACTGAAGCATATAAATTCCTGGATGTTTAACTTAATCTAGTTTTCTCAGCAAGGGGTTTTCTTTTTGAGATTGTGTTCATTTGCATTCTTCTAGAATAATTGGGTGTTGCCATATATTTTCTTTTTCCCACTCATATATTACCTTCCTCCATATGCATATGCAGTCAACATATGTGACTGATTTTGCCTTTTGATTGGCTTTCTGGTTTCAGGTAAATATCTTGGCACATACGAGTGATGTCCCTGTATCAACAGAGCAGCTCAATTATATTAGAAAACTAATGAAAAAGCATAAGGAACACAACAAAGTCATCAGAGAAAAATCGCTGGATTCACCAAGCATGGAAGGAGTTGGATTGCATGATGTTGTAGGAAAAGAAATGCTCTTGCCCAAGAAGGTTGCTCGAGTATCTTGGTTCTCTGCTGCCTCTAATCAGGCACATGATCTAAGTGCCAAAGATCGAGATGTACTCTATGATGGAGAATATGATACTGAATCTGATTCTGATACTGACACTGATACTGAAGTCTCAAAATTTTTCTTTGGACCGGTTAAAACCTCAAGGGCATCGGAAAATCTCAAATTTTGCAGGAAGCGATCAGATGATACCAATAATTTTGGAGAGAGAAAATTCTCAGAGTCTTGCGGTGCTCAATGGGATGTATTTCGTAGACAAGATGTTCCAAAGCTTGTTGAATACCTAAAGAGGCACTCCAATGAGCTCGCTCCCTCTTATGGCTTCCGAAAGCATGTAAGTTATGAGTGAAACGTTTGCCTTATTAGCAGGTTAGACATAATTAAAATTTTCCTGTGTTGCAGATGGTTCATCCAATACTTGATCAGAATTTCTTTTTGGATGCAAATCATAAAATGAGGCTAAAGGAGGAATTCAGTGAGTGTCTTCTATTATCCATTTTTGCTTATGATAAATGTGAGGCCTTGTGTAACTAGCCAATACTCTCTTCTAGAAATTGAGCCATGGACTTTTGAGCAACATGTTGGAGAAGCTGTCATCATACCAGCTGGATGCCCATACCAAATTAGGAATCTCAAGGTAAGCATTGTAATATTACTTGGATTTGGTACTTTGGAGCCATCAATAACTACATAAATAATAAGTTTCATGAACTAGATTTGGAACATTGGAGGATCTTATGGCACTTTATTTGCTAGATATGGATGATTTAAAATGGCTAATAATTGAGACCTAGGGATAGAATGGAGGGACTAAGTGGACGAGGAATTTAGTAAATAGATATTGAGATATTTTATATTGTACTTGCAACTGAAGTCAAAAGCAGAGATGTTCATCTCATGTTAGTTCACTATTTTTTCACTTGATATGTTATGCAAACTGCAGTCATGTGTTAACGTGGTTTTGGACTTTGTCTCACCGGAAAATGTTACTGAATGCATCGATTTGATTGATGAACTCCGTCTGCTTCCAGAGAACCATTTGGCCAAATCAGACAGCCTAGAGGTAAATTTTATGCCTGATTTGTACATGAATGTTCCCTCATTTTGCACATGCACTGAATAATTTTTTACCTTTGTTTCAAAAAATTAGGTGAAGAAAATGGCACTCTATGGTATTAGTAGAGCGATCGAAGAAATTCGAGGGCTTACACGAGTAGAATAAGCACCCACATTGTGATATTCCAGTCCTATTGCTTACTTCACTGTATAGCTCTAGTATATGTTACCTCACACGGAGAGATATCCCTTTCATGTACGTGATTGCTTCCTTGCCGTGACTTGAAGTTACACCAACAGGTATGAATCCTTCTGTCACTGCAATGAAACAGCATCAAGAGTGTGAAACCTTAAACATTCATTTGTCTTGGGAAATAGAAAATAGTCTACATTTTCATTACTTCTTGGACTGTTATTAGAAAAAGGTATTCAGGTCTGCAAGGCACCCACATTCATGTTTTCACATAGAGGCTATTTTCGGAACGCACACTTGTAAACTTGAGGTCAAAGTAGAGTAATCTGACCTTCAACCCAAGGCCCATTTTGTTTTCTTGTAGGATAGTTACCTAATATTCAATATTAGACTCTTTCTGAACAAGCTTACCTAGGATGGACTGAGAGAAGCACAAGTATCTCATCATTTGCAATTAAGAGTTTTAATTTGGCTGTTGGTTGATTCAGCTGGTAAATGGTCTGACATAATCTTACTTTCATAAATGAGTGGCACATCCAGTATCCTGAAACTACTATATGAAACAGTGACATTGTACTACGGACACTCTTTTTGAACAAAAGGCAATTTCAAAGGCTTCTACTTTTAATCGTTTTTCTTTATCCCAGAAATGCCAGCAATGCCACTATCACTATTCACAGTGATAAAGAGCTCCAAACATCTGGTTCCATGGTTGTTGCTTCCATTCACACGTATTCTGCACAGCATGTTGCTCTTTCCTATAAACAGACTAATCTGCACACTAGCACGGAAAAACGGATGTGCATACATTTAACAGCCAGGATCCTGTGATCGATGTACTTCTGGTATATGTATTGTCTTATGGATTTTATGCCTTACTTTTATTGCAGCAACTGTAACAAAAAGTTCTTATTGTCTTTCAGCAATTTATGTATCCTGCTAAGCGAGCGAATGTAAGAATTGGCATCATTTAAACAGAGGGAAAACCGGTAGATTCGAAGGGTTGCATGTTAGTGTTATTCAAGCTTCAGCTCCTATGAATTATTGTACTAAGAAGCCGTGTTTGGATCCACTCAGTTGCGTACGTTGAATGCAGGGAGAGATATATCCCGCTTTCGTTAGTAGCTGTGGCAGTTATTTCTTGCAGATGGAAGTATGACTCATTTCCCATTTCTGGTACAGATTGCTTGTGTAAATGTTGACTATAATGATCAATTAATCGAATTGTATATAACAACAACACACCTGAGGCGCCATTACTGCAAAATTTTCTTTGCTTCACCCCTTCTTGACAGCTTCTGCTAGGCATCAGAGTGACATTGTGTTTTTTGATACCATAGTCAGCTCCGTCCCTTGTGTGCTTTCATCTCCCACATTTCTGACTTTAGTCAATTTAATATTCACTTTGACAAATCCATTAGTTAATGCCTGGTAACATTGGTCAACTCCGATATGATACAAATAGAGAAAATTTACTGTGAAAATCACTTTTACACGTATGAGCGTTGGCATGACATATCATGAATTTAGAGGTTCATTTTCTCAAACATGAAATAAATATTGTTCCATAAACATGAATTTTAATGCCAAATTCTTAGTTTTTTATTTGAAAAAAAAAAAAAAAGAGATCAGTTCTATTGCTTTATTTTGTTAGTTTTTTGGCAATTGTTTCATGACACTCTGGATCAGTTCTATAATTTTTTAAATTTTTTAGAAAATAATTTTAATTTTAATTTTTGGTCCCTAATAATTAGTGTTTTATGGCTTTACAAAACAAATTTTTTTTTTAAAAAAAAAAATTCATACTTTTGGGTGGCAATTTTACCATAGGAAGGTTCTTTTTGGTGGGAAAAAAGTTTTAGTTTCTTTTTAATTTTTGTTTTGAGAAAACAGTCTTTTTTTATTTGTAGGAAATAATTTTATTTTATTTTATTTTTGTTTATTCTTGTCTGGAGAAAATAAATTTTTTGAATTCCAAAAGTGACATCATGGCAAGTCAAAAAATGCGTCACAAAATAATTTTATTTTGTTCTAAAAATGACATATTGGTCGACAATGGATTCTATCTAATATTATATAGTAAGTTGACTAAAATCAGAAATATGAGGGGCAAAAATGCCAAAAAATAGTTGGAGCGAAATGGACTGGTTGGTGAAACTTGAGAAATTATATTGATATTGAAGCCTTAGGTTTCACTAAATCTGAAATAATTCAAGGATTATGTACAACATTTAAAATATGAATGTTCCTCAAAACAGAATGGTGTTTATGATATTTTAAACACCCAAATTGTTCTCAACATATCATTAGCAAAAGTCTAAAGAACTTTAGACAAATGACAAGAAGTACAAGAAGGAAATGAAATTCTCAAACATTTCAATTCCATCTTTATGTGAACTGAAAAACTAATTAATTTGATAAGCATGGCAGTCCAACTTGTAGGTTAATAAAACTTGTTCTGTTCCTTTGATTTCCATTTGCAAAAATATTATTTTCAACACATTCAAGAATCGGTTTTCCTTTGGTTGCTTTAAATCTGAACAAAGGCTCCAAGCATTAATTGCTTATGGTGTAATCACACTGGCTGATAGTAGTCTGATGAAAACTCTAAGGAAAATATAAACATATATACTTTTTCTGTGAAGAAAAATAATAAACATGTGATGCTATTTAATTAAAATCATCTATAATTTCAAAGAACTTGGTATGATCTTGTAGAGCTAAAGATGCCCCCAGCATAAAATAAAAAATCATCACCTTTTTATCCCAAAGCATGTAACACACATCAATTAAGAGTCCTACTTTTAGCCCCCCCGGGTCTCAAAAGAAAAGGCAACTTATGTTTGCTTTCGAATCCACATTTTTGTCACTTGGGAATTTCTTGTTTTTGTTACCTCAAAATTAGAGTACACCCCAAAAAAAAATAAACAAAGAGACAGAGAGAGAGAGAGAGAGAGCTATAACCCACTTTAAGAAGAGTTTACTTATTCCAAAGAGAGAAGCCAGGGAGGAGCTTTTCTTTGGACGGTGGACCAAGAAAGCGAACCATGTCTTTCCAAAGGTGGCTTTTAGTCAAAATTCAGGATGACAGGCCGCAACTTCTACGCCACATGAATTTTTCTTGTATTTCTTAACATGTAGGTGGTGATGTAAAAATTACATTATGCACAGGTCAATCATACACCTGTAAGCATCACAAGAGGTATGGAAAGGATGTTGGTCTTTTTGCAAATAAAATTACAAGTATTTTTGACGTATCTACGACGTAAAGTTTACATGGGTTTGACCCATTGAGTCATCAGTTTCGGATTACAAATTGGCTTACCTTATAACAATCACTGAAAAATGTATTTAATTGCTGCCCTCTGTTAGAGCAAACGAGGCCTAAAATTACATGCATTTGAATATCTATAACAATTCATTTATATAATTTTCATACTTCAATTATCTATTTCTTTTAAGGTTGTCAAAAATTTCTGTCATTTGCTATATACATTATGCTCCAAATCACTAAAACAAAAGGAGGCCTAAAAGTGGTTGTTGATTTCAAGAAAAAAAAAAAAAAAAACTACTTCCCCCCCCCCCCCGACTTTTCTTCTTAGTAGCGGCCAAGCTTGATAATTTTAATCAGGCTGTGTATTGACTAAGAAAATATTGAGAAACATGTCGATCGAGCATAACAGGTTTCGAACACGAAACACCATGCAATTACATGCAACATGCTTGAAAGGGATCGGACGAGGAAGGTGTACTATGGGATCTAGGCTGAGATTGTGTTTTCATATTCCCCTTGTGATTGATGGGCTGACTTTGATCATGAGCTGCTGTCACCTGAGATGCGTGTTTCCTTGGGAAACCTAGAAAAAACAGGTTCGAAAATGAAATTTCGAGCGGAACTCCATGAAATTATCATGCTAAACAATGAACCGACATGGTCTACATGGTACTTGGAACTTTTCCGGAGAAAATGAAAATAGGGCTAACTCCAGCACATTCTGATTTTAGTTGCAGGTTCAAACCTATCGTATTTTTCATGTTTTGTTTCCACAAACGAGTTTTGCATGTAAGTGAAGAAGGACTATCAAGTTATAAGATTTGCAAAAACTGAAATGATACTTTAATATTATATCAAATACAATTCACTTCCAATAACTTGTATAATCATAATCTAATTTAATGTAGTTCAAATTTCAATAAACCATAACAAATTAATATGACCAATAACTCTTTTGACGCACTAAAACATAATTAGCACTAAATGACAGAATCATCCAACCGTCCTTTACTTAAATAATTAATGAATAAAAAGGATAATAAAAAAAGACAGAAAAAGCCAGAGCAAAGGCATTTTGGTTTAACAGTGTGCTTTCCTCTCCATGTATTTAATTTAATGTGTGATTATGTAAATCTCATGTGATTAATTAAGCTATCATTGCCTTTACCAGCACATAAATTTTATTAAAGAGACACGAAATAACATAAATTTATTATAATTAATAATTTCACATGCAACTTGAAATCTATTTCATCCAGCTTTTTTGTAATCAGAATCCAGAAAATGGTTCACATCTGTATGATTGAATCCAGGGTCCTCAACAGGCGAGCCAATCAACATTAGGTCTCCAGCTTGACTTTAAGCTTTCCATTAATGGACAAAGAAAGACAAAACCGGCCAAAGAGCCCCGCCATGCTTTTTTCAACGTAGAGCAAAAGTCGCACTCCCCGCCCCCCGGCTCCTTTTTTTTTTTTTTTTTTTCTTCTTTATTTTCTTGCCGTCCCCACAAAAGAAAATTAAAAGTCACCGATGGTTCATGGACACCGTATTCCTTTTCTTGATCAAAAGTAAGGTCATTTATGTTATCAGTTATAAAATTGTACGATATAATTATTTAATTTTTAAGTTTATTTTTAAATTTCTTAAAACAACTTATTTATATTTTCTACTTAACTCAAAAAAAATTTAAAATCTCAGTAACCTTAACCTCAATTTAAAGTATACATTTCTTTTATATTAAAAACAGACTACAAGGAAAGGTACATCATTTTTATTTGATTATGATGCTATTTATTAAAAAAATATATATATGAATTAACATCATAATTTAACTTAAAATTTTAAAATATTAAATTTATAATTTTTTTTTCACTTATATAATGTTTACTTCTCTATAATTTATGATTGAAATTTCAACACAAGTCACCTAATGTGTGTCACCTGTAGCGTGATGATCGGCTGTTGCCGGAAGCTCTGCGGAATTTTACTAATCTCTGAAACTGCTTGGGCAAAGTGTTGTATTAAAAGTTGGTCAATAGTGTTGATTTTGATATGGGGTTATAGATCTTCATCTTTCCTATTATATATGGTCATTTTGCCGAGTTGGGAGTAGGAGATAAAGCCGAGCTACGCAGAGAAAATTGAATGAAAAGCATTGTAATCTCTACCAACTAGCTAACATATATTTAATTTGATTTGTTAGTAGAGCAATGCGGGACAAACTGAGGCAGGGGTCATCGTTAAATAAAGTTGATAACTGTTTTCACGGCTATTTACAGCAACTTTTTCTGAGGTGATGGTGTAAAACGTGCAGGAAACATAACATTTTGAGTGAGTTAGTGGAAACAATAGAGGCAATGAATAATTTAATTGCGGCGATCCATAAGGATTGATGTAGGGAGAATTGAACTCCATTCGGATGAGATTGTGCCTAAAATTCTTAATGGAAGATTTGAACTTTATTTTTCTTTCCCCTGTCAATCCTAAGCTTTGAACTCTAGTTACATGAATTAAGAGTTCAACAGCTTTATTATCAAAAGTTGTTGGCTATGAAAATTTTTAATTTGGACACGGATGAAAGAACAATAATTTCATATTACTTGAGTTGCAAGAAATCTCATTGTCCGAATTATGTTTCACCTTATGAATGAAGCTCTCTATCTTAAACTTTTATTCTTATTATAATTTATATTGCTCTTTCAAAGGCTATTTTCCTCCTTGTTTGTAATATAATAACGATAACATGCATGCATTGGGTATCACAGACAAAAAAAATCACACGGCTTCACTGTAAATAGTAAAGATTAATTGGCAATTTAGGGATTAATTTAAGGATCAAAGGGTCTTCATGTGTCATTGGTGGCCTAATTCAAAGCCAGAATTTTATTTTTTTTTCTAACATCAAGTAGTGAATTTTATTCATGGGTAGCTTGTGCAAGACAAGCCTACTCCAAATTCATGTATTTTACAACCTCATCTCAACTCCTCAATACCAAAAACTACATAGAAGAAAAAGCAAAGTCGCCTTGAAAGGAATGGCCTAAAAAGAGATGAGTAAGAGAGTCCATTGGTCGATTTCCTTTTCCATTGTTCAACATCACATAAAGTTACTAGCATCCAAGATATCTGAGATGTCTAGTCTAAACAAGTTGCTACAATAGCTCTCTATCTCATCTTCAGTGTTGTTGCCGATGCTGCCATTCATGTATGTTGTTGAATTCGAGTTCAAGTGTGTTGAGCTGGACGAAGGCGTTGATAAAATGGACGAGGCAAAGCTGAAGCTATGGTTACTGTTATGGGACACTAAAGTTGAGGTCTCTGATTGAGGGTCCATTACAGTTGATTGATCAGATCCATAGAAGTTGTTGTTATAATAACTTGGTAGAGGAGCAGATTCTTCTGTCAAACATGAAGCCATTCCATTGCTTTGCAAATTATCATGACTTGGCTGAGAATTTTGAGAGCTAAAATTGGAGATATGATATGATGGGTATTGTTGCTTCCCATCGGTGTTGTTGTCTAGAAGTTGTGATTCACATTCACTAGAAAATGGAACAAAGGGAGAACTGGTCAATGCAGCACAATTGGACACTTCTTGGGGGCTTTGAAATTGGCTGGCGTGGACCAATGGTTGATAGTGACCTTGGTAGTTTTGGACTTCGTCGCTACAAAGTTGGTTTTCTTGACCATTTTGGACGCCAATGATGTTGTTGAATTCGGGTTCAGATGACATCAGAGATGTGGCCAGCCGCAGAAGCTCTTGGTTAACTAGTGGTTCCTGGACCCCTCCACCAAATCCTGGAAAGTTGATTTGAGATGAATCGTAGAGACATGAGCTTAGAATTGTGGAGAGATCCAGTAGATCAAGTGTAGGGCCAAGAGTCACTGGATCAATTCCCATCCGGAGAAACTTTTTTCTAATGTGGGTGTTCCAGTAGTTTTTTATTTCGTTGTCGGTTCTTCCTGGTAAGCGAGCAGCAATGGTAGACCACCTGCATAAATCCAAAACAATTTCAGCAATTACCTACCAAACTACAGATTGCCAATAATATGCAATAACCTAAAACTATATTGAAAAGCCAGAACTCACTTGTTTCCCAAGATGCCATGCAGTTGAATTATTGTCTCCTCCTCTTCTAAAGAAAATCTCCCTCTCTTGATATCAGGTTTCAGATAGTTAGTCCACCGAAGACGGCAACTCTTTCCACATCTTTGCAGTCCTATATACATACATGATCAAAGCAGCAAATACCCCATTACCACAAACTCCATAAAAGGACCAATATGCAAATCATAAATGCATCCAAAAGATCACGAAAAAGAAAGAAAAAAACAAAGGGGAAAGGTCACGTCACACAGTGCATTTGAATTTCAATTACATGAAATCTGAGGAATTATCAAATGTACGATACAATCTTATTCTTACTCTTGTTTTACAGAGAGGGGGAAAACATATGAGATATGAATAAAATATATATATCAAGGCACATACCGGCATTCTTTGGCAGGGTCCTCCAGTTTCCATGCCCATGTTTTGTTATGTAATCAATCAGCTTCTTGTCCTCCTCCGGGGTCCATGGTCCTTTCTTTAGGCCATTCTTCTCACAACACGGTGCTCTCCCCATGTTGATGATTCTGCAACTGTATAGTAATCTTTTTCTCTAAAATGACCAAGGTTTCTCTCAAAGAATGCACATGTAAGATGTATGGGGTCCGTATGGGGACGTACGGGTATAAATAGCAAGAGCAGAAGGGCCAGAAATTAACGAAGAGAAGTCAACAGGATTCGGCGCCGTCCTTTTTTAATCACATATGCCACTTGTCCCTCTTCCTTTGGACGGAAAGATGTAAGAAAGTCCAATATCCATACATGTCTCTCATTAATTTCTATAAATAAATAAATAAATAAATAAATATATATATATATATATATATATATATATAAGCTAAACATAAATATTTTCATGCAAAATCTTAATCTTAAATTGGTACAAATATTATAGTAGACACAAAAAAAAAAGAATATAAAATGATTTTTTATATTTAATTTTTTTTAATGTTACTTTCTAAAAATTACTGTCTAATTTTTCTTTAGTTTCCAAACCGATTATTTTTCTTGCTGGGGAGTGTCACTCTACACTTTCTAGAACCATATTACAGCTCTAGACAAGATAAAAAAAGAGCCACGTAACCCCCAAATTTAACATGACCTTGCTGTCATGCGAGCTTCCATTGTTTAATAAATAAGATAGCTTCACCTCAATAATTTAACTTTTTGAATTATAGCATCAGCCTCCTTGTAAAAATAATTATAAGACTGCATGTATATAATTCTTTCTAAATCTCCACAATATGAAAGTCTCTTGTATTAAAACATATGTTATCACAACTTGGAATTTAAAAACCTTTGATTAATGGGGGAAGAGAACGGTTGCGAGGGCAATTCAAGCTTTTTACTCCATGAAAATACATGGGAAATTTCAAAATGATTAATTCAGTATGGCGACAATAGACTTTGGTGTTCGCCGAAAAGCAGTTCTCCTCTCCAGTTGGTCTCAAGATTGTCTTCTTTGAATACAGCTAATTAATAAACCATGTGTGTTTGTGTTATGTTGAGTTTTTTTTTTAATTTCAATTAAATTTTAAATAAAGTTATAATTGAATAAAAACTTAGCTTATTTGGAGCTAAAATAATAGGTATAATGAAAAATTAATTTAAACTAATTAAAATTGATTTAAGAAATAATTTCAGTTTTGTTATATATATATATATTTGGAAAGGAAAAAATGAATGTAAAGTAGATAAGGAAAGTGTAGAGTCTTAAATATGTAATTCATTAGTTTATTTAATAACTTACGCTATTGAAATTAAGTCAAATAATAAGTTGAGAATTTTTCTAGATTTAAAATGGACATGTATATTCAATTAGTAGAAATTTGTAGTATGTGCGTAGGTGTGACAGCGGGTGGGCGTGGTGCCTGTATGTGAAGAGGGAGGGAGAGAGAGAGAGCTTATAGTAATCACCCAAAAGAAAAACTTTTACAGCACCACCTAAAGAATTAATTTTAAGCAATTTGGATATATACCCAAAAAACCATCGGGTTTATGTTCTACGTGACATGATGTATGCATCGTTAATGTATGATATTTTAAGAATTTTTTTCCTTTGTTTTTAGGCACTAATCCATGACATTTATAGTTATTTGAAATCCTTTTGCTTTGAGCATATATGGGGTTGCTTAAAGCTTTTTGGGTAAGTGGGTTGACTTTCTTTTGAGTAATCATAATTTTTGTTAACCAATGGTCACATTTCAAATGTCTATATATATATATATATATATATATATATATTCATATTCATGAGATATTGTGGACGGCTTATCATCAGAATAAGGGTATTGACAAAATAAAAGCTTGCAAGGAAATGGTAAATTGGTTAAGATTTTGATGCCTTTTAGTCAGCAAATTTCGTGTGAACACAACGCACCATAGCTTCAAGCGGATGACTTTCTACCCAACCTCTGACATTTCCTGTAAGCATATCAACATCTTCCAGGAAAACGAATCTCAAGTAAAAAGGATCCTAGTTAAGTTAAGATGGTAATTAATTTACTCACTCGCAAGGTATTATATCCTGAGCTTGGCATTATCACCAACTCTTTATCATTGGCTGAAACCACAAATCCTGTCATGCAGTGGAACTCCTTTGCGAGCAGGAGAATCAAGATGTGATTGGAGACGACTTTTCATTTTGCTGAGCTATTTGGGACTCATTATATAATTCATTCAAAGTACGAAAAATCCCCCCCTTAGACTTCTCAATTTAGATTTAAGATAAACAAGAATATTTGCTCTAATTTAGTCTATGAATTTGCAACCATTTTATTTAATAACTATAATGCGATTCATCTCTTTTAATTACACCCAAATGATGTTTGCCTGTTTGGCATAAGGTAATCTATACATATACATATACATACATATATATATATATATATATATATATATATATTATTTAATTTTTTGACGAACCCCACGAGAAAAAAGGAAAAGTTGAAAAACGCCTTTTGTTTAGAAAATACAATGCTCGGTTAATTTGAATTTGCTCTGGTGGATGCCAACTTAAAGTGTATATAATATGATGTTCCCAAATGTTTTGGGAAAATGTATAATATGATGTTCCCTGCAGTCAAAATGGCGTACAGATCGAGAAAAAGAATTATTATTTATATTAAAAATATTTAAACATATATATATATATATAATATTTTATAACTATGACTATGTTGTACTTATAGTCCACAATTGTAAAAACTTACATCTTTTCGTGTTTTTGTCATATCTGCGTTATGCACAGTAAATTAAAACAAAGCAATAATTTGAACAATTCTTAAATTTATCTGTGTTTCGAAAAGAAGGAAGTGGGGACCACACCTAGCCGATTGGTCCACATCATCAGCCCACTAACCATTTGCCACGTCACATATACATCATCATGTCTTCTGGTGTCCGCCGCTGCCTGGCTCAGCTCAAATTAAATATTTAGGTCTTTATTTTAAAAATTAAGTGTTTAGATTTTTATTTTAAATAAATATATATATAATTTATATAATTTTTTTAAAAAGAAAATTTATCGCCTAATTTATAATATTGGGAAGTCTTTTTTACTTTGTTGTAGAATAATATCCCCTGATTAAGCTAAAATTATTTTATGCTGCAATGATGCTTCTAATAAGGAAGGAGAATAAAAAATGAAGAAGATAAGTACAACAACAACAGTGCCATTTCATGTCTCCTTGTTCATGCACCCGGAGACACCCCCATCATTGTAGAAAGTCAAAGCAGCACGATCAGGAGATCTGTGGACTAACACAACACCAATTTTTTATATGATTAAATCCCTTACGCATTCTTCCCTGGAACGGCGATTTCTAATTATCTTTTTCCTCCATTAAAAATGCTTTCTTTATGCATGGGTTTACCTAAAGAAGTAACCTACGCGTTGGCGTTGACTTGGATATGAGAGTCAAAATGTTAGTTTGTTCAAATAATTCCGCTGTGAGTAGTTCGATTTCTCCAACAAACCTTGAATATAAGTGGGGTTTTTTTTTTTTTTTTTTGATTTGTTTATTTGAATCTAGAACATGTCTTTTTACCAAAACTCCCATACTTTAAGGCTATTTATATATATATATATGTGTGTGTGTGTGTGTGTGTGCGCGATACCCAAGACATGTGATTGTTAGTGTGCCACGGTTGCTATATTAAGTTAACCATATATGTATTTAATTCTCAAAGTTTTTAGTCAATGTTTTCACTTACGTTGCCCTTTTTGGATTCCATATATGTGTGAAGATTAAATATAATCTTCTTTTAATGGGATGATTACCAAACTTTGTTGCTATTTAAACAAGGTCTTACCCCATGAGTTATTACCATTTTGGATATCCCTTTCTTGTCCCGCAAGTAATGCTTCTCATTTATTGAGCACAACAAAGTGGTATTCATTAGTTGCATGAAACAATGGCATTGGAGATAGCCATCCGGACTATATATTATTAAAGAATTTGTTATTATTATTTTTTTTAATGGGATAATCAAATTGTAATTGCCAATGAATGGGAGCGAGAAAGTGAGATCGTTTTGTCCTAAGCATATAACTACAACTATATATATTTTAAAAAAAAAGTTTGAAATTTAAATTTTATATCTCAGTTCAAATGTTATACTTTCATTTTTATTTTTTCTTTCAAACTAAAAATGGGCTGAGTCCACCAAATTGAAGTTAACCTAACTCTAACCCTAAAAATCATTAGGGCCTATTTGGGCCAGCCTGATGAATATAAATTACTCACTTCATTTGTTTTTATTTATGCTTCATCCTATGCTCTTCTAATTTTACTTATGTCATTCGATTTTCATATTTATATGTATACATTGAGATAAATTCATAATAACCCATTTACCTTCGTTAAATTGTGTCTGGTATTTTTATTTTTATTTTTTATTTTTCCTTACCAATCCCTTCTTTCTTTCTTTTCTTTTTTCTTTTTTTAGGTACACATCTAATTAAGTCCAAAACCTCAACATTATTAATCCAACACTTTTGCGTTTACCTTGTGGGTCCAAACAAATTCAGATTTGGGCCTGATCTGATAATCACTATATATATCTGGGCCATGATAGAGGGCCGTGTGAGCCTAGTATGCAACTCATCCCAGCTAAAATAAGTTATCCTTATTAATCACATTTTTTTGAGGAAATTAATATAATCTTAATCAAAGTTGGTTTTAAAATAATAATTAAAACACAAAAAAAAAGAAAATAAAAGTATAAGTGGCACATCTTTAATAGGTTTTCCAAAAATTGAAAAGAAGCCAAATACTATTTTTTTTTTTATTCTTTCTACACATCATATCTTACACATAATACTTTTCTTTTTTCTTTTCAAAAGAGGAAAACGATAAAAGACCTACTGAAACCTTACTGTAAAATTTTCAAAATGATAAGGTTTTGAAAAAGTGAAAAGAAGCCAAATACTATGAAAGTTCCAAGAAATCACAGTAGATTTTGCTTTGTCCTCATCCGCAAGGCACTGCTGTGTCCTCGTCATCTTAGGATTCTTATCCCCCGCGCGCCCAGCGTTTTCTTTGCAATTAGCCCTTTGTTTTCCTGAAACGCCTGGGGCTTTTTGCTTATAAATCACTCCTCTTTGTACTCAACACAAATACACGACACAGCTCCACATAAAAGATCTTTCAGACACAATCTCTTTTGAAATCTTCTCTATTTTTTTAGTTGTGTTTTACTAGGTTTCTTGTCCAAGTTCTCATCTTTAATCACATCAAACCTTGTTTTTTCTCTTCCATAAACAACTTGGGGTTTCTCTTATGAGCTTGAGATACGCCAGTAGGGTGTTGTATCAGGTGGGGATCAGAGCGGTGCAGGGAATGAAAGAGCAGGCGCCAAAGTGCGACTCCACCTTGAAGTCTCTGGGAGACTCTGCCTGCTCTTCTTCTTCCAAACAGGCCTGGCGTTTCTCGGGGCCGTTGATTCAAGTCTTTCAGGGCCGCCAAGAACGACAAGCTATAGCAGGCTGAGGAGTCTCTCAGGACTGTCATGTACTTGAGTTGCTGGGGTCCCAATTGACCTCTGTTTTCTTTTTTCATCAGGCGTTTGGCTTTCTGTCCAAAGTGTCTTGGCCTTGTAGCTGACCGATCTTGTACTTATTTTTTTTCACATGAATATATACAAATTGCTTATATAAGCTGTTTTCTTTGTTTCTATGCGACAACAAATGTCATTTGACACCAAATTACAGCAGATATAAGACTTCACGGATTTTTGTAAAGATCGCAACTTTGTTTGCTGTTCTCCTCTCCCTTTCTTTCTTTCTTTTTCTTTCTTTCTTTCTTTTTAATTTTTACTCGTTTTTTTAACCGAATTTTTCAAATGGGGTTCTATGTACTTTGGACAAAATTGCAAAATTTAATTAGATGGATGGGTTGACACCAAATGCATACTTATAAAATAGATCCAACGCAATTTGGTTTGGTTTTATAATCGTACCAAAAGTCCAATTCTTATGAGGGAAATCTGCACAACAACAACAACTTTTGGTGGGAAGTCCATTTACAGCTCCATCTCAACCACATAAAAAGAGGCCTCTGAACTAAACCGATAAGCCTTTTTGGTTCACTTTTCCACCAAATATAATCCTTAGCTTCCAATAACACAATTTTCAGGCTATTTTTCCTTTTTTTTTTCTTTTTCCTGGAACTTAGAATTATGATTCCACTCAAGTTTTGCGAGTGCTATTATCAAACCCATTTCACCGGGATCATCGGAGCACCAAAAAGGGTTGGTAAAACCAGCCAGCTTTTATCAAACAAGGCGATTAATAGAAGAAAACTTGTAGTCAGCGGATGCAGCGGGCAAGAATCAGAGAAGAAGGCAACAGAAAGTCGAAGCTTTTTGTCTCTTGAAGAGGCTGGTCTTGTGGAAATATCGGGTTTGAGCCCACATGAGCGCTTTCTATGCCGTTTAACGGTACGTATCCTTTTACTCCTTGGATTACATTTCTCCAA
>CM038487.1:764524-888634 GCA_021464305.1 Kandelia obovata
GCATTAAAGTTGAGGTCTCTGATTGAGGGTCCATCATACAGTTGATTGATCAGATCCATAGAAGTTGTTGTTTATAAACTTGGTAGAGGAGCAGATTCTTCTGTCAAAATGAAGCCATTCCATTGCTTTGCAAATTATCATGACTTGGCTGAGAATTTGAGAGCTAAAATTGGAGATATGATATGATGGGTATTGTTGCTTCCCATCGGTGTTGTTGTCTAGAAGTTGTGATTCACATTCACTAGAAAATGGAACAAAGGGAGAACTGGTCAATGCAGCACAATTGGACACTTCTTGGGGCTTTGAAATTGGCTGGCGTGGACCAATGGTTGATAGTGACCTTGGTAGTTTTGGACTTCGTCGCTACAAAGTTGGTTTTTTTTGACCATTTGGACGCCAATGATGTTGTTGAATTCGGGTTCAGATGACATCAGAGATGTGGCCAGCCGCAGAAGCTCTTGGTTAACTAGTGGTTCCTGGACCCCACCAAATCCTGGAAAGTTGATTGAGATGAATCGTAGAGACATGAGCTTAGAATTGTGGAGAGATCCAGTAGATCAAGTGTAGGGCCAAGAGTCACTGATCAATTCCCATCCGGAGAAACTTTTTTCTAATGTGGGTGTTCCAGTAGTTTTTATTTCGTTGTCGGTTCTTCCTGGTAAGCGAGCAGCAATGGTAGACCACCTGCATAAATCCAAAACATTTCAGCAATTACCTACCAAACTACAGATTGCCAATAATATGCAATAACCTAAAACTATATTGAAAAGCCAGAACTCACTTGTCCCAAGATGCCATGCAGTTGAATTATTGTCTCTCCTCTCTCTAAAGAAAATCTCCCTCTCTTGATATCAGGTTTCAGATAGTTAGTCCACCGAAGACGGCAACTCTTTCCACATCTTTGCAGTCCTATATACATACATGATCAAAGCAGCAAATACCCCATTACCACAAACTCCATAAAAGGACCAATATGCAAATCATAAATGCATCCAAAAAGTCACGAAAAAAGAAAGAAAAAAACAAAGGGGAAAGGTCACGTCACACAGTGCATTTGAATTTCAATTACATGAAATCTGAGGAATTATCAAATGTACGATACAATCTTATTCTTACTCTTGTTTTACAGAGAGGGGAAAACATATGAGATATGAATAAAATATATATATCAAGGCACATACCGCATTTCTTTGGCAGGGTCCTCCAGTTTCCATGCCCATGTTTTGTTATGTAATCAATCAGCTTCTTGTCCTCCTCCGGGGTCATGGTCCTTTCTTTAGGCCATTCTTCTCACAACACGGTGCTCTCTCCCATGTTGATGATTCTGCAACTGTATAGTAATCTTTTTCTCTAAAATGACCAAGGTTTCTCTCAAAGAATGCACATGTAAGATGTATGGGGTCCGTATGGACGTACGGGTATAAATAGCAAGGCAGAAGGGCCAGAAATTAACGAAGAGAAGTCAACAGGATTCGGCGCCGTCCTTTTTTAATCACATATGCCACTTGTCCCTCTTCCTTTGGACGGAAAGATGTAAGAAAGTCCAATATCCATACATGTCTCTCATTAATTTCATATAAATAAATAAATAATATATATATATATATATATATATTATATATATTAAGCTAAACATAAATATTTTCATGCAAAATCTTAATCTTAAATTGGTACAAATATTATAGTAGACACAAAAAAAAAAGAATATAAAATGATTTTTTATATTTAATTTTTTTTAATGTTACTTTCTAAAAATTACTGTCTAATTTTTCTTTAGTTTCCAAACCGATTATTTTTCTTGCTGGGGAGTGTCACTCTACACTTTCTAGAACCATATTACAGCTCTAGACAAGATAAAAAAAGAGCCACGTAACCCCCAATTTAACATGACCTTGCTGTCATGCGAGCTTCCATTGTTTAATAAATAAGATAGCTTCACCTCAATAATTTAACTTTTTGAATTATAGCATCAGCCTCCTGTTAAAAATAATTATAAGACTGCATGTATATAATTCTTTCTAAATCTCCACAATATGAAAGTCTCTTGTATTAAAACATATGTTATCACAACTTGGAATTTAAAAACCTTTGATTAATGGGGGAAGAGAACGGTTGCGAGGGCAATTCAAGCTTTTTACTCCATGAAAATACATGGGAAATTTCAAAATGATTAATTCAGTATGGCGACAATAGACTTTGGTGTTCGCCGAAAAGCAGTTCTCCTCTCCAGTTGGTCTCAAGATTGTCTTCTTTGAATACAGCTAATTAATAAACCATGTGTGTTTGTGTTATGTTGAGTTTTTTTTTTAATTTCAATTAAATTTTAAATAAAGTTATAATTGAATAAAAACTTAGCTTATTTGGAGCTAAATAATAGTATAATGAAAAATTAATTTAAACTAATTAAAATTGATTTAAGAAATAATTTCAGTTTGTTATATATATATATATTTGGAAAGGAAAAAATGAATGTAAAGTAGATAAGGAAAGTGTAGAGTCTTAAATATGTAATTCATTAGTTTATTTAATAACTTACGCTATTGAAATTAAGTCAAATAATAAGTTGAGAATTTTTCTAGATTTAAAATGGACATGTATATTCAATTAGTAGAAATTTGTAGTATGTGCGTAGGTGTGACAGCGGGTGGGCGTGGTGCCTGTATGTGAAGAGGGAGGGAGAGAGAGAGAGCTTATAGTAATCACCCAAAAGAAAAACTTTTACAGCACCACCTAAAGAATTAATTTTAAGCAATTTGGATATATACCCAAAAAACCATCGGGTTTATGTTCTACGTGACATGATGTATGCATCGTTAATGTATGATATTTTTAGATTTTTTTCCTTTGTTTTTAGGCACTAATCCATGACATTTATAGTTATTTGAAATCCTTTTGCTTTGAGCATATATGGGTTGCTTAAAGCTTTTTGGGTAAGTGGGTTGACTTTCTTTTGAGTAATCATAATTTTTGTTAACCAATGGTCACATTTCAAATGTCATATATATATATATATTATATTATATATATATTCATATTCATGAGATATTGTGGACGGCTTATCATCAGAATAAGGGTATTGACAAAAATAAAAGCTTGCAAGGAAATGGTAAATTGGTTAAGATTTTGATGCCTTTTAGTCAGCAAATTTCGTGTGAACACAACGCACCATAGCTTCAAGCGGATGACTTTCTACCCAACCTCTGACATTTCCTGTAAGCATATCAACATCTTCCAGGAAAACGAATCTCAAGTAAAAAGGATCCTAGTTAAGTTAAGATGGTAATTAATTTACTCACTCGCAAGTATTATATCCTGAGCTTGGCATTATCACCAACTCTTTATCATTGGCTGAAACCACAAATCCTGTCATGCAGTGGAACTCCTTTGCGAGCAGGAGAATCAAGATGTGATTGGAGACGACTTTTCATTTTGCTGAGCTATTTGGGACTCATTATATAATTCATTCAAAGTACGAAAAATCCCCCCTTAGACTTCTCAATTTAGATTTAAGATAAACAAGAATATTTGCTCTAATTTAGTCTATGAATTTGCAACCATTTTATTTAATAACTATAATGCGATTCATCTCTTTTAATTACACCCAAATGATGTTTGCCTGTTTGGCATAAAGGTAATCTATACATATACATATACATACATATATATATATATATATATATATATATATTATTTAATTTTTTGACGAACCCACGAGAAAAAGGAAAAGTTGAAAAAACGCCTTTTGTTTAGAAAATACAATGCTCGGTTAATTTGAATTTGCTCTGGTGGATGCCAACTTAAGTGTATATAATATGATGTTCCCAAATGTTTTGGGAAAATGTATAATATGATGTTCCCTGCATCAAAATGCGTACAGATCGAGAAAAAGAATTATTATTTATATTAAAAATATTTAAACATATATATATTATATATAATATTATAACTATGACTATGTTGTACTTATAGTCCACAATTGTAAAAACTTACATCTTTTCGTGTTTTTGTCATATCTGCGTTATGCACAGTAAATTAAAACAAAGCAATAATTTGAACAATTCTTAAATTTATCTGTGTTTCGAAAAGAAGGAAGTGGGGACCACACCTAGCCGATTGGTCCACATCATCAGCCCACTAACCATTTGCCACGTCACATATACATCATCATGTCTTCTGGTGTCCGCCGCTGCCTGGCTCAGCTCAAATTAAATATTTAGGTCTTTATTTTAAAAATTAAGTGTTTAGATTTTTATTTTAAATAAATATATATATAATTTATATAATTTTTTTAAAAGAAAAATTTATCGCCTAATTTATAAATTGGGAAGTTCTTTTACTTTGTTGTAGAATAATATCCCCTGATTAACTAAAATTATTTTATGCTGCAATGATGCTTCTAATAAGGAAGGAGAATAAAAAATGAAGAAGATAAGTACAACAACAACAGTGCCATTTCATGTCTCCTTGTTCATGCACCCGGAGACACCCCCATCATTGTAGAAAGTCAAAGCAGCACGATCAGAGATCTGTGGACTAACACAACACCAATTTTTATATGATTAAATCCCTTACGCATTCTTCCCTGGAACGGCGATTTCTAATTATCTTTTTCCTCCATTAAAAATGCTTTCTTTATGCATGGGTTTACCTAAAGAAGTAACCTACGCGTTGGCGTGACTTGGATAATGAGAGTCAAAATGTTAGTTTGTTCAAATAATTCCGCTGTGAGTAGTTCGATTTCTCCAACAAACCTTGAATATAAGTGGGGTTTTTTTTTTTTTTTTTTGATTTGTTTATTTGAATCTAGAACATGTCTTTTACCAAAACTCCCATACTTTAAGGCTATTTTATATATATATATATGTGTGTGTGGTGTGTGTGTGCGCGATACCCAAGACATGTGATTGTTAGTGTGCCACGGTTGCTATATTATATTAACCATATATGTATTTAATTCTCAAAGTTTTTAGTCAATGTTTTCACTTACGTTGCCCTTTTTGGATTCATATATGTGTGAAGATTAAATATAATCTTCTTTTAATGGGATGATTACCAAACTTTGTTGCTATTTAAACAAGGTCTTACCCCATGAGTTATTACCATTTTGGATATCCCTTTCTTGTCCCGCAAGTAATGCTTCTCATTTATTGAGCACAACAAAGTGGTATTCATTAGTTGCATGAAACAATGGCATTGGAGATAGCCATCCGGACTATATATTATTAAAGAATTTGTTATTATTATTTTTTTAATGGGATAATCAAATTGTAATTGCCAATGCATGGGAGCGAGAAAGTGAGATCGTTTTGTCCTAAGCATATAACTACAACTATATTATATTTTAAAAAAAAAGTTTGAAATTTAAATTTTATATCTCAGTTCAAATGTTATACTTTCATTTTTATTTTTTCTTTCAAACTAAAAATGGGCTGAGTCCACCAAATTGAAGTTAACCTAACTCTAACCCTAAAAATCATTAGGGCCTATTTGGGCCAGCCTGTAGAATATAAATTACTCACTTCATTTGTTTTTATTTATGCTTCATCCTATGCTCTTCTAATTTTACTTATGTCATTCGATTTTCATATTTATATGTATACATTGAGATAAATTCATAATAACCCATTTACCTTCGTTAAATTGTGTCTGGTATTTTTTATTTTATTTTTTATTTTCCTTACCAATCCCCTTTCTCTTTTCTTTTCTTTTTTCTTTTTTTAGGTACACATCTAATTAAGTCCAAAACCTCAACATTATTAATCCAACACTTTTGCGTTTACCTTGTGGGTCCAAACAAATTCAGATTTGGGCCTGATCTGATAATCACTATATATATCTGGGCCATGATAGAGGGCCGTGTGAGCCTAGTATGCAACTCATCCCAGCTAAAATAAGTTATCCTTATTAATCACATTTTTTTGAGGAAATTAATATAATCTTAATCAAAGTTGGTTTTAAAATAATAATAATAATAAAACACAAAAAAAGAAAAATAAAAAGTATAAGTGGCACATCTTTAATAGGTTTTCCAAAAATTGAAAAGAAGCCAAATACTATTTTTTTTTTTTATTCTTTCTACACATCATATCTTACACATAATACTTTTCTTTTTTCTTTTCAAAAGAGGAAAACGATAAAAGACCTACTGAAACCTTACTGTAAAATTTTCAAAATGATAAGGTTTTGAAAAAAGTGAAAAGAAGCCAAATACTATGAAAGTTCCAAGAAATCACAGTAGATTTTGCTTTGTCCTCATCCGCAAGGCACTGCTGTGTCCTCGTCATCTTAGGATTCTTATCCCCCGCGCGCCCAGCGTTTTCTTTGCAATTAGCCCTTTGTTTTCCTGAAACGCCTGGGGCCTTTTTGCTTATAAATCACTCCTCTTTGTACTACAACACAAATACACGACACAGCCTCCACATAAAAGATCTTTCAGACACAATCTCTTTTGAAATCTTCTCTATTTTTTTAGTTGTGTTTTACTAGGTTTCTTGTCCCAAGTTCTCATCTTTAATCACATCAAACCTTTGTTTTTTCTCTTCCATAAACAACTTGGGGTTTCTCTTATGAGCTTGAGATACGCCAGTAGGGTGTTGTATCAGGTGGGGATCAGAGCGGTGCAGGGAATGAAAGAGCAGGCGCCAAAGTGCGACTCCACCTTGAAGTCTCTGGGAGACTCTGCCTGCTCTTCTTCTTCCAAACAGGCCTGGCGTTTCTCGGGGGCCGTTGATTCAAGTGCTTTCAGGGCCGCCAAGAACGACAAGCTTAAGCAGGCTGAGGAGTCTCTCAGGACTGTCATGTACTTGAGTTGCTGGGGTCCCAATTGACCTCTGTTTTCTTTTTTCATCAGGCGTTTGGCTTTCTGTCCAAAGTGTCTTGGCCTTGTAGCTGACCGATCTTGTACTTATTTTTTTTCACATGAATATATACAAATTGCTTATATAAGCTGTTTTCTTTGTTTCTATGCGACAACAAATGTCATTTGACACCAAATTACAGCAGATATAAGACTTCACGGATTTTTGTAAAGATCGCAACTTTGTTTGCTGTTCTCTCTCTCCCTTTCTTTCTTTCTTTCTTTCTTTCTTTCTTTTTTAATTTTTACTCGGTTTTTTAACCGAATTTTTCAAATGGGGTTCTATGTACTTTGGACAAAATTGCAAAATTTAATTAGATGGATGGGTTGACACCAAATGCATACTTATAAAATAGATCCAACGCAATTTGGTTTGGTTTTATAATCGTACCAAAAGTCCAATTCTTATGAGGGAAATCTGCACAACAAAACAAAACTTTTGGTGGGAAGTCCATTTCCAAGCTCCATCTCAACCACATAAAAAGAGGCCTCTGAACTAAACCGATAAGCCTTTTTGGTTCACTTTTCCACCAAATATAATCCTTAGCTTCCAATAACCAATTTTCAGGCTATTTTTCCTTTTTTTTTTCTTTTTCCTGGAACCTAGAATTATGATTCCACTCAAGTTTTGCGAGTGCTATTATCAAACCCCATTTCTACCGAGATCATCGGAGCACCAAAAAGGGTTGGTAAAACCAGCCAGCTTTTATCCAAACAAGGCGATTAATAGAAGAAAACTTGTAGTCAGCGGATGCAGCGGGCAAGAATCAGAGAAGAAGGCAACAGAAAGTCGAAGCTTTTTGTCTCTTGAAGAGGCTGGTCTTGTGGAAATATCGGGTTTGAGCCCACATGAGCGCTTTCTATGCCGTTTAACGGTACGTATCCTTTTACTCCTTGGATTACATTTCTCTCATCAGAAAGAAACTTGGTTTGGTGGAAACTTATCGAAAGTCCCGTTTTTCAACTAGCTATATGTGTGTGTGTGTGTGTGTGTGTTGTGAATTCAGATATCGTCATTGAACCTTTTAAGAGTAATATCTGAGCAAGAAGGGTGCCCAATCGAGGAGCTGAATGCTGGGAGGATAAGTGACTGGTTTTTAAAGGATAAGCTGAAAAGAGAACAGAATATAGAGTCTGCTGTGCTTCAATGGGACGATTCTGAGTTCCAATTTTGAGCTTTATTTTTATTTATATTTTGATTTGGGTTCTTCAACTAAAGATACTCGTGTGATTGCAGTAATGATGTTGTAATCTGTTAGCATAAATGTTTCATTTGACCCGTCTTTAAATTTGAAAGGAAAGAGAAAAAGAAAAAAAAAATAAAAAATCTACACTTGGCATTTGGAATACGTAAAGCCAAATCCCTCGTTAAAATTTTCTTTCTCCTATAATTTTTTACCATCCCATCAAAAAAAAAAATTCAATTATCTAGAGATATGATTCATATCTACCAATGGCGAGTTTTAAATTGTGAAATATAACTTTTTAGTGTTAAAATTGAGTTTTGATTATGATGATGTTTATCCTCTTTTTTTTTTTTTTTTCATATGATTAATTATGATTGAGTTGCAAATTTCTTAATGTTGTGATTACTTTTGGGAAAAAAATAAATTCATTGCATTTTGTTAGTATTTAAGTGGTGAATTTTTTTTATGAAAAAAAATAAATGAAGAGATTTAATAAGTAATTTTAACTTTCATTGATAAGATAAGTGCAATGTTGAATATTGTTTTTGTAATTTTTTAAAGAAAAATATTATTAAAAATTATTTAAAAACTTTTTTATTTATTATAAAGATATTATTATTATTATTATTATTATTATTATTATTATTATTTTCGGTGACTAAATTAAATATATAAATAATTTATTCTTTTAAAACTAATTAAATTTTAAAGAATGTATTGTTGGGAATATCTCTATTTTATAATATTAGATTTAATACTTGTGAAAAGTTACAAATTATAAGTAAAAGTCACAAAATCAATTATTTCTTCATCAAGACGTTGGTAAGTTGTCATGTGCTTGACCCATTTCAGATCACACATGGTTTCGTGGATTGAGGGGAATGATAGATATTAAAATAACCTGTTTATTAACGAATCTTTTGAACTTATCTCTTTCAAATAAAATGACCAAAACAGTCAAATTTCACCCACCATTTTTTTTCCCCCTTAAAGTCAACAGAAGCCCTTTCAATGCGAAATTGTACCAAGAAAGTCAAATATTGACTTGTTTTTGTGTGTGTGAGTGTGTTTTTTTTTTCTTTTTCGAAAAAAAAAAATAAAACAATGAGAATGCCCAATTGGCCAAAAGTGGGAAGTGAATGGGAACGATCTTTACCTTTTTTTTGTGTACCCTGGTTGTATTGTAAATGTAAAACGACGCCGTGGAGATCACAAGACCTAAGAAACAAACAAAAAAAAAAACTGACAAGCCATGGCCGACCACAAGTCGGCGTCCGACAACAACCTCCTCCTCGGTGGTCTTTTAATTAAAAAATGATGATTATTAATGTATATAATTAAATATTTATTTATATTATTTTTATAATAATTAACATAATTATCTTCATAATAATAAATATAATTCCGTATGAGTAGATATAATATTAGTAGTTGGTATAAAAACTACAGCAAGTCCCACGTTGTTTTCAGGGTGCAGGATTTAAGCTTGTGCAATTTTCATTTGTTTTTCTTCATCTGGGTGTATGTTTTGAATGCGCTCCCATTAGATTTTCCAATTCTGTGCTGTGACCTGAAAAGGGCCACCAGGGGGTTTTGGGAAGGATTAGATGTACACAAACTTTACCTTATTTTTACAAAGAGGTTGTTTGAACGTTTTTTTTAAATACCAATTGGCCTTGACAAAACAATATTTTTCATTTTCATATTCATCGATACTTTAAGATTATGATAAATAATACATGGCTGAACCCCTGGTTTGATATCTTTTGTTTCAAACAACAGCACCAAAAAGCTGCTTCATGCGTCCTCCAGGGGAAAGTATTATTGCAACAGGTACTGTACTTATCCTGCTCATTAAGCCAATCTTATTGTGCTTCAGACCATATGTCTAGAATACCATTTTATCTTGTTCTGTGCAAGTGTAAAGTGATTATTTTTTATCAAATTTTGGCCAGTCTTCAAGTTTGTTGAGCTCCTTGAAAACAATGAGAAACCAATGGAACAGAAGTGCAGGGCTAAGTTCAAAATTATGAGTTTGAAGGTCAAATGAGCTATGGACTATGTGCCCGAGCTGGGGGCGTAAAGTGATTATTTTAATTTCTACTTGCATTTAATGTGGAGATTTTATTATGATGATTGTTGTAATTGATTTAGCTGTCATTTATTGGCCATTGCTTTGGATGTCTTTACTGCATCAAATTATCTTGGATTTGAGAACATATGGGAGCAACTACGATTTCTTGGCTGATAAGGAGGCATTTGAGTGATGATGATATTTCAGGAAGGGTCGTTTTCTGTCGCCAAGGTGCAGTGAATGTCTACACAGGCCATCTGTAATGGCTCGTTAACCTTTTGTTGATAGCTGAAAGCTGGTAGGATAATATTCAACTGCTTATTTCTTGGACAAGCTATTTTGGCTGTTTTAAATTGGAACTAGTAGATTTCATGTTTCAGTTTCAATTGTATCATGATTACTCGGCTGCTTTCATGGGACCGATACAAAGTGCTTTTCCTCTTAAAGTGCTGATTTTGTCTGAAAGTTTGTTCTCTTGTGTTCGAGTGTCCTTTTATAAATTCAGAAGGATCAAGTTGTAATAGAACAAATACTGAGGGTTGTATTTCTTGACCGAGAGCATCCCAGTCCTGTAAGTGTTGATGATGACTCTGTAATAATACAACTTACTCTTCTTTCTGCTTTTAGTCATTTTTGCAATTTCCGTGCCTTTGACATGCTTGAGGTGAAAACTATAAGAATACCACCAGATGGGATGTGCATCTCTGTTTGTATAGGCTTTGGAGAAGTTGAGGCGCCTATTGGCTGATGCTGATGCTGCAGTTGAAGCGCGCAAGGGACCTCCAGAAGATGCAGGTCCAAAGATTATTGGTGAAGGACTTGTGACAGACGAATGGGTGAGTTACCTTAAGTTGTGGGTCCTTAATTTTGTCTAGTCCCTTGTCCCTTGGTGTAGAAAGAATGAAGGGAGAGATGCCTTGCTCTACAGCAGCTTGAAGGGCTAGACTTCATTTAGAGTAGCAATTGTTGGCCTTGAAGATGTCTCTTATTTGACAAATGAAACATCTGTATCTAATATAATCCGCCATTCAGCATATTCCTCCAATCTTTGCATTTAATGCGAAGGATATCATATTTGAATACACATGTAGGAAAGTCCAAAATGTTTTTCATGTAAAAAAAAATGAAGTGAATTCACTAGATTTGAGGAACTAGAACATATCTTGTAAGTTTTGACACGTGTAGATAATCGGGTTTTTGGAATGTCATGTGTTCACTCTCTTCGTTACTACATAATAGTGTACCCCAGGGATGTTTTTGCCAATGTAATCTCACTTGACAGCCGACAGCAGCTCTCCATGGTCCCCATGAGCTGGACGTCGATGGCAGCTTTGTCTGGAGATAAGTTTATTGATGCAAGGCCCAGAAAGCCACTTTGGCATGATCAATGCGTACAAAAAGCCCTGCCAATGGAAATACTAGAAAAACATGGTTCCCAGTAGTGGATTTTGAAACCCATCTTCTTCGCCACCTGATACCATTCAATTGCAATCTTATTTATAGAGTCCACATAGTTCCATTCCCCAGCATACTATCAAGAAGAAAAATGATGAGTTGAAACTTGCTGAGTGAGGGATATTTCATTGGAATGCAGGTTAAAGATGAGCTATTCGAGCATAGTCTGCAAGGCAGCCAATGTGTCTGCAACAGAAGGCCAAACTGCAGGTCATGTTTTGAAGCGGACATCCGCGGACAACGGCAGCAAGAAAGCATTGTCTTCCACCGGTAGTGGGGGTGCTGATGATGGGATTAGGAGAAAACAGGCCGAAGAGTCTTTGCTCAGAGTGATGTACTGGAACTGCTGGACACGGGGCTAATATAATGAGACGTTTCAGAATGCAGCGTTTAGCGTAAGTAAGATTAATATTCGATTAATTCGAAGAAACGTCAGTGTATCCCCAGATGAGCATTTAACAATTAACACACCTTTTGGTCATTCATCTAGCAAATTGTCTATTTTTTCCCCTTTTTTTTTTCCTTGATTTTCTGAGATGTCTCGTATCCTGCCTCTAGACGACATGCATACAATAAATAAATAAATACAATTGAAAGTGCACATAGGAGGTGTTATAGGTAATGTCTTTGCATGGATGGCTAGTTACTGTGTTTACGAGAATTATCGTTTGTGCACAAAATCTTGGAAAATTATTTCTTAGGGAGCTCGTAGTAGTTCTTATGCAGCTACTGCATCATGGAGGAAAGAGACTATGTAGTTATTATTATTACTTTAATTGAATAAACAAATTATACTAGAACTTGATGAACTTGTTATGATTATATATTGCTGCATAGCCTAAGACAGTATAAATTGGTATAACCTGACAGTAGAAAGTTACTGTTCTAAAATCTTACAACCATCCACCGACAATTCCTTCACCATAAGTACTCTGAATACCAATAATATAAACTCTTTTTTTTTTTTTTTTTCAACTTTGATTCTAATTTGTGAAATTTTGGCTTAGGCGATTTTTGAATCTCATGTAAAAATTCAAGACAACTTCAAATACATCAATAGGGGAACAGAGAGCGACATGAATGTAGTAAAGTAATTAATTACACATTTTTAATCATTTGATACGTAATTAACATAAAAATTACAAATATATATTTAACAGTTATAACAGTGCAATGTAAATTTGCAACTAAAAATAATCGGATTGAGTGCAGCAGAGAACGAAACAGGGAGACTATTAGAAAAGACAGAGAGCAAACAAGAAATGAGAGAACGTTCTTCTCACTATTTAATTTAGGAGGAGGCAGAGTCCGAGTGGGATTAGCAAGAGGAAGCTAAAGACAACACACAAGAACTAACAAAAAGAGGGGGGAAAAAAAAAAGGTCCCTTTTTGTTTTGTACAAACAGAATTGCAAGTTCTTTTCCATGATCAAAGAAAGAAAAGAGAGACATGGACAAGTAACCAAGAAAGAAAATTCAACTTATCCACGACTATCCTATCCCAAAAAATCTAAAAACATATGTCAAATCATGCACGGACATGATTCAGAGGCAAAGCTCAAAAGTTCCCTCCCCCCCCCCAACAAACAAATACAACAATAACAACAACAGCTACAGCAGTCATGCGATTCTCCTTTTGTTTCAGTGCCAAAGGCCGTGACCAAATGGATAAAATCCATCCACTCATTTTCCTTAGAAAGACCTGCCCTATGGTAATCCCCGTACTTGTGACCTTACTGGTTTAGTTCAATGTCACCGAAAGTTTTTGCATTCTCATTATTGTTAAGGGAAAGCAAACATGCTCCCTCAAGAAGCACGTGAAAACTTTGTATTTCCATCTTGCGTTGAAATTTTATCAACTTTGGGAAATGTTTCATCCTTTACTTTGGTGGTTGTGATTATTGATTCTTAAAAGATCAAGAACAACCCTTTTTTTTAACTATTTGACAGATGGATCAGCTGCCTAGCTACTGGCCACCCTAGGTCTCTCAAGCATGGAGCATGCTCCGAAAATGAACACTTGATTGAGTGCCTGCTGGTAGTGCCAGTATATCTTATTGTGTTCTTTGGACATCTACATGCCTAATCACTAACAATTGACTATAACATTTACCTCAAGTTCCAATTACGTATCATCAAGGATAACGCAGTGATAAATGCCTAGTCCCTTGTGTCTTGGATGATACAGCAAACGTCAACAGGCTATGCAAAGATGGTAATCATAGTCTTCTTGTTGAGGATTTCTAATTTAATTCACTTAATATATGAATCAAATTAATTCAATTTAAAATACAAGTAAAAAAGAAAAAAAAAATTGAGTGAATCCAATTAAGATTGTATATATGTGTGTATATAGAGAGCAAGCAACTACTTCCGTTAATTTCATATGATTTGGGATATCCTTGAATCCTATTAACAATGACAACAAAAGAAAGAGACTTGTAAACGCGTTTTCCTGTAGCCCTCAAAGAAATAGTACGATGTGATAAATTCGGTTTGATGGTAAATCGGTGCGTTCACATGCGTGATTTTGCTTGTTTTCTGTAGCATGTACGATACTACTAATTTACATTTCACATTGAGTATGTTTTGAGAAGCGTTGGTCTTCATTTTTTTAAGCCATTTCGATTCTGAACATTACTCAGGTGACAAGACGAGAATGGCCTTGAACAGCTGTTCAAATATTGCATTTCTGTATATACATGGAAGACTTCTAGCTGATATAAGACCGTTAAAGATGAGAGAAATCAGCAGCCCCTTTCATATAATCTCAGAATTGGAAGTGACACGTGTTGTTGTCAAAACTAAAATGTAAGAGGTCTTTGAAACAGTGGATAAAGCTGAAATCAGACATTCTTTGGAACTCGGTCTCCCTTGCCCATCTCAAGGCCTCCATTGGGATAATCCTCATCTTCAACAAACCTCGACCAGAACCAGTGGGTCTTCCACACCCTGCCCATCTCTTCAATGGGAATGCCCTTTGTCTCGGGCAAGAAGTAGTACACAAAGATGGACATCAGCACCACAAAGAATGCAAAGAAGAGGAAGAGTCCAAATTTCAGATGGCACAGCATGTTTAGGAAAACTTGTGCGACTACAAACGTGAAGAACATGTTCACGGAGACGTTGATACTTTGTGCAGCTGATCGGATTTCGAGTGGGAAAATTTCGCTAGGGACTAACCAGCCAAGGGGACCCCAAGACCATGCGAATCCGGCCACGTAGATGCAGATAAAAAACACTACAACAATGGCATACCATTTGGGCAGATTACCAGGATTCCCATCAATTCCAAACTTGACACCAATGCAAGCTGCCACTACTACCTGCACATACCAAAAGAAAATAAACCAAATCAAGCAAACCAATACACAGATTGTAAGAATTTTGTTTAGTTATGTCCTGTAATTCACCTGGCAAATCAACATTTGAATTCCACCCTCAAGGAAAAGAAATCTCCTTCCCCACTTATCAACACCAAAGATCGAAACCAAGGTAGCAGTAACGTTGACAATGCCAGTAATTACAGCAGACATGAGCGAGGCATCACTCCCAAAACCAATAGTATTGAACAAAACAGGTGCATAAAACATTATAACATTAATGCCAGTGAGCTGCTGAAAGAACGGGATCATTATAGACATGGTCAAGTGAGGCCTGTACTTCCTCCGCAACAAATTTCTCCACGGATGTTCCACCTTCTTAGATGCTTCACTGGCCATGACAAGGTCATTGAACTCCTCATCAACATCCTGAATACCACGAACTTTCCTCAATTTCTCTCTGGCTTCATCATGTTTGCCACGTTCAATCATTGAGTTTGGTGTGTCTGGCAGGACTAGCGAACCAATTGTGATTATAAGGGCAGGGACCATGGCACCACCCAAACTCAATCTCCATCCCCAACCACCTTTGATCTTGGCAAAGAAATAGTTCAACACATTGGCTATGAGGATACCAGTTGTGATTGATAATTGGAAACCAATGTTGAGTGCACCCCTGTATCTGTATGGAGCCATCTCAGAGAGGTAGAGTGGCACAGACTGTAATTACAAGCCAAGTTAGAATAAGCCAGCCCAAATCAATATTTTGATAACTTATTGAATTAAGATTTTTGAAAGTGGCTCCCTTTCTTGGGGGACCACATGTTGTAATCCAGTTTGTATTTTCTTTCCCTTACTTATATATTAATTACATTAAAGTCAAACAAAGATAAAAGAAAGCCAACAACACCAACATACATACATACATATGTTACATAAAATTCAACAAGCTGCTGTCGAATTAACAGGCTGGCGTGGAAATTAACAATTTTCAATTCCAAGAAGTAGCATCAGGAAGTAAACTTATGACGAAAAAGGATGCCGATACGTTACACAAAGATTCAAAAGGCATGGTTTGACTTGGAAAAAAATGGGCTACAAGGGCAAAGGCCCTTAGTTTGTCTTATATGCGTGAAAAAATATTCTGAATGATCTGGACACAGTAGCGGAATAAATATTCTTTTGTTTTTTCTAGGCAACGAGTTAGACTTGTTCTGAATCAGCGAGAAATAATGGATCGGGACGAATAGAAGAAAACAAAAGAGTACAAGCCACTGAAAAAAAAAAAAAAAAAACAAAATTAGTAAACTGGAGCAAAGCATCCAGCACATTTTTTGTTCTTTACGGGCAGGACTAATAATGAATCCCCCAGAACAGACCAATCTCTAGATCCAAACAGAAAAAGAGCAAAAGGGTAGCAACAAGAATCAAGAAAAGAAAGACACGGAACAAGAGAATAAAACTACCTGATTGGCAAAACCAATGCCCAAACCAAGCAAGATTCTGCCCACGATCAACATCCAGACACGCTGAGCCAAGCCATTGATGATGGCACCTGCAAAAAAAAGCACACCTCCAAAGAGCATGGAAAGCTTCCTCCCAAACTTGCGTGTAATCGTCGAGGCTACAAGGGATGATAGCAAGGCAGCCAAATAGAGAGATGAGGTGAAAAGGGTCAGCGTCTCGCTATCGTACTGGCAGTACTGGTTGGTTGAAGAGTTATCCTGTTGCTTGCGATAAACAGATGGAAAAAACTTCCTCAGGAACGATTTCATGGAAGTAACCCCACCTAACAAAAACCCCCCATTCTGTCAATCAAAACTGAGCACAAGCTAAAGGAAAAAGGAAGGTAAAACAAGAAGAAATCATGTAAAGGATCAATGGAAAGCAGTCTTGAAACAGAAAAGTTGGAAACTTTTGTGTGTAAACATTGAAAAGATCAAAACTTGCATAAACAACTTGATCCAAAAATAGAATTTTCTTTACCAGAAATCCCAATATCATAACCAAAGATGAGACCACCCATGGCAGCAACAATACATGTTACAAGAACAAAGGGGGTTAGGTTCCCTGGATACCCCCTGCCATTGCCAGGAGCAATCCCTCCTACTGCAGGCATTTTTGCCTTGTTTTCTTGCAAAGAAACACACAGAAAGGTTGTTTCTTGAGCAACTCAGGAGCCCAAATGAAAGACTAAAATAAAGAGAGAGAGAGAGAGAAATTTTTGGTCGAGGCTCAAAGAGCACAGCAGATATAGCCCTTAAGACAGGAAAGGCTAGTGAATATATACACATGGAGTCCTCCTCAAGTCCTTTGGAGATTGAACCTTTAGCTGTCAAAAAAATAAATAAATAACCGATATAATAATTTTAGATTTTGTTTATTTTTCTTTTCCTTGATTGTTGAATTTAATGCAGCAAATCATTTTAGTGGAGAGGAAGACCTTTTGTAATGTAAACAATGTGTAAGTATCTCGCTGTCACCAAATTTGAGAGTTAGGTAGAAATTCAGGTTCAAATCTCCTTTTTTTTTCTTTTGCTAAAAAACCAGTATGCTTGAATTAAAATATGCCATCGAGTTAAAGATACTAGGATTATGTGTGAGAAATCTCATTTAAAATTATTATTAATTGAATAATAATTTTTATATATAAAAAATTAATAAGTGATCTCAAACTTAAATTTTTGATAATAATATCTAATATTTTAATAATACACACGTATATATAGGGTTAAAAAAAAAAAGAAAAGAAAATATAAGTAGCTTGCTTTGTCCTAAGTCTGTGTACTATTGTCATCATACAAAAATGAGTTTGCACGCTTTGAAATTGTATTCAAGTGGGGGCAGATGCGAGTGAGTTAATAACATTATAATTATTAATTATATATTTATAATTATTCATAATTATGTATTTAATTGTTATAATATTCAGCTAATGACAATAATAATGCACGTAATAATTTTTACAATGTGACTAAATAACTATAAAAATGATAGAGACAAAAACGGTGATTTGTAGAATAAAAAATTATATATATAATATATATATATATATTTTTTTTTTGGGATCACTTAAATTTTTCTTCTTCTTCTTTTTTTTTAAATAAGCATCCACACGACATTTCAACACCTTCAATATCCATCGAAAGGAAGAGATTGTGGGGACGGAATAATTTGGCAGAATGCACCAAAGTTTTTGGGGAAAAAAAAAAACATTGCGATAAGTACTTTCCCATTAAATGCCGTCGATGCACATATTTAATGTCCATCTTAATCAAGGATTATTGATCTTATAAAAGAAGAAACCGTCGGTGAAAGTGGATGAATTTTACACGTCGGATATTCGTCATCTTGCCGAGTCAACCAAAGGGTTTTTGCCTATTCACCTCAGAATTTGGATAATGTTTTGTGGGAACTTGCAATACAGTCATTAATATTGTCCCCTTAAAAAGAAGAAAAAAAAAGAAAAAAAGTTGAGCAATACGTGACTTTCAAGTGCTTTACAGCAAAAAAATTTATACCATGTGATACGAAGATGCCATTATTATTATTATTATTACAAAAAAAAAAAAAAAAAACTTTTGTGCACATTTTTCTGCTTCTTCTGTTTGGCTATGCCCGTCTTATAATAATGTTATAGATAAACAATTTCTTTTTTTTTTTAAATCATACATTAAAATATAATATATATAATTAATAATCATAATATTGTGACATAATAATTTTTTTTTATTATTTTTTTGTGAATTTATAGTAAATTGACATGATGCTTTGCTTTTCATAAATTTATGTTAGATGGTGTATAGGTGAAAAAAAAAAAATGTTTAAATAAGTTTTGAGAAAAATGTTATATGCACGAAATCATGTATGGATGAGAAGTTTGTACAGTACAGAGTTTTCAAAGATGGAGGAGGCTATACTGCCTGCCGATAATTTTCCTCAATCAGTGGGGCTTTCCAAACTCAGTTGCTTTCAATGAACAATATGATTAATTAATATCACGTTAGACTTAAACGTTTCCATGCAAACACGAAGAAAGGAGTGTCACAAGCAACACAATAAATAAGCATATTTTTGGAATAAAAAACAATAATAATAACAACATCATCTTATATCATATGTAAATCTCTCTTAATGAAAGTAAAAATGATTCAAGATGACTAGCCGACCATCATAAATATGAAGAGATTGATTACCTTCCATAACACAACCATAGATGGTTGGACTGTGTGTTGGAAATCAAGGAAATTTATTTTTTAACATATTGTTTTAGTTCCTGTAAATACCTTTTGATATGCTATGATTTTCTTAAAGATGATTATAACATTAAATAATTAATTGATATATTTTTATTGTTAAACTTTTTTGGATTGTGGGGGAGAGCCACAAACACTAGAAAATCGAAACGGGATAACCGTGTGAATTTATTTATTTCTTATTTTTTATTTTTTGATTTGACATTTCTTATCCAAATCTTATCCATAGTTTTTTTCTTTCAAAACGTTCATGTGCAAACATTCCCAGCCAATTAGCCAAACCTGTTTGAGAAGCCTCGTTCATGCCACTCTTTTTGCAGCTTGTGACGTGGAAAATTCACACATGTGAGCAACCAATTATATATATATATATTTATAAAGTTGGATTTGTAAACACTTTCTGTTATCTGTATTTTATTTTATTTTATTATTATTTTTTTTATGGTATGCCATTGTGTTTTTTTTTTATTGTGTGCGAAATGCCTAGATATTAGGGCTCCATTGGAGACCCTCTCCCCCCCCCCCCCCCCTCATCTTAATTGTGGGCATAACTCTAATACCATATGATTGCTATCACTTGCATTAATCTAAATCACATTAGAATAAAAATAGAAAAATTTTGTACATCATCATGAATTACGCAATTAAACCTTTCGCAAATTGAAGTAAATCTTCCCTTCCCTTTACAAAAGAAAAGAATCCAAAGATCAATAAATTTGAACTTGGTCGAAGTGAATCCTTTTCAAGAATATTAAAGCACAAGACCCCTCCGAATCTCTCTCTCTCTCTCTCTCTCTCTCTCTCTCTCTCTCTTTCTCTTTTTCTCCTTTTATATGTATATATATTACACATTTTTTAGCATTGATCTGTTTAAATGACACAAATCTACATCCTGCATTTATCTGCTCTTTTCAACTGTCAAAAAAGGGATAATGGTTTTACTTCAGCTGGGGTTTTCTATTAAAACAGTATTACAAACACACAAATAAATAAACACCTATCGGTTGAAAGATTGATTTTTTAAAATAAAAATAAAAAATGTGTGTGAAGAATCTTCTGCTCTGTCACCATGGACTTCATTAGTAGTGCCATTACTGTTTATGGGATTCCAGGTTGGCTTGAGATTATGAACTCTGTCCACCTTCTTCGGGTGTTGGGGCTTCCTTTTTACCGGGAAGTGACACCCACAATTGTTGATTATGAAGTGAAAGGATGTCATCCGTATTGTCTTGTGTGATGCATTTTGATTGGTTTCATAAAGGCCCAGAAGCTTCCCACAAACAATGACACACTTAAAAAGAGTGTTGGAACTGGAAACAAAAGACAAGACCAGAAAAATAAAGCAAAAGGAAAAGAATTGTGAATCTAATCAGTTTACCTTCGCTTTAAAGGTTCTTCCTTTGTTTATTTTTCTCTCTCCCTCTTTTCTTTTCTTTTTTTTTTTTTTTTTTTTTGAAAAGAAAAACGTAAAACCATATGATTTAACAGTTACCAAGTCTTCTATATATATATATATATATCTATGCAAGTTTACACTAAATTTGAATCTCATACTAAAACCAAAAGAACTTGATTAGAAGACACCAAACTCAGAAATAAAATGGACAACTTATATTATTTTTTTATATATAATAATTAATTGTAACTAATAATTATGATCGGTTAATATTTAATTTATATATCTTCCAAAAATTTTTTGAAACAAAAAAAAAAAAAAAGAATTGGGTTTCTGGAAGACATTCGCTGTAAAAAAGATGGAGTCTCTGCCAAAAAATTAGCCAGAAGGAGCTGCCCAAACCCCCCAAAGTGGGCAGCGCGGAGTGATTCTCTGCTAAAAAATGACTGTAAAATGAGCTGCCGATTATTGTTTAAATCACCTATAGGGCGACATTCAACAATGGTGGGCTTGGCGTTTCCGATGCAATTCAAAGGTTAAAAATCAATACAGAAGAAAAGTCTGGCTTGACATCATTGTCTCATGGTCGACATGCAATGTTTGGGTGGGTGGGAAAATGACTTTACATCGTATGAAAAATGAGGCTCGAGGTCAAGCACAATTGAAACTTATGCGAGGTCAACACATTGAACCCCCATTTTTCATGTCATGGGCTGCAATTGAATTCATTTCATATCTATTGCACATTCAGAAACTTGCAACTACAAAATAAACTGGTCAAAATCGAAGAGATGAGCATCCATAGACAACCCAAAACAATCTCAAAAGCAATTAAAGATCAACTTACAACGCGCGAAAGGAGCATTATATATTATATAAATGTGAATGACACGAGGTATCGTTGACTATCAGTCTGTCCCCATGTCTCTCTCTTTTTAGCTCCACGCATGGCTAGAATGAGGAGGGCAGGCATGGACCTACAGCTAAGCAATAATGAGCAAATGCATTCATCGATTTGGTGATAATTCATTTCTTATTTGCAGGAGAATCATTAACGTGCCAATGTTTCAATTGCATGAGTTCAGTCTTCCAACATTATTTAAACGATATAATACGTCTGTTAATCAACTTTTTCTTTTTCTTTTTCTCTTTCTTTTTTTTTGTTGGGTGTCCAGTTGAAAGTTTTCTTTCATTTCAGACCTATGTGATCCGCGGGTAATCTCAAAGTTTTGACATTCGGTGTCTTTCTTGTTCATATTACATATCCAATGGGGTGCCCCTTGACATTCGGAGGATGCTATGAATAAAACAAGATTGCTGTTCAAAAAATAATAATAAAAAAGAAAGTTTGGACCAAACACAACTTGCAAAAATGCTTGATGGCTTGTGTATAAAGCTGTTGTTAGCAAACACAAATTGCTCAAAAGTTCAGATTTATTGTTCTTTTTATTTATTTTTCCTGTGGTTAATTAGTGAGTACCAGGCTTTGAACTCCTATCCATTGAAACTAAGAATTCAATGGTTCAGGTTTATTTACTAATTAATACTTCTCATCCTATTTATTAAGGTTTAGTTTGACATGAAATCACAAAAAAAATAAAAAAAAAAAAATAAGGTGAGTTATAAAGCATTTATATGAGTAATATGTTGTGAATAAATTGAGCATATAATTTTATTTTTTTTATATATAAAATACACGTAAATTGTCTCGAGACATTACCTTACAACAAGAAGCAAAAAGAGTACACCACCCTTCACTGTGTTCTCCCAGATGAATATTGCCCAAGTAGAGCTCGTTCCTCACTTCAAATCCCATTAAAATATATAGGATTGTTGCTTAAATACATGGAGAACGTATTCAATTTGTTAATTAAACTTAATCTTTGCGATTATGACATGACATGTAAGTTTGATTAAGTGTGACCTAACCTTCCTGTACGGTTACTTGTAGATATTTTTTTTTTTTTTTTTTTTGTTTCATGTGTACGAGACTATCTTTTTGTTTTTTGTTTTTTTCGTTCAAATCCTATACATATTTCAATATAGTTGTTTATAATTGATATCTTACTCTCAATATTATATTTTGAGTCTACTTAATTTAAAACTATATATTTTTTTTTAATATTAAAGAAAATAAAATTTAATTTTTTATGTGTATAATAAGAAGGTAATAATATATGATTATTTTTAGTGATATGATTAACATCAGTAATTTTTCGATTTAATCAATATGGGACTGTGACATTTAAAATAAGATAAGACCAAGAGTTCAATTTTCATTTCTCTCAAATTTCTTATTAATATAAGGTATTTTATATAATTTACAGTGTTTTCAAACCTGTCAGCTACTTCACTCTAAACAAAACCAACACAAAATAAATAAATAAAATGCACAGCCATGGATTGTTGATATGAGAATCAAAATTGACTATACAAGAATAAGAATGGAATTTCTGAAAGGCACAAGAGAGAGAGGAGGCCCCTGTAGATATTATTATTATACTTGAGTGTTTGATTGGACCACATCTTGAGTCTGAACCCATTCCTAGTAATTGCATCTTTGCTAATTGTTCATATCTTGACATTCAATGCACTCCCAATTGCCCAGTCATGAATTCATTAATCAAACTTTCTTTTAGTTCAAAGCCCCCAAAACAAAAAACCAAAAAAAAAAAAATAAAGAAACCCCTTGACTCATTTCTTCAATCAACTTTGCTAGTAGCTAAATTGATCAATTGGGTTTTCTTTTCCCATTGTCATCACGTTACTTTCTTCTTTTATATGAGAAAAAGAAATATTTATTTAATTTTCTCTTCTTATTAAACAATTATTGTGAATTGTGTGTTTCGGTTAAGTCGTGTCTGACCTGGACCCGTGGTGAGCTGTCTGGGCTTTCAACCGTTAGTGGTCGAATGATCTTCTTTGTCGGCCGAGCATTAACGGCACCGCTTATTGCAAGGAAGGGCTCATTAAATCATCCATACTTTTTTGTTCCCTGCCAAAACTTGGTCTCTCAACTTTGCTTTAATTTCTAATTTAGTTCCAATCAAATTTTTTATTTTTTTGATAAAATAAATTTAATTCTATTAAAAGGGATAAAATTCAATGCAATTGATTTAACAATTAGATTCCAATTAACTTGATTTGTATAATAAATGGAGAAATAAGTACAACAAAAATGGTAATGATCATTATTAGACGACACCAAATGCCCACAATTTGTAAAGAGAAATAGAGGCTTTGTCTGTTTCTATAGTGTTTTCAGACGTACTTTCTTATTATCTCTAACAATTAACAAGCTGATCACTAATTATTTCTTGTGTTAAAACAAAGTTCTAGTTTCAAGGTGAGTGTTAGGACGAGATGCCTAAATTCTTGGGCTTCCTGCCTGCTAGGTGGGCTTTCCAATAACAATTAGTCCATTATGGCCGACGCTTTCAGCCTCTTGCTGGTTAAACTAGTAGACCGACTGATATCTTGTCCATCAAAACTGCAAAAAGGCCTAGCTAGGCGTCCCAAACCCAAGCTTAGCTCTGTTATTTGTCCCTGCATTATTCTGTAATTTTTTTTTCAGTCTATCGTAAAATTCTAACTATTAGTTTCTACTTTAGGGCATATATAATTTTAAAATTAATAAATTAGGGAATATTGGGTAGATTTTAGGTTTTAGTATAATTTTTTTTTATGTCATTATTCTAACTTTATATTAATAAAGTTAATAGATTTTGTACCTGCACAAGATGCTGATTTGGTTTGGAAGGAAGCCCTTGTTTGACTTGTCCCCAGCAGTTGGGAAACGCTTCAGGATGGGTGATGGTGTCTGGGGTTCAGCACTTTATGGTTGCTGTGCCTGTGGGGTAGGTTGTTCTGGGGCTATTTCTGGGGGCCGAAATGACGAGGGGTTTGTGTGTATCAGCTGGAGGACGAGGGGGGTGGGGATGCAGAAAGCCAAGGAAGCTGGAAGCGGAATGGCCTCTGGTATGACACAGATGAAGTGGAAACTTAATCAAATTGGGAAGAGGGTGTGTGTTGGTTATACTCTTGCCTTCAAAATGATTCCATTTTTAAGATTTCTAGGCTGCACATTTAAGTTTCCTAACAACTCAGGTATATAATTCTCCACGGGGATTTAGTGTATGCTGTCAACGTACATTGGAAAGATCCCTATCCATGATGCCAACCTAGCAAGTGAAAAAGGATAATGACCATAATGATAAAATGTGCCAAATATTTGTTTATAGCCATGGTTCTTATTTTTAACTTAATTTCAACATGCGTGCAATGTTAACTCTCCCTGCCAGCCCAGGAGAACACAAAATGCAGAATCGGGCCGTTGACATATCAGAACATGCCACAATGCCACTTCCAGTCATTAAACAGAAAGGATGACCTGTGTTGCTAATAAAATCGCCCGTGCATTACAGCAATAAGAGTACAAGAACAATGGTAAATCTTCCCATGCATTGGTTGTGGTGACCATTCATTGAAATGGTCAACCTTTGGTCCTTTACCAATTACAACCCTTATGTCAAGTGGCCGCTACCAAATCACCTTGTTTACCTCTAAGCAGCAAAAGCCCTGATGATCCTGGATCAGCGAACTCCAGGTTTGAAAAGTTGATTTGCGAGGATAGATACCTTTTGATCATATGATGCGGCAAACCCCTGGGCCTCCATCAGACGACGTACCCTATCAGCTTCCCGAACGAACCCACCATCAACAAGCCCATTTATAATTTTTTCTAATTCAGCGGCCCCCAATTGATCCTTCTTAGCTTCCAGAATCCCTAGAGTTTGGAGTGTCTTCTTCTCCATCCCAGCCCTTGCATACATATCACAGAGGCTTACTTGAATCTTAACAGAAGGAGCATCACCTTGATGAGCCATCTTCGCTAATAGCTCCTCAGCCTCCTCAACCAGCAGCAATTTACACAACCAGTCAAAAAGAACAAAGTTAGTGGCAGGTCCAGGGTCCAATCCATCTTTCTCAAGCTGCAACAACAGGTTTAAGGCCTTATCCAGTAAATTCTTCTTCTCATATGCGGCGATCATGCTAGCAACACACCTGTCATCAGGCCTCTGTCCAACATTCATCATATAGTCAAAGTTGCTCCTTGCCTGGTCAGGATCACCTGATCGGCCATATGCCTCAATAAGCAATGTACAGGACTCAAGACTTGGCTGGTATCCTGCAAATTGCATAGTTGTTGCAATTCTTCCAGCCCCACCAACATCACCACTTTGGGCAAATGACCGAAGCAATGCCATGTAAATTTCCTCTGTTGGTTTGATGTCTTTTGTCTCCATCTCTCTCATTAATGACTCGCCCGACTTGACATCACCAGCACTTACACATGCCATGATCATTGAGTTATAGAGTTTAATGTCTGGTTGGAAACCATGGCTTCTTAAGCTTTCAAAGGCTTCTTTGGCACGGTCAATATTGCCTGCCTTGCTGTACATGTGTACCAACACTGTAGCAGTTATGATATCAGGCAGGATACCACTTTGATTCATTTTCTTCAGAATTCTCTCAGCATCTTCTAAGCAACTCCCTTTAGCATAGGCATCAATCAGCAAGGAGTAGTCATGAATGGTTGGTTGGAAAGATTTTTCATCCAATAACAGTTCAGCTATCTGCAAAATCACCAATCAAACAGCAACCACATGAAGACCGTGCATGTAAAATCCAGAGTCCCCATGTACTGAAAGGTACATCATGGAAGTAAGAAATTTGTTTTTCGGCAAACAAAATGTCAGTTTGTCATATTACGAATAATAGTTGTTTGACAAAGCACAGGATATATAAAGGGTCAAAAAAAAGAAAAACAAGAGCAGCCATGCACTCTAAAGGAAGGTAAGCACGGAAGTCAAACCACAAAAAAAAATAAAAATAAAAATAAAATAATAATAATAATAATAATATATATATAAGCCCACATAATAACTGACACTTCAGTCAGGAGTAATTTCATGAGGACAAAGTCACTAATTAAGTCATGAACTGGAAAGTCAGAGGCCTAAAAATCAGCTATAAAGCAACCCTTTTATCCAACTCACATCCACACAGCATCCTTAGGCACCACAGTTATCACATTCTAGTATTTAAATCCCTTCCACAACACAGCCATCACATGCAAATCTAATTTTCTCATATTTGAATGAAAATACTCTACAATTTGATGTCATATTGACTCATCATGTCACTTGGAAAAAGAACAAAAGTTGAACATCATGCAGGAAAATAGGGCTTAGAAACACCAGGAGCATATGTTCTTTTTTAAAAAAGTAAGCAGCAGACATCAGAATATTTAAATCATTGAAAATGGTTTGAACAATTAATGTTTGGGGACATGTCATCTAATCCTCGAGCAGCTTATGCAGGAATAATTATGCCGTACATTTCAACATTCCACAATCTTAAAAACTGGTCTTGCTTATCGGAAATAACAGAAAGAAAACAAAATAAATGAGCGTCATACCTTCAAGTATATATTGGTATTCTGTCCCTTCAGCTTATCAAGCAAAGCAATCCAATCAATCCTACTTGGCTGTAGAAGCTCTACCCATTTAGCTAGCAATGGAGAAGGGTCATCCTCCTCTTTCAATGAAAGAATATTCTCTGTCAATAGTTTGCATTTCCCAGATATTTTCTTGGGTTCCTGCGGCCAAATGATCTCCCCTGTCTCATGGATTTTATCAGCAACTTCAGCCCACTTTGGGTCAGAAAGATCAAGTCCATAGATCTTGTACTTTATCTTCCCATGTCTCTTGGGAAGGGAAACAACTTTAGTTCTCTCTTCATCCATGAAAGCCTCTTCGGGAATGGTCCCGGTGCTCTTGCCCTCAGCTTTCTCTTTGTCTTGGGCTCTTTCTTCATTTCTAAGCCACTCCAAACTCTCGTAAAACTCATTCTCATCCACCTTTTCACGAGCCCATTTGAATTTCAGCTCTCTCAAAAGGTCCCCACGAATGCCAATGTCAGCAGCAAACCTACACATCTCCTTCACCTCCTCAGAGTGCAAAGCCCCTTTCATCTTCTCCTTCTTCCTTTCCTTCTCCATATCCTTCACCACGGAGTTGCCCACCTCCCACACTGTTCTCCACAAATCCTCACTAAAATCCCGGGACGGAGTCACCAAACCAGCACTAAGCATCTGCTCCAGGCTACCCTTTTCCATCTCCGACACAACCTTCTCAACTATAATCAAAAGCATACCATCTATCGTCTGTTTATCACTATCCGGGTAAGCTTCGGACAACTTGGCACGCATTCTCCACACGAATCGTGACAAGAACTCATTCATTGTTCCATCCTCGTCAGAATCATCCACACCGTGAATTAAATTAAAATTGGACACATTTAGGCCAGTTTGCTGAGCAGAATGAATGAACCTACTAAAGAAAAAAATGGGCTTTGGGTATTTAAGGTTTGGTAGACAAGCATTGCCATTACCAACTAGTGGATAAATGAAAGGCAGAATTGGGGCATTACTAGTAGAGATAGAGAAATATCTATGAATAGAATACAGGTAAGGAGGAACTAAGCCTCCACTGAATCTAGATAGATTGCTTACTGTCTGCCTATTAGCTAATCGCTTCAGATACATGTCTCAGAGATGTACAGATAGAGAACCCTAGAAAACTTGATGAAAAAGAAAGAAAGAAAGAAATAGCCAAAGAAACGAACCAGAAGACAATCTATCGAATACCCATCTCCTCCAGTAGTATTACCAAACCTCATAAAAATGGTGGTGGGATGGGAAGTTGGCTTCAGGCAGTCGGCTTGGCGGCTAGCGAATGCAGAGAGGGATAGGTTATTATTGAAAACTGAAATAAAAGGCTTTTGCGCTTAAATTTGATTTAAGGTTTCCAGGCCAGGGCCATTGAGCCCAGACCCTGACACACGGGCTACTGCCCCAACTGAACCCAACGGCCTGCTTCTATATCCTCTACCCCTTTTTTTTTTTTTTTTTTTTTTTCAAAAAGAGAATGCAACGCCCGATGATAACTGGTGTCCATCAAACTTTCTAGTGGTATATGAATGAAGGTGTCTTGTTTTGCGAAAATTATTGAGTGTCCATACCGAGAGTAGTTGTTATCGCTCCTAAGTTCAATATTGTACATTGCATGAAAATTAAAAATTTAGTGAATATGATCAAAGATGTATGCATATATTGTATTCTCAAAGACTTCAATGTGAGAAGTCAATTTAGACGGAACATTCCCAATCTCGGGTCTCCACAATCGTACGGCTCTAGTAAAGTAGAAATGGCTTGTGGGTTAGGCCTATGACCCAAATCCAATGATAATCCCATATGCGCCTTGTTTCTTAAGCTCCCTGCTACCCTCTCTGCTCTCTGGTTATCTTTTCTCGCGTTTGCGAAAAAAGAATTATTATTTTTCGTTACAAAGCAATTGATGTAAATAAAGTGTAAACGATACAATTCTGCCATGTTGGTAGCATGCCTCAAATGCGACTCGAATCCCTGCCAAAGACGACACGCCTTAGCCAGTCTGATACCACCAGTGCCCTTGTTCTCCAGCTCACTTGCTTGCTGGATTGGAAGAGGAAAACGAGGCAAAGAAAAACGTTACTGGCAGCTAACATTGAGTTCTAAATTTGACTTGAATGCATTTAGAAGGGCGGGAGGATGCAGCTAAAGGACAGAGTTGCTACCTTGCATAGACAGAATACCACAGCCACTGAGAGCTGTGACCAATTGAAATCCAATCACCAGGAAGTTGTGCTGCTGTTTGCTCTCCTCCCAAGGGAGCAAATTGCCCAAGGTGCCTATACCTGCAACATGCCATGCAGATGACATTACCAACTGCTTAGGAGCTTATTGTTACTTCCAAACTACAGATTCAAAACACAGAAAACTCTTTCTCAGCAGAAGTGCCCCATTTTGGAATCCATACGGTTCAATCAAACTCCCGAGCACCACACACAAAAATAGATAGAGCATCCGGATATACCTGAAGGGGCGAAATCGATGGCGACCTTCACCCCTGAACCTCAGAGGACCTTCTGGGTTCTTTTCCGCCTCCTCCATGCGGTTAAAGCAATCAGCAAGGTAGGTACCTTCCTGAGCTGCGACCTGACGAAAGGGAACACATAAATCATTCGGTCGGCTGTACCTTCGATCAAGATAATATGTGGAACACATCCCAAGAATCAATAAATCACCTGTGCTGTTGCAGGCAGAAGCTTCATCTGAGAGTCCACTTCAGAAAGGGCATTCTTAAACTCTTCAATGTTCAGTTCAATGGATTCCCTTTTACCATCCCCTTGAGCTTCCTTCAAGAGATCAATGATATCGCTCATCTTCTTGGTCTTCAAATAAAGTTCGAACTGAGGATACCTTTCGCAAATATCATCAAGGGCTTCTTGAAATTCTTTCTCAGTTAGTGTCCCAGAACTGTCCTTGTCTGCCTTCTTAAAAATTGCTGCAATGTCTTCCTACAAGTATAGTTGATTCTCGGGTAAAAAATTGTCACATATCAACAAAGAACTGTATGGTCATTCACACAAGCTGTTTCTGTGCAGAACTTTAATCAAGAACCATACTCCTGCATTAATGGGTCCAAATATGCATAAAACAACTTCAAACTATTAAACATGCATCCATGTGATTAGAAAAATGTTTAATGTGGTTTTTAACCCAGAGAATCATTTCGGGAGGATTATGGTTGCATGATGACTCTGCTTTTACTTGTGCACAAATGTGTGCCTCTTTGCATGATGTTATGCGTGTTCAATATATACCAGCAAACTAGGATATTAAATGCATGAAATCAGACCAATTGCCAGTCAGAAGAATTACAAACAGAGATGGAGCTTTTCTTGGTCTCAAGAAACATCATGTTTAATAAGAAAAAAGACAAGGGACACCAAATCAGTACAACTTCCTAAAAGAAAAAAGAAAATCCAAATAGAAGGCAAAGTAATGCTTAACAATGTAAAGTCTATACTAAGTGCAGGTACCATGACTTTGCGCTGGTTGATTGTTGCGCAGTCACCAAGTGCATATACGTCACTGCATCCCTCAATCCGCAGCCATTCATCTGTTGCCAAAGCACGTCTATTTCCCTGGATTCAGGAAAAATATTTTCTTAAGATGTAAAACAAAGGCCACTGGTTATTGTGCACCGTCAGCCATTGAAACTTTTGGGCAATTATAGAATAATCGATGACTTCTTGGACCTACAAAAGTGCACCTGGCCTATCTGTTGCATAAAATCCCTTATGACAGGACGAGTCCCAATTCCAGTTGACCAAACCACCATCCCATATGGTATAGAGCTAGTTTGCTCACTTCCTCTTTCCTTAGTAGAGATCTCTTTATCAGATACTTTTACAACCATAGACCCTAATTTCACATCAATACCATCTCTTTTGAACTTTTCTTCTGCAAACTCTGTAATTCTTTTGTCAAACCTGTAATGTTATTGGTTCCAGATGATATATGTCAACTAATGTATTATGCAGAAAATCACAATTGCCAAAAGTTAAGAATTATGGTAAACTCCGCAGGTATTAGAGTTATAGCAGATGGCAGATAAAGAAACACAAGCTCAACATAACAGAGGATTCAAATATCCAAAATATTCTATGTGCCACCATACATTAGTACTTACATGCCCAAAATATGATCTGCTGCCTCCAGAAGTGTTATTTTTACAAATTCCTTGACCATAGGATATAGTTTGAATAAGTCCTCGGTGACATAATCATGTAACTCTGCAGCAAACTCCACCCCAGTTGGTCCACCACCAACAACCACAAAATGAAGGATTCTCCTTTTCTCTTCATCACTTATATGTGGCATGCTTGACCTCTCAAAGCAATCAATAATATTCCTGCGAATAGTCAGAGCATCTTCAACTTCCTGCATAAAGAAATCCATTTTCTTTAGGACATTAGACGGTGCAGAATGAAACCTGACCCTGGCAACCAATTTCCTGAAAGACAGCATCATCACACTGTCTTGGTATTTGTTAGGAGGAAACACTTAATGCATCAAATTGCAAATGTTTATTATAATACCATCAGAAAAAAGTACTCTATATTTTAGAAGATTGTCAGAGAAACAACCTTCAAGAAATTGCAATGCTCCTCAACACCAGGTGTATTGAAAGTGTTTGGACGTGCTCCCATAGCTATTACAAGGTAGTCATAGTCAACAACAAATTCATCTTTCCCATTCCCTTCGGTGTCCTGAACAGGCCGACAATAAACTTTCTTATTTTCTGCATCAATCTTGAAACATTTGGCTTCCCAGAAGCTAATGTCAACACTTTTCTGCAAAAGGAAACAACAAAAAGCCAGTTATTGTATCACTTCAAATTGTCTACTAGAAGATTGTTGTAGTGGCTCCCATGCTAAGACATCAAATAAAAGTCCACATAAAACATTTTGCTCAGTTAATTTTACGTAAAGCTGCAGTGTGAAAAGAAAATCAGGAGACTAGAACCAATTAGCGTTCTATTTTCTCGTGTTTGGCAACTGCTTGTTCCTTGGAATGTTTATGAGAAAATTCTTCCACTGAACTATCTATGTTGTACCACATAATTACTTGGCCAACACAGAGCCCCGCTACATCTCCAAATGCAAAATCACAATCAAGGAAAACATGTTATGTCCACGAAACAAATGGGATTGTCTGAATACAGATACAGTATCAGCAGAGAGACAAAATCCAGGACACCTAAGATCTTATAAATTGTCTACATTTCATAGAAAAACTATATATCGCAGAAGGCCTAAAGAAAGAAGCTCCATAAGCACGTGCAAGGTATTAATAAAACACTCACAAAGTGATATCAAAGTCTTTCTTATTTTAGACAATAGTGGATGTGCAATCGCAAAAAGGGAAGTGAAAGCTGAACGAAAACAAATTATTGGATTGCAAATGACAGCTACGCAGTCAATTTCACTCACCTTCCTGACAATGTTACGAATGGGTTCCACAATGCTGCGAGCTTCCACAGTGCCACCTGTAACACTAGGCAGCAAAGGAGTGAAAGCAAAGTAGTTACGAGGCGATATCACCTGGACGTCGTAGGAGGGATTATTAAGTTTCTTCAAGAAACTCGTCCCAGCCCATCCTGTTCCAAGTACCACCACTTTCTTTTTCTTGTTCTCTTCCCCGGGTGGTGAATTAGCACGTACCCCACCACTGTTGTTTGCATCAGCATAACCCAATAGGCTCCCACCGCTGCAACCATACTCCATTGTAAGAGCCAAGGCATTAACATAATTCAGTTTTAGTTTCTTTTCATAAATAATTCAACAAACCGATCATCTTTTGCCAAAAGGAATAGCCATTCCAACGAGAAACCCAAAAAAACAAAAAAACAAAAAAACAAAACGAACAGCTGCCAGCGAACATCTCCATTGAGATCTGACCACACCATAGCAGAGGATTCACAACACACACTCACAAACATGTACACCCAAGCTGATGTGAAGCTAAATTTAGCAGATCACATCCAATTAGATTCCGCATAGCTATAAAAAAACTAAAAAAAAAACTGCCTAAAATTGTAGTATTACTAACAGAAATATTAAGCCGGTTTTTCAATATATATATATATATATATATATATATATAAATTTACTTCTTTTAAATTACTTTTTTTAACAAGGACGGATCGAAAACGTAATCGAAGCAGGAAACATTTAATAATATCGGAAACAAAACAGGGTGCAAACTCATAACAAGCTCCATTACTCCAATTTTCCCAAAATCTTCAAGCAAAAATCACCAAAAAAAAAAAAGAGAAAAAGAAAATCAGCTAAAATTTAATTAGTAAAAAAGAAAAATGGCGCTGTTCAATGGAACAGACAGGGGAAACAGAGGAGGAAGAGAGAGAGAGAGAGAGTACCCGACGGTGAAGATGACGATCAGCTTAGAGAAGCAAGCATAGTCGTAGAAGCATCCAGAAGCTTTCTCATACAAGCTTAAACCTCTCATTTTTTTTTCCCTTTTCTTTTTTTTTTTCCTTTTGGTTTTTCTCAGCAGCAAAATTCAGATCTACAACTGAAATAATGAATAATGGAGAAATGTTAGATTTTATTTATTTATTTATTAAAAGAACGTTTTAATACATCCCGAAATGGTTGGAGAGAGAAAGAGAGGGCAATGGAACGTGAAGTGTGTGTGTCTGTCTCATTGCCTGAGATGCTTCCAGGTTCCGTTGTTTGATTGACTTGGAGGAGAAGTAAATGGTGGCACGGGACTTGCAGGTGACCACAATCTTCATTTTCTTTCCTTCTTACCCTTTTATTAGTAGAATAATAAAGAATATATAATATATTTTTTTAGACCCATTGCATAAAATAATTAGTTTATCTTTTATATGATATTTAAAAAAAAAAATTTAGGAGCCGTTGATCTTCCGCTCTCCACAGACAGGCCACCATGATGTCGCAATGAGTTATAAATAACTTGAGGGCTGCGGTATTTTTTGGTCAAAAAAATAAAAAATATTGAGAATAATTGAAGGGCTGCTGGTTACAATTTCTATTGCATAGGCAACCTTTTTTTTTTTTTAACTATGCTTTATTTGTCCATTTCCATAGGCTTCACAACTTTTTTCTAGTTGCAAGTCAACTTTTTTTTTTTTTTGGTTATTTTATTAGCTGAATGAGATGTGAATTATATAATAACCGTAATTTATATTATTTTTATAAATTTTATATTTTTAATAAAATTTAAAAATTTAATTACGGAGTGAGAGACCGCTACTGTACCTTCTAGACATTAGGCACATGCCCTCTTGGATTCAAATGGGCTTCCGTGCATGGCCACTTTAGCATAGAGATTTTCACTTCCCTTTTCCTTTTGTTTTGTTTTGTTTTTGTTTTTTTTTTAGTATATTAGCCATCTAACATGCCACCTTATTTAAATCTTTGGTTTTAGGATAAAAATTTTATTGGTTACATTAAAATATTTTAATAATTATATTAATTTTTTTAAAAAATTTATTTAATATATTAATTAAATTCAATTTATATATGCAATATTTTGATATGATGCATATGTAGATGTTTGAAAATTTTAAAAAGAAATCCAAAAACGGTGGAGGATCTGAAATAAAAAATTTCTTTTTGATCATCCCAGACAAAAGATGATAACCTATTAATTAGTAAATTAATTACATTGGACAACAATCCAAATTAATTGAACCCAATCATCAGACCAGGAAACCTTATTAAAAATAATCACGCTTGACCCGAGTCCGGATGTATGTCAATCTCTATTAAATTTTCTTCTTCAACAGGGAATCCCCGACCCGGATCCTTCCTGCAATTAGCATCAAGAGCAATCTCTATCAACAACCCTTCCCTAACTTCCTCCTCCCATTCAAACCAATCGTTTTCCGGTGAACCCCAGCATTCGGCTATCGGAGATTCTCCCTCAGATAAGGAATCTGAGTCTGTTTCCGGGTAACACATTGACAAAGATGGATAAGTCTCCAAACCCATGAACCGGGTCGAATCCCAATGATTGTTCCCCTGGGAATTCGGATCCTCCTCGTCGTCTTCCTCTCCTTCACAAGCCTCATGTATAACCTCCAGTGGCCCCCTCACGTCCCATTCAACAAAGGAAGTTTCAAAATCAGGGTTTGGGCTCGGGTCAAGAACCATTTCGGATCGGAAAGCGACCCATGGGTCCAATGGGGTGAAAAACTCAGAATTTCCACCTTGAACCAACTGGGCATCCCCATTTTCCTCCTCAATTCCAACACCTTCTTTGGTTTCTGGGTTTTGACGGTGGGCTCTTAGGCCGGCACCGAGACGGAGGAGAAACAACAAAAGCAGTAGAGTGAGAGTGAAAACTATGGATGCAGAGAATTTCAGAGCAGAAGGGAAATAGAGGAGAATCAGAACGCAAAGAGTGCTAATGCATGAGAAGAGTGGGCCACATGAGGGAATGGTCATGGTTTTCATTAGAACTAAAGATGACTGGAACATAGCTCAACTCCCATGGATCCCATTTTCTTCCATGTCCCAATCAGTCAGGTCAAGGAACATTTAAAGGTATCATTACATAGATTGGCAGTGGAGCTATGGACCAGATTTTCAGTGAGGTGTGCGTCAGAGAGAGGCATGGAATATTTAAAGGAAGGGTCGAGGGTTGGCGGTGAAAGGACGTTGCACAGTGCTGGTCTTTTTCACGTTACAATAATAATAATAAAAAAAAAAACACATTCTCGTTATTAAATTTTAATTATTAATTATCACTAATTTATTATTTAACAATGAGTAGTAAACTAAATGTCATAATATTTTTTTTCACAAATAATAAATGGGTTATAATTAATAGTTAAAAATTAATAATCTGAGGTTTTCATATTTGTATAATAAAACTTTATGGCAATTAGCAATACGACCTCAAAATCTACCATGAAAATTTGTCATTCACATACACCCGAGTAGGTTCATGGATTTTAGCCATTGTTTCAAGCTTAAACTCTTTAATTCTCGAAGGTTGGATTCTTGGAATTGTTAGTGCCTGCAATGGGGTCTTGATTCACGATTTCTGAATCTAATCTAAACCCACCTTTTTGGTTTTACAACCGTCCGCATTGGAATGAGAATCATTATACTTGTGTTTAATAAAACAGTACAATGCAACCACCAAAATAAATATTAATATGCAAATAAATTTTCAATTTTTGAGTATTTTCAACAAATATATCATTACTTTTATAAAAATAAAATTTTAATGATTAGAGATTTTTTTTTAATAGCAAATTTATCTTGTCTTTAACTTAGACAAATGAAAACTATTAAATCATATGAAGTGATACTTTAATATAAAACATTGGTGACATGAAATTTAATTTAAAATTAAAAGTATAATAAAGTAAATAATAAAAATTCTCTTTTCTATTTTATTAAAAGTATAATCATATAGAAAAAACAAATTTCATCTAACATGCTAGATATTATGCTATCTCACCAAGATTTCATATTAGTGTATCATATAACATGATTTAATATTTCTTTGTTTGATTATTTTTTAAATACACGAAGTTAAAATTTTATTTATATATTAACATTAAAAATTATACTTATCATTTTATTAATTTAAAATAGGAGATTATTCTATAAATACAAACTTTATTGCGTTTTCCATTTTGCAAAGCTTATGGCTGCAGTCAACTTTATTAATTCTTCAAGTAGGTTTGCACTAAACTATCATAATTGTGGATGTAGACTTGGGATTCTCACAATTAATTATTTGTTAAAAAAAATTAAAAAATAATAATAATTAATAATTATAATAATACAATGCACAAATTCACATTTTAAAAGTTAGTATTTATTATTAGTTTGCTTATGTGATCCCCAATTAACTACTCTTATTTAATGGACTATCTCCCTCTTTTCATTCTAAGATATATTATTTTCAATTAATTACACTTTACATTTCTGTAATTGTTTTCTTGAAACAAAATGATATAATGATAATTTCACTTTTACATTGATTTTATAGACGCAATCATTCTTTCTCTAGAATTAACTTTGCCTTTTCTTTTTTTCTCATTCATTGATTTTTTTTTAAAAAAATTTTATTGGGTAGCAGTCAGTTGCTAATCTTCTTAGTAGTGTATATAAGTACTAGAGAAACCAAAGCCGTGGGATTTGCTGAAAATGGGGGCTTTCTGACTTTGGCGACCTTCCAAACCCTAGCCAAAGCCATGGAACTCACGTAGGGCTCATTTGGCCAACTCTCTAAAGGGAGTATAATTGCCTCGCGCATACAATCCATCTTCTTTTTCTGAGAGATGATAAGTCTTGTATTCATGGAGACAACTTCTTTTCTCCACCATTTCATTTTCTATCCAATGTGCGCAGAAGACGGTGGATTGGTCCAAGTGGTCTAGACTTTGTGCTGTCCTTATCCAAGACCTACTCCAAGTGTTTTCTTTTGACGTGGATTGGTCCAAGGTGATAATCTCTTGATGAAGGCTACATGATCTCATAACAATTCGTCTTAGATTTAACAAGTGATTCTCCCAAAAAGAGGAATGAAGCAAGAAAGAATTGCAGGGTAATTGATATGTATGGTCGATGTGAATCTCTTGGGATTTGGCTATAGTCTAGTACAGTCGGCCATGACTTTATTAAGCAAACCTTGACCTCCATACTCTTCAACTAATGAAAGTGCTAAAGCTTAATGAAAGGACGGCGTGGCAACGAAGTTAATAGTGATCTCCAGGTCATGATAGTATGAGAGCTCCCCCCACCCCCGGTTAGCCACCTGCCCCATTCAATTATCATAATCAGTTCCGGTATTGTTAATAGGAATGGAAAACGAAGAATAATAGGTAACCTCGTTCAAGTTGCGGCTCCTGCATGCATGCGTCTGTGAATTAAAAAAAAAAAAAAAAAAGCCGGGGGGAGGGGGGTTATCGTGGGATTGAAAGGATGAATGGTGACTGGAGAATATGCAACTTTACGAATGCTTATCACAGGAAAAGGGGCCAAAACTTGTCTTCCAACGAATGCTTAGCTCGTAATATGTCGTCCTCCAGAAACTAGTATCTGTCCGTGACATTGATTCCAGCTCCATCTGGTCTGTTGCTGATTTAACGAGCTCACCACTAATCATTTATTGTACTTCATTGTATGGAGAAAATGGAACATGGTAAGTGTTCAAGGTTCACAAGTAGAGCTAAACTAAGTAGATGACCACTCTTCCCTTTTCGTACATCCGAAAAAAAAAAGAAAAAAGGTAGTTTGGCCACTAACGGCAGTAGTTATTTGGACCATATTCATAAAAGGAGCAATGATGGTACATTGGTTAAGAAGGAGAGTAACATCAACAATGTGGCATTACCAAGAGAAAAGTTCTCCATGTGAAGGTCCTTGTTTGTGACAGAGGGCCAATCCGAGAAACTAAGGGATCAGTCGAAGTCATAAATGATGGAAAACCTTGCGCCCCCACAGCATCAATCATCCCCATAAAGCTAATGCCAGGCTTGCAAGCATTTAGGTTTATCAGCTGAGGAAAAAAAAAAAAAAAAAAAAGGGAATTTCAAATTGCAGCACACCCATGTTCGATTGCTCCTTACGCTGACCACTAATTAGAGTACAGTATTTGGAATAACACATTAATTCAGTTACATTTTAATATTAAATCAAACTTATATTAATATTTTGTTAATAAAAAAAATTCATAAAACTGAACGACAGCTGGATTATTCAAACCTAATAAGCATTATAGGCAGGCAAGCAGAGAAGGACAAGCCAAATAAGTGGGCAATCTTGGAGCTTGGGGCATGGCTAGGGGAAACATTTTAGGAGGCAATCTTGGACCTTTTAATAAATTTAAATAAATATTAAATTTATAAATTTAACATTATATTTAAATTTAAAATTTTCAAATATTAAAACTATAAATTTTTCTCATATATATTATTTTTAATATAACATTTTAATACAGAAAAAGTTAAAAGAGTAAGATTTAAACCATTATATATAATTAATAATAATTTTTATATAATTTTTATATTATAATTACAATTTAGATGTGCGACGTGTAGCATTTTGCTTTTATTAATTCCTCTTTCGAATTACTTTGGTTATTTTATATGCTTTTGTAAACTATTTTTTATTTTAAATAAAAAGTAAACGGAATAATACCCACAATTATCCAATCCAATCCACCCCGTTTTCATCTCATGGCCAGCGTTCTCTCCCTGGTGGCCTGCGGCGCCCGCCTCTCCTCCACCACCACCAGCCCCTCCTCCTCCTCTGCCGGCACCACCACCATCCAAAAGTCACAAATTCTACCCTCACCCAAAATTGATGCCCCTATCCCACCTAAAAAACCCCTCCTTAGTACACTAAGTGCCGCCCTTGCAGCCACAACGGTATTAACGACCGCCGCCGCCGCCACTTCTTCCCTGGCAGTCCCATCACTGTCTTATCATCTCTACTACGGCACCGCAGCCAGTGCTGCAAACTACGGTGGATACGGTGGAAATTCCGACAAGAAAGCTTCCGCCGAGTACATCTATGACGTTCCCGACGGATGGAAAGAGCGGTCAGTCTCCAAAGTCGAGAAAGGTACCAACGGAACCGACAGCGAGTTCTACAACCCCAAGAAGAAAACTGAGAAGGAGTACTTAACGTTTCTCGCCGGGTTCCGGAAGCTTGCGCCGAGAGATGTCGTGTTAAACAACTTAGCCTTGTCGGACGTGGACTTGCAGGACTTGATAGCTGGCGCTGGTAGCGTTGAGAGTGAGGAGAAGACAGATGGGAATGGACAAGTGTATTATGTGTACGAGATTGATGGGATTGGGAAGCATAGCTTGATAAAGGTGACTTGTGCTAATAATAAGATGTATGCTCACTTTGTTAATGCCCCTACACCAGAGTGGAATAGGGATGAACAAACACTGAAGCATCTTCATGAGTCCTTTATGACTGTCAGCTTGTCTTGACAGAGACAGAGAGATATGTTTGTTTGTAATATGAGCTGAAGCTTCATTGCTTGTTTTGAACTGTCTATGTTTGACCCCAAAAAGAAAACTCATAATGTATGCTTCTGCCCTTCTTAGGTGTTCCCATTTCATGTATGCTTCCTTCCTGGTCGTGGATTATACTTGGGAAATGTTATCTGGAAACTTGGCATGAAAGGGGTAAAAACTCATAATCTATATCTTGGTTTTTCTTAATAGTTTAACTCTTTTAAGGAGTATGGTTTCTTAATATAATATAAGGTAAAATAATCATAAATTTGAATCACATGATTTTTCCATTTAATTATGAATTAATTATCAATTTTTTGTTTATTTATACTCTAGGTTCATATCTTGGACCTTGTTTAAGTGCTTATATTTTTAATTAGTGTCATTTCTTGACAAGATTGATGAATGGCCTGATAATAGATGTAAAGAGCTCATAATTTCTGGTTCTGTATCAGTTGTCTTTGGCCTTAAAACTTACATGAGGGAGGACCTATGAAGCCTACAATTTGCAATCAACAAATGCACCAGGTAAATTCAGAGAATAGTCATTTTTTCCGGCTTATGATGAGTTGTCCTTTAAAAATTTGCAGCTCGTTGAGAAATTGGTTCAAACTCCATCATTGGTTGACATCATACCACCATGCAATTGACTCTTGTTTGGTGAAAATGGTCAAATTTGAGTTGCCGCGAGATCTGCAAACTTGCTTTGCCGTAGTGAATGTACCCAAAACTTTAGCTCAAAGCATACATATCTGCAAAGATTCCCAAAACAGATCATCTGTTCTGTCTCAACTTGCTCTCCCACTTGTCAATGCTAAACGGAGGCGGCTATAATAGCCCAATGTTTAAACATCACTCGGGGTGGTCACCATAGGATAGCGGCAGATAATTTACGACTGTAGATTGATTCTTGCAGAAAGTTTTGTTAAGGTTAACAGAGTGGCAAATAAAGCTGCTGACTTGGTTGATTCGGCACGTTAGCTGTGTATTTTCTTGAGGACAGTTGTAAACTTGTGCTTAAATCACTGAATGGTTTCTTAGCCCCCATCTCCAATAGACAGCAGACCAATTCCCTAAACGATTAAGCAATGCAAGGACGAGGCACAAAATGAAAACAATAAGAGCAGACAAGCAAATAACAAGGAAACATTCTTTTCATTTCATTAAAACAACAATCGTGTGCGTATGTGCAATAAGATTGATTGATTAAATTCTGATTCTCGTTATCCAACTGAAGGGCTAAGATTGCCGTTGTAAACGAATATCTATCCTAACGCACATGTACACAGACAGACGTATCCCAACAAGCCAAAAGCACATCTTCAATGAAAATGTTGAAGAAGACAAAATGGCCTGTAAAGATTCATGGTGCCATGTACAAATAACCAAGACTGAAAACGAGATCTGCTAGCACAATTTCCAGAGTCCCATGTCTTTCTCCCAATCTATCTACAGAAAACAACAAATCGTATTTTATCTACAGAACCCCATCTACCTCATATCTCTGTCTCCACGAATAGCCCATTTTTGTGCAGCGAAGCAAGTAAGGCCACTGATACATCAACCAGACTCTTCTCGTTCTCGATCGCTTTGGTGCATTGGGAGCTTCAATCTCATCCAACTCAGTTGGACTCTCAAAATCAATCCGATTTCGAAAAGCTCTGGTCATTGTCGGTGTACTATAGGCAAAGTGCCATTTTTTCGCCATCAAAGTCTGTTGAACGAAAAAGGCCCCATACTACCATCAAATCGCTAATCAAATGAACCAAAAACTAAGCAGATTTTAACAAAAACAGTGTTCAATTGACACTTACAGCTTCTTTAATTGTTTTTGATACATGGATAAGCTGCTTCAAATCATCATGGTCCACCCCGCATAGAATCCTAACCTGCAAGCCAAAATTAGAAACACCCATAAAAAAAATAATTAAAAAAAAAGCATTCATTTTATATACAGAAAACTGAATTGCTCAAGCTAGAAGAAACTTTAGTGTACTAACCAGGATATCTTGTGGCAGGCTTTCGATGGGGGACTTCTCGTTATCATCCTCAGCATACAGACTCGTTATTATTCTCCCACTGCAAAGCCTCTTCGATGGAGTTGAAGGACATGAATCCATAGGCATCAAATCCCCACTACTGTTCCTGGAAATCAAAATCCTTTTGCTCCCAAAAGAGCACGTGTATCTCACGAACTCCCTCAGCCCAACAAACCCATCTGCTTCTTCTCCATCCATCCCACCGCGCTTCAATTTCACCCAACTGCGTCTCTTATTCTTACCCAACGCCATTTCACATCAAAATCAAAGTGTCAAACGCAAACCCAGAACTTGAATACCTTTTCTCGAAAAACCCAGAAATGGGATTGAATACCTAAGTGTTTCTGTTGAAGTAAAACGCTTCAGGCAGACAAAAATGGAAACAAAGTGGAGAGACTTCAGAAGTTACTTTTAAAAATGTAAACTTTAAGGTTATCCTCTTGGCGGTTGAAAAATCTTTGAACTTATAGTAGGCCCAAGGGAAACTAGCCGTTGGAGAGGGTGGACACATGGCCGAATAAGGTTCGACTTTGGAAATTGCTTGGATGATGACCTGGACAATTTGGTCGGTCCAAGTCGGCTGGCGTCGGTCACACGCTGGTGTGTTTCTGGTCGGAGGTTGGCGATTTCTCTAGAGTGACTGCTGGAGGGTTCTCTTGTACGGACGTGGCAGGATATCTATGGGTTGATGATCTGTTTATATCAGAAAAACTAGGCAGCACCCCTTATGGTGCCACGTGTATATATATATATATATATATATTTTGCTTTTTATGAATTCAATTGATAAATTAAAAAAAAAAGATGATGTGACCAAAATTACATGTGGGTATTATCGAAATTGTCTATCCAAAACATTTTGAACCCAAATTCTTTATTGCAATGCATGCACTGAGATAAGACATACAAAAATTAAAACGTGCAATGCATTTTTCAAAATAAAGAATCAATATATTAGAATAAGATGTGCAAAAATTAGAAAGTAAATTACATTTTTGAAAGTAAAAAAAAAAATCAAGTATTGTAATGAAACGTCCAAAAATTAAAAAGTGAAATACAACTTTGAAAATAAGAAAGAAATTTTTTTTATTAATTTAAAAAAATAATAAAAAGTTAGAATACATTTGTTTTTTTGACTGATTTCCTACAAACACTTGTAGTTACTAAGTGAGAACTTTTTTTTGCAAATGATGAATAAATTTATTGTTATTGTCGAAGTTTTTCACAAACAAGATAGGAGGGACACTCTTGGAGGTGTCAAATAAGAAGTTACTAACAAGTAACAAGTAACAACTGTGTGTTACAAGTTGAAGTCTGCTTTAGTAATGCAATGGGTGCCTTCTTGTTTGTGGAGGTTTTGCAGTTTGACATGCTATGATTCTCTGTCGTTACAAATACGCCCTTATTATTATTATGATTAATTTCAATCAAAGATAGAGCGTTTGTTGAGAAAGTCTTTTATGCATAAATTATCAAGGAATGAAACAATGGACTGGCTTGCTTTTGTTAACCTACCAAAATTTAAAAGTTGACAGACCAATGCTGAGGACAGTCGAGCAGGTACTAAGTTCTGTTGGCAGTTGCATGCATGTGATGTCTGCGTAAGCCCCAATGGGTTAGCTTTCTTGGTTAAACAAATGATGCTCAATGCATTTCAGGATGACAGCAAAACGATGAATGATCAAAGATAATTGACTCCAAAGTTCCAGGAGTTCCAATTCTCTTAAGAAAGCCCTCTTCTGTACCATGATTGATCTGAAGATACCGGAATGGAACCTCAAAGTCACAACTACACACTACACAGAGACAGCTGCCATCCGGATTCAGGAATTTTGTAATGCCATTCATCCAATATTTAGCACAAGCTCGCACATCCGAGATAATGCAGTTTCAAGACAGGTTGAAATTCAGCTCTAGAATGTTAGACATAGATACACGCCATTAACCATTACTTGATTTGCATTGAATCGGATAATTTACAGGACCTTGACAAATGATGCACGTCTGTGAATCATGAAGTAGATTGACATGAATAGAGAGCTATTGCAGGCTTTGACTATCCTGTTGAGGGTTTTCACATTCAGACTGGTCTTTCAAAACGACATCATAGGCATGAGTACTATTCTCTCCTGTCAAAGCATATGAAAAACTCCAGAGAGCGGCATAGTTCTCTTTATCTGCATACAGAAAAGAGAAATATATAATATCAACAAATTTTTACATAAATTTATGATTCTAGTTAAATGTTAAATTTGTTGCCATAAATGTTGACCCTAAGGGGAAAAGACATTGAGATGGTTCAAAGCATGCCTAATGAAAAGTATAAAGCATCAGGTACCACTCAAGTGCAAGTTCTCATTACTGTCATCAGGAACTTGAAATCTTCGGTGGCCAGATGAGGTGGCAGCCATCGGTAGAAAAGGATGGAAAGAAAAACCATTCACTGTATCTGTATTGTGCATGTAACCGAAGAAAACGGATTAAAAAAAAAAAAAGCTTCAATAAGAGCAGGACACTATGAGCCTAAGGCAACTTGAAAGGGTTGAGCATTTTAATACCTGCTGCAGCCTGAAAGCCTGAAATCCACTGCCCAGTTTGTAGATCATATATGTGTACCAAACCATCCTAAAAGCATAATTCAAAAGTTAAAAAGTAAGATAATGACTTAAAACTCTGCAATTGATAGGGTTATACACTTTTATTCCACCAAGAAAAAACAATAAAAAGTTCAATGATACCTGGCCACCAGTGGCAAGATGTCTACCAGTGGGTTCAATGTCAAACAATATCCGCTGGTTGGTTTGATCTGCACATCTGTATAGCCTAATAACCCATTGGGAAAATTAAGACATCAGTGCAACCACACATCATATACCATTAGTAAACTCAACAAGATAGATTGTAAGCTTGAAGAAAAATAAAATAAAATGATGTCCCATTGCACAAAACCTCCACGCTATTGGGTCTAGGAACGGGTCAGATTCTAAACATCAAGAAATTGCAAGAAAATTTATAAGCATCCAGCAAACTTTAAGGACCCTCATATCCATCATATAAAGTACAACAGTATTCAAATATGCCATTTTAAGACATAATGCATATGCAAAGATTTTCAAAAAATATACAAAGGAAATAAATGTCCATTGAATCTGAGGCACTAGAAGCCTGTTCAAAAATTGAAACTAAGAGCACAAAATGTGGACAATCAAGAAAGCAAAACAAAAAAAAATCTCAAAATGACCAAAAGCAATCTAATTTTCATACTTGAATTGAAATAAAAAAGTTAATGCTAGCATGTTTTATGCTAACACCTAATACATCTCAATTCATCAAGCAGAGAATAATATAACACATTGTATGATTTGCAATCCATCACATACCCAATCTTATCATTTCAGCAAATTTACTTTCAACTAATATATGACCAATGTCAAATACTTACTTGCACACAACTTCAACAGTTTTTCGCATATCCCAGCACAGTATATATGGGTCCTACAAGGAATATTGTGACTTGTCAACTTTTCTTAATCAGGAAAACTACCAAATGGTACTACAGAGAGAGGGAAAGCAGGGTGGGGAGACAGGGACTGTTGCCTGTAGGTTATTGCTAGTTGCTAAAAGATCAAAATTCACCAGAAGAAAAAGCTCAAGCAGTAAGGATAAAGTACAGGAAATATCACTGGCAGCCATATGACATGCATTAAAGGGTTTCGGCAAGCAAAACTACCCATACTAGCAGCAATTCAAGCTACCAAAGGCGCCATGGCACATAAAGATGCTAAGGGGTCTTGGGCCTAATCACAAGGTGCAGGCAAGTGATTGGGTGAAGTGGGGCAATTCAGAACAACTTTTACAAATACATAGAGGTGGATATAACATTCAATGCTAGAGTTACGTAAATCAAAACAGATAATAAAACATTCAATTATTAAGCTTCTTCAGCTTCTTTTCTACTGTTTGGATGACATCAGAAAACCAAGTTTTGATTCTTTGATTTATTTATGTGTGATTAGATATATGCTAGTGATTTAAACAAGTTTAAAACATGTGGCATAGATGTGGCTCAAAAAATCAACGACTCTTATGAAACTCAAAAATAAAAATCCAGAAAAAAAAAATCAGAATTGGAGCTTGACATCATATGGCACGTGCCTTATGCACCTAAAGCCTCCAAGAAGACATGCATCTTTTCTCTAGGTGTGTGCCTATGTGAGGGTGGTCTCACCTGGCATGATGGAGGCTCCTTAAGGACCATTAAACAACTGTCATGATGGAGGCGCCACTTATGTAACCTTCCATCTAGGTGCACCTTTGAACAACTTTGACAACCATGTTTCTTGCTTTAAGGACCTTTACTCTGAGATGAATTTCCCCACCATTTTTATTGCCCCAAGCCATCTGAGCTTTACCAGTATGATTGAGGGTAAATGAATCCATTTATCAATGTTGCTTTAAGTACTAATTCTATGCTTCATACTAGAATGGAATGGTGAGAAAAGATTTATGTAGCTGAGTGCCATTAAATTTGGGATTAAAGGCTTGGTTGGTGTTGTACATAAGTATAACCATTGTTGTGACGGCATCCATCAAGTTGCAGTCCATCACCAACGCAAATTTCTCAACCAAGTAAAATCAAGAATTTCTCTACAAATCATTATCTAAGTAATATACACCAAAATGAAACAAACATAATTGGTGAATTAAATCATAGACCAGCTGGATAAGGCTTACCTTGCGGCCTCCAGTATACAGGTAGTTTCCATCTTTGGAAAACTGGATCTGAAATAAGAAAAATCAATCTGCATTTATGTATTGGCACCTCTGTCAAAATTGTACTAATAGCCAAAAAACAAAAGGCTACTTACATGAGTAATCCCACCTTCTTGGCCATGCAAAACATATAAGAGTTCCATATTATCTTCCCTATAAATTGCTGTACTCTGGCTGTAAGAACCTGTAGCTAGGAGCCCACTATGAGTTGGACAAAAGGCAACAGCAGATATTATACCTGCACATAGCAGAGAATTTTGAGGAAATATATGTCCTTGCTCTGCTAAGCTTCTAGAAACCCATTCTGGGCAACTTCTAGATTTTTTTTATTTTCATTAGGCACCTGTTTGTCCTTCTTTATTGCCTTGTAACATTGAATACTGTTCATATTCTCTGCCAGGGCGATGAATATCAAACACCCTAATCAACTTATTGTATCCAGCAAATATCCTAGCAAGAAAAGAAAAATCAAGGAATATTAATTAGTTGTGGATAAATCCTTAAAATAATCTGGATGACACAGAAAGTACAAACATCATGCCTAAGCTCTACAGGAGACATTTGTTTCATGTTCAAAAAGTAGCTAAGTAATAAGCATTTGTTTTTATAAAGCACCTAAGCAGCATGTGAGGTACCCAAGATGAAAACAAAAAAAGGTAAGCTGGATAGACTTTTCAAAAGAACAATATTCTTACTTTGACCCCACAGGATTAAATGCAATTGAAAAGGCAGCAGTAATTTCATCCACAGCATCATAAGCACGGTATGTGCACCGTAACTGCAATTTGTGTTATCAAATGTCAAGGACCAGACACACAGAAACAAGAAACAGAGAGTAAATGTAGCTGTTTACCAAAACAATTGCTGGAGAACCTAAAAGTCTAAACTTGAAAGTCTGTACAGCCCGAGTAGGCAGGGACTAGATAATACCCTTAACAACCCCACATATGCCATCAATAATGCACACGTATGCATGTGTGCGAACACACACACACACAGAAACTGAATAAGAAATAAAGCCATTACCAAGCCCGAAGTAGCATCCCAAAGATGAATTGGATGGTCTCGAGTGGTACTTGCAAATACACAGGTTACAGGATCTGAAAAGCCAAGTAATTGCTAAATTCTACATCATTCCATAATCCACAATTCCGAGAATATAAAGCAAAATGAAAGTCCAGAAAAGACCAGCAGAAATACCTGAAGCAGTCATAAAAGGGTACCAACAAAAGTCATATACAGACTCCCCTTCATTCACAACAAGGCTTGCAGCATACGAATCTGCAGCAGCCAAATATTATACCCACAAATAATGAGAAGATTAGATACAGCTACGAGAAATTTACATTCTTGCATATATAATAAGCACAGAAACAATCAAACAAACACATGATATTTTCTTCCTGACTTCAATTTTGGTCGTTTTGAGGTCTAAACTCTTGAACTTACCCTCATCAGCAGATACAGAACATGCATTATCATCGGCCCCAGCACCATTATCTGGCCTAATCCATAACAATGGTTGAAAGTGATTAACTTATCCCCCATAAAAGAAAAGCAAATAATTTTTTTAAAAAATAAAAATAAATAAAGGCCCCATAAATTTACATCATAAACAGTTCAATCTCTAATTAGTACTTCGTAATCCCCCATTTGCAGTCCATAACAGAATAGGGAACTTACAGTGAGAACAAGCGCAGAGTATTGTCCTCAGAACTCGTCAGGAAACAAGACCCATCTGGAGACCTAAAAACAAAAAACTAAAACAATAAACCCAAAAACATACACAGAAGAGAGAGAGAGAGAGACGGGGTTGCAAAGATGGGTTACCAACCATTTAACGCCTTTGAGGAAATTGTTGGGGATAGAACCAGTTCTGAACTGCTTGTAGAAATGGTGGGTCCTAAGTGGAGGCACGTCAAAGCTTAACACAGGCCAGGAGTACTCTCGAAAGACGGATTCTGTGGCCTCAGCGGTTGAGTTTTGTTCATCTTCGCCCATTGGCTTCAGCTTTCTTTCGGATAATCGGAGGAGGCAGCAAAAGTACACAACTGGATCGACCTTCAAGTTGTACAACACATTACTCCTAGGTGGGTTTTTCTGAGGTTTTTGTGTTTTTCATTCTAAGGATGTCTTGCAATTAAGCACCAAACTAGTGAAGTCACATATACGACTGTTTTTTTCTTTTATTTATTTATCTATTTTTATTTTTTCATTTTATTACAAAAAAAAAAACAATCAAAAATATTTTCCAAAGAAATTTGGGTTGAGAAAATAAGTGCTTGACTGAGTCGCTTCAATATATTTTATTATATTTGATGAATATATAAAAAAATTATAATTTTTAATTATTTTTATCTATTTTTCTTTCTATTTTTTTTCTCTATTTGTTTCATTTTTATTTTTCTTTTTAAATTTTATAATTATTTATATGCCCTTTTTCTAAGATAAATTATCGAATTTTAAAGGTTCATTTTATCACTCAGTCGAATTTAATATTTTTTTAACTATTTCACAATTTCAAAATACATATATTGTATTTATTTTTGTTAATAGTTTAAGGTAATTGATCAACTAAATTTTTTTAATCAATATATAATAACAACAATATTAAAAATAATAATAACAAAACTATAATTTCAGACTAAATTATATTTAAATAAATATAATATTTTATCTTGTTATTCTATTGCAACAAGTTTGTTGTGGGGGTATAATTGCTCTAATTTTAATTAAGCTAACATTTATATTATTTATAAATTAAGATTACTATTCCTCCTACAAATATAAGTGCAAATAATCTTTTGTATTTTAATAGAATTTATGAGATTTGTTGTCCAAGCCACTTTTATTGATTCTCATCGTCACATATAGGACTTAATCTTCTACAAAATCATTATCAATTGACTAATTTTGATTAATTGCTTGAGTAAGATTTTATACCTTAATTCTTCTTCTTTGAATCAATATGTGCTTATCATCAAGTTTTATAAATTCAAATGTATCTTTGTATAGTCCATTCATGCATATCATCCATTGATCACCGCATTATTATGTAAAATGAATCAGTTTACGTACAACATTTATAAATTCAAATGTATCTCTGCATTTTCTATTCAACAACATTGCCCCCTTCTACTTTAGGATAGTGTCACCGTAAAATTTCAAATAAAAAAGATTGAGAACAACAATCAAATGGCCTCTCAAACAAACAAAGAAGTAATTACACCAACAGAGAAACTATGAATATAACTTGACATAATTAATAAAATAATACTTTTTTTTTTATTTTTCCATCTTTTAATTAACTTATATTTAGTTGTGTCTATCACTTTTTTTTTATCCAACAAGTGATTTCTAACAAACATATAAAACAAGTATTCTGAGGAAAGTAGTGATAAGGGAAAGAAACAAAGTGTTTCAGGAAATATGAATGTTTTGTATCCTTGAGCATTCTGCACATTCCATCCCCAAATGAAAACACATATTGCAAAGTTTTAAGTAAACAAACTGACCAAGTTTGTCATTCCAAGCACAAATAAAACAATACAGACAGAAAAACAGCTTTTGTTGATTTCCCACCATACTCAAGAACACATGATCAATCGCAAATTGGCTTTTCATTGAGGCACCATTTGGTGCCTGCTTTATTCTTATTCAAATCCCCTAGGATGGTACCTTCCCAGAAATGAAATATTCCATAAGCGTTTTCGGGACTTCCATACAATAAGACTTAAGAAAGAATAAAATGTATGCAACTTTACCTTTGTTTTTCACAAAAAAAAATACTATTTTTGTAATTCAAACTTGTGACCTACAGATGATAATGAAGAAACCTTATTGTTACATCAAGATTTTCCCTTCCAAAAAAGAAATGTGAAGCCATAAATTCATTTTCCGTAAAATGGAATTGGCCTTCTAGATGAAGTCTAAAAATTAGGTACCAAGAAAAAATGGATGATTTCCATCACTACGACGCAGAGCCTTTCAAATATGGGTCATCATGCAATTTTGAGTACAGTGGGAGATCAAGGGCTCTCTCTGCAATTCTTCCATCCTCGTGAATCTTTGCTACCAAGCTCTCCAGTGATGGGAAATTGGACTGTTATTGTTTGCAGGTCAAACTTTAGTTAGAAGGATAGGATGGCAAAGACTGAGATGGGAATATCAAGGTAACATATGGTTACATAAGGAGACACCAATCAAGGCTGGTTCATTGTTATACCTCGGGTCGAATATAGCCAACTACAACAAGGCGCAATTCCTCACCATAGAAATCACCATCAAATTCATGAAGCAACCAGGGCTCCTGCAATATAAATTTCAGGATTAGGAAACTGAAAAGTGTATGAACAGACATCCTTCAGGTCAACATTGCACTCACTATGGTCTTTTCAGTGTTGTTAAAATATGGGTTCCAACCAATACTCATGACCATTTTATAAACACCTCGAATTGATAATCCAGCCCAACCAAAATATACGCCCGAGGGATGTTCTGAAAGTAGAGCTGAATAGCCTTGTGTGGACAAATTAGCTGAAACAATAAAGACATTACTAGAAGATGAATCACAACAGAGTTATTAAGTAAGAACCTCCCTCGTAAAAGACGAGGCTGCACGTAAAAGAGCTCTCACGTAAAAGACCAAAATACAACCTCCCTCAAGGTTGCACTGGAGTAAGGCAGATATCTGAATAAAATTTAATTTTGTGATTCTTTAACAAATCAAGCAGTTAAATATAATCATCAAAGAAAGTACTGGCTAGTGGACAATACCAGTAGGGATCCCAAGAATCTTTGAGCCACGACCAAACCCCTTAATTACAGCACCACCAATATGCCATGGTTCTATTGGCAGCGTACTGTGTGTCCCTGCAATCAGAGCAGTTTCCGTGATAAGAACTGCAGATGAGGAAATTAGCTAAGTCTGTCTGCAATAGTTATATAGGTCATGGGAACATACAGTCTTCAAATGGAGGCAAGCCCCACATTTCAGGACGCAAATCAAGCAGAGAATTGATCACTTCATCTGCTGCTGTATAAAGATGGGATTGTTTTGGAAGAGATGGTACAGCAACCACTCCCATGCTGGCAGCCTTACCACCTGTGACTCCTGGCCTGACGTAGATATATTTTTTCAAAGATCAATATGTAGAACAAATGATAGAACTCATTTGTGCTTTTGGGCGTGATGACAAGGAACAAATATTTTATGGTTTAGCTTTGAAAATAGAGTACATGGGCATATGAAGAAATGTTGGTACTTAGTAAAAGTAATAAATGCCTAAAATATTTCCTAAGTTAAAGCACAAAAAATATTGAGATTGATCAACTGTTTGAACTTGCTAAACTAAAGGCTGTCATTTTACTCCTTTAACATACTTATGATACTGTAGTCAAGAGTTCCAATTCCAGCAAGGATGATTGCCTAGCATCTTATTTTCTGACCATGAACTTTAAAATATATTGCTTTTTTCAACATTAACAAGACACTGTAGTTGACAAAGTCTGTAGCCAAAAAAATTGGCATATCAGTAACAGAAGAAAAGAGACTGAATCATGCATGGTTGCCAGGTCATAATCTTCAAAAGAACTGACTATTTCTTCTCTAAGGAAGTTCTAAATAGTGATAGCCCCTTGGGTGAAAGTTGTTACAATTACAAGTGCATCATTCACAAGGAACTTGATGTTCCTCTAAGAGCACCAGCAGTGAAAGTGGAGCACAGAGAGAGATGAGAGAGAGAGAGAGAGGCCAAAACAACAATATTTGTTTGTTAACTCACTTACAGGGAATCTTCGATAACCAGGCAATCGGAAGGTTCCAAGTTTAGCCTTTTAGCTGCTTCCAAAAATCTTATATGACAAGTTAAAAAAGTTAGAAGATAGGTATCTACAAAGTGAAATATTCAGACAGATGTTTGAAAGACATGAAAGATCAAACAACATGTTGATATGATTTTACATTTCAGGAGCTGGCTTTGGTGCCATGACTTCATCACCAGCAATGATGGCAGAGAAAGATTCCTTCCAACCTGTGAGTAGGAATCACAATCACACAAGCTCATACATAGCTTGTCTATAAACTAGGTCACACCATCTAATTCTTAGAATAAAAGATAAAACAATGAAAAATATGATCCTAAGAATTGTATACCCTGGTGATAAGAAATTTTGGATTCTATGTTTGCCCTTCCAGAGTTGGAAGCCAATGCCATGGGCACTTTGTGAAGGCTCAAATGTTTAATCAATCGATTAGCACCTGGACAGGCTTTAATATTTCTCCACCTGAAATAAATAAAAGAAAATGTTGAATACATTACACATCTGCAAGAAAAAGAAAAGTAGGAGCTAAAAGCATGAAAGTAGAACCAGGTCTACATAATCAGCCAAAGAAAATTTCATAATTATGTTATAAATATTCTGAATTTGGAAATGTAGAATCCTACAAACATGTATTCCTTGAAGTTTGCAATTTAACAAAGGCATTTAAGACAACAACACTTCCAGAAACCTTTCAGATTAAAATTCTGGATATGGACAGTTAATAATATACACACATAAGGGTTCAGTATGATTACTGATCTGAGAACATTGGGGTAATTTTAGCAAGAAATTCATCTGCCCCACAAGGAAGCCCATAATCTTCAACTAAAGCAGCGGCAGCTTCCAAAGGTTTCTTTCCTACAATTATATGAGCTTTTCTCTCATCCCATTGTTTCCCGTACTTCACCAGGAAAACCTTCAAAATATCAATTACAATGCCATCTGCAATGCAATTTGAAGTAAACAACGTCTTCAAATACAAAATGTAAGGACCACAAAAATGCATTAACCTGGAACATCACATATTCATATAAACAGAGAAAATTAGAGAGAGCACTGGGCTACTAACCAAAAAAAAAAAAAAAAACAGAGAAAGCACTGGTCTTCAACAAGCATATACATAAATGATGAATCTCTTTCACTCTCTTTCTCTGAATGAATCTTTCCGGTAGAACCAAAAGGGGAAAATTAAGTCTAAGTCTAGTCAAGAGCATAAACCGACCTGTATTAAGAAGGGTTCCATCCAAATCAATAATAACGCCGGCGATTACCTTCTTCAAAGATCCAGCCATGGACACTTTGGATTTCACAAACAAATATCAGAACCTATAGAAAAATCTCGCCCAGAGATTTTATCCACACCTGAAAAGCAATCTGAAACAGGCACAAATTGATCAATCAACAACGGACACTTAAGCAAATGACAGACAATAATAAGAACTTGGAGTATCCAAGTTGTCACCTCATCATCAAACAACATACAACCAAATACCCATATCAAATAAGCAGCAACCATTCCAAGAAGTTCAAGAAAATGAATCTATTGATTGGCATAGTGTAATACAAGAACTCAGTCAACCGCAAAAAGAGTTCACACTATATTGAAACTAAATCAAGAGGGACTGCGATCATCAACTCAGGCAAAGTGAGTAACACAATGGGTCGCTAAAATTCTTCTAATTTGGAAACCCCATCAGTGTTTCAAATTGAATGCAGCTCTAAAGAATAACAATAAATTGAAAAGCTTTCTCTTTCTTTTTCCTCTTTCTCCTGTCGCTTATGGAACAAAAATTCCGGTACGTACTATTGAAGAGAGGACAGCGGGAGCTACGGCGACGGACAGAAGACACAGAGACGACACCAGCCGAGCCGCAGGGACGCGCCGGCCAAGAGTTGCTGCGGCAGCCGGACTTGCACTATTCTTTTTCCTATTGTTTTAGGTTAATTTGCATTCAATTTACTAACATGACGTTTGTTGCATAATCAAATGATTTCTATTGTTGCATAAATGTTCTTCGTTTTTAACTTTTTTATAAATAAGCGAACTTTTTTTTTTTTTTTCTAAATGCAATGGACGAGAAAATTTCAATTATAAATAAAATATAAAGTTTAAACCTTAAATCTCGTACTAAATTTTACATTTAATAACTTTAAAATTACACTTAATAGTTAGTAAATACAATTATTATCGTCATGTGTTGATTCTCAATACACAAATATGGTATTGTTATTGTTATATCATCACACAGATATATAAGACATCATGCAAAAATGTGTTTTAGATACTTATATATTGAAATTAATTTAGGTAAGTTTTCGACATTGTCATTATGTTGAGAATTGAAGTTTAAGGAGAGTTCGAATGTTCCACTGTCTGGGGTTCTATTCTACAATATGGACTGAAAATCTTCGTGGCAACAAGAGGCCGATGATCTTAATGTTGTACCTTAAGGATTTGAGCACCTGGGTGTGACTCTATGCAGAACTCTCATCCCTTGTGTGCTTAGAGAGGCGTGGCAGGTGTTTTTGCTGCACAAAAATGGATCTCTGGTCTGCATATCCTTTGGTGAAGATGAGGAAGTTCCAGCTACTGATGTTAACGAAACATATACGTATAATTTGCTTTGGTTGGACATCAATTAGCAAAATATTAAAGAAATGAGGAGAATAAAACAATAGCCTCAGATTTTATTCTACTTAATCTTCGATTACATACAAGCAAGCCAGTGTCAAAGTTTTTCTGGCATTATCTGAAGGCTAGGCCGAACCTAATTGTAAGCTTCAGCTATTCATAAATAAGAAGATAGGAACAGCTCAGCCAGCGATCTTCAGGACTCACAACAAAGAATGCTGCAAGTGGAGTAGCATCATCATTGTGTGGGTGAAGACAGATCGCTGCAGAGTGATTATTAGAGGACATAAACAATTACTGTACACCATAACGACAGTACAAATAGAGGTATCCAGACATCTAAGAATGTCCAGACCTTGATCCTACAAGGAAATGCAAGATTAAAACGGTGGTCTCTTATCAAGTTCGAAGGAAATTAGGCAGCAAAAAGGAGGAAGCTTGTCAACACCAAACAGGACGATGTTTACATCACAGGATCATATCTAAGAGTCATCTAATTCAATGAGCTGAGCGCGTCTCTCTGCAGCTTTCTTCCTCACAAAGATTCCCCATCTTAGGGCTGCCTTGAGCTTCAGCCATCCAATAACAGCTTTGCCTGATGAACGAGATGGATCATCACCAAACCCATAGTTTTGAGTTGGCGTAGCCGGCATGTTAGCTGACGAGTAAGGGTATCCATCATCAGTAACATTGGAGGAAAGACCTTGACCTCCCATGTTGAAGATTCGAAGAAGATGTTGCATATCTTCATTTTCAAGCATCTCATGACTTCTCATACGAATCTCATCCTCTGTTAAAAAGTCCTCGGTTGTCCCATATGAAGTAAGATTTGATGTGCCAGCATCCTGGAAGCCTGTAGTTGCTTGTGATGGAGCAAGGGCCAGTAAATTGTCACTCCTTGCAAACTGGGCTTGCTCTAAAGTACTGGCCAGTGGGTCCTGAGGAGGTAAGGAAGTACCATCAAACTGAAAAGGTGTGCTGAGGCTTCCGTTTTGTGACTGCACCGAGTATCTTGAAGCCAAACCATTGTTATAACCTAGAGATGAGAAAATTCAGACAGTTAAACAACCTTACAAACAAGAGGCTCTGTTCCAAACAAGGAATATAAAAAAACTTTAGGTACCAGCATTTGTCAAGGAATTGCTAAAGGTTAAGTAACTGCAAATATTTATGTATCAAACACCAAATGGCTCTTAACCATCTACCATATTCAATATACATAATATGGTGACTTCACAGTGTACCTGAAACAGCTGGACCTGAGTTGATAACAGGCTGCTCCGAAGGCACTGGATTTGATAGGTTGTGTAAAGGGAGTTGGTGATCATATGAGCTCAAAACATTTTGTTGACAAGTTGAAACATCAGCTTGACAAGCAACACCACTGTGGTTCTGCTGATATTCTGTAGGGGACTTACCATCATACTCAATGACATGAAGCCAGTTGTCATATGCCATTTTAACCAAGCTGTCTACATAGACCTACAAAAAGCGAAACAATTGATGATTTTCACACCACACACAAAAATGGAAGCAAACATAGGTTTCACCAAGAGGGAAGCAGGAACCAGAATAACTTAATTATTTGGAACTTCAAATTAGTTACCTTCTGATTCTCAGAAAGTGAGTCAGCCGAGTAATACTCTCCATTAGCAATTAGACCACTCAATTCATAGATATTGTTGAGAACAACACCCATGTTCTTCACATCATCAGGATAGTACACATACAGTTTTCCACTCAGTACGCAGGTCTTTGCATGCTCTATGAGCACATCCCACATCTTATTTGACATGCCACTTCCAAGAATCTGCAGCAATCAGATTAAAAAACAAAAAAAAGTTATCAAAAATAACAACCGAAGAATTTAAATTTCAATTTGACAACTAAATGACATCCGGTACATTTCTCAATCTTTGTGAGTCCCTAACTACGAGACGTAAGAAATCTTCAACTGTGTATATTCCAGCTTTATTCAGCCTCTTATGAAACGAGCCATCCTTTCCAATCTTCTCCAGTCTCCAAACCTCATCATTTAGTGCTGGAGGGTAATGTTTCTTGTACACTGAGTATCAGAGAAACAAAAAAGATACAGATTTAGCATCTTCAGACGGAGTAACAAAAGTCACAATGGGACACACAAGACATTTGTATCATATATGGGACTGAAAATGGGCTCACATTCTCCGCGGTGATCTTTAACAGTGAAAGCATCTGTTTTTGCCTCACGAACACGAATGCCTTCACAATAACCAGAGGCAACCTTCAGCCCTAGCCTGAATTTCCTGCTCCTTATCCAGCTTGAATTGTCAGTAAATGTCAGCTCACCTAGAGTTCCTACACCTCCTTTTAGCATCACTTGGAGATCCCCAGTGAGGAGAGGCCTCTTGCCCTCACGCTCTTTGACAACATGAGACTCAAATTCTTCTGGAGTCCAATTATCAACTTCATTATTAAAATCACCCTCAAGCACAATAACATCTAGTTTTGCTGAGGATTCTGGACCTGCTGTGACAATGTGGCCTGTATTGGCATCAATCAACACAATATGGATTGCAGAACCCTGCTCCCCTTCAACTTTGCCACCCGTAAAGAGAGGGAGTGATAACTTGGATCTGAAGTGCAGCTGCAGGTTCCTTCCATCAGGTCCTCCTATGCATTTAGGGGATGACCTGTCATAATTCGGTATAAAAAGGACAACAGCAACCTTTTTGTGAAGTCTGAATGTCGAATAATCAATCAAACTTGTGAACAAAAAAAAAAAAAAAGGATAAATTGAACAATGCACCAACAAATTTTAGAATGCAGTCAAAGAAAGAGCCGAAGTTTCATACCGTCCACTAAGTTTAGTGGAGCCTAATTTTGCTAAAGCACGCTCCACTTCCTCACTAACCTGCTCACAATTAAAGAAATTAAAAACCATTACCAAGGATACCATGAACATCATTATGAAAGAAATTTATGAAAACAACGTAATCTCCCTCCCCCTCCCCTCCCTTTTTTCTGGTTAGTTGGCTCCGACTGAACTCGAGACTTTCCAAATAACATAAACTATTTGAGTTGAAGGAAAAAAAAAAAAAAGTCTAAAACACACATGGAAGTGGTAATAATATATATCTTACAACTCTGCGAAGAATAGGCTCCAGCGACGAGCAAAGCTTCTGCAGTGTATCCACCTTAAGAGCTTCAACGATTACACTGCAACAAAACCAAAACAAAAAACAATTTTCAAAGGTGGCAAGCATGTCTGGCGCACGCAAATGCGCGTGTACAGAAAAAAAAAAAAACAGAGCGGAGAACGTACACACACAAAGCATACACTTGAAAACAACACATAAGAGTTGTTTCACCTAGCTAAAGCAGGTCGTTTTCTGTCAGGCTGGCCGTCGTCGCCGGAACTCGAATCCAGTCCCCTCTTCTCTCTCGTCGCCATGCTATTCGATCTCTCCATATACCTCGCGTGCATTTTGACTCTCTGTTTGTTTGGGAGCCGAGAAACCGCAAGAAACGCAAAGTCAAACTCTCCACTCCCACTTGCAACATCCCTCTCGCGGAGACACACACAGAGAAGAAACAAACCATGCGGATAAATAAAACACACAAACAAACAAACAAACAAACAAGAACTGCATTTACCAGACACACACAGAGAGAGTGAGAAAGGCTGAGAATTGTATTCGATTCGTCGATTCCCAAAACAGAGAATATCAAAAAGGAAAAGTTGATAAGCGCGCTATCCACTTTTCTTTTTCTCTTCTTTTTCCTTTCCTTACTTTTCTTTGATTTTCCCGGAAAAGTTGACGAGGTAAGAGTGAGCCACAGTGGAGCGAGCGGGAAAGACGAAAGATAATTCGGTTTTTTTTTTTTTCTTTGTCACAGAGAGAGAATCAGCAGAAGTTTCGGCGAATTTTCACTTTCTTGTTTTTTCTTCCGACATTTAGGAGCGTCCTATCTTTTTTTTTCAATACAGTGGCTATCCAATAATAATGATAAAGTTACCGTGAGGACCCAGAAAATGGCGAATCTCAATCTCATTGCTCACTTTTTGTTCCAATCTTACTCTTTTTTTTTTTTTTTTTATTTCATTCTTGCAAATCTTATTGGCCTTTTCTGTGAGTCACAGACACGACCAATCGGATGAAATGAATGTCCTTTTTCTTTTTCTTTTTTCTTTAAAGTGCTTGGCCATAGTTCCTGACTTCTTGTTGGGTGTTACTATTATAATTATTAATTAAATATTTGTTATACATATCATTCAATTTAATTATATAACTAATAATTATAACACTAAAACATACACACTCATTTAACTAACATAAAACATTGGACGTTCTTGTAATATTTTTGTTATTTTATTTGGACGGAAAACTCAATTTGTCACCTTAGACAGCATCAAAAAGTATATATACTAACAATTTTTTAATATTACTATAGCCTAATGATAACTTATAAGAAAATTATTCGTTGTTATGCTAAAAAAAAATAAAATTCATGATTTTATTTATTATTATTATTATTTTGCATTGAATAGAACTCAACAAAGATTTATAGAATTTATTTCTTTGATTCTCCTTAATAATACTATAAAAAAATATATATTTTTTATACCCTTAATTGATAAAAGATCCAAGTACTGATCTTTTTAACAAGACCCTTGAATAAGCAGGATTTTTTTTTGTCCTAATTTGGAGCACACGACATATTGGTGGGGTTGTTTGTCCACTGCTCTAATATTTTGCGATGAACTGAAGAATTATCATTCTTTTTCTTTTTCTTTTTTTCTTTTTTTTTCGGGGTTGGTTTGCAAAATCTAAAAATGTCTACGCCAGCCTACTCCATTTTTATGCTCGGACCAAACTGAACTTTGGACTCTAGTGAAAGAGCTCTGAACCCATATATTATGCTTTGCTCTTGTCCGGATCCACCCAACTCCCTCCCTGAACAGTCGGGTGACTATGGCTGGGCAGCCGCCAGCCATTGGGTTTGCAAGTGTCGGTGGGTGGTTGGCTTGGGAGCGTAGCTTTATACATATAGATATAGATATAGGCATACACGTTTATCATACAACGAGTTGACTAACAAATTAAATTCATGAAAAAAAAAATATTTTATAATATTTAATTTTACTAAATATTTTGACGATGTATATAAAATGAATAATTCTTCTTAGCCATTAAACGATAATAGTTGGTGATTAAATATTGTTGATGTTAATTTATTTTTGTGTGAATGTGCTATTTATGAGGATAATTTAGTTCTTCGGGTGATTAGTCAAGATTATTTACTCAACAATCAGTAATTTATTTTTACCAAATATTATTAGTTTTATAAATAATAAAAAACAGTCATTTTGCTTTTAAATAATTTCCTATCTTTTTTTTTTATATTAAGTTTTGAGCCTTAAATTTTAAAAATAATTATTTAAAATTTTCAACTATTAAGATATCTCCTAAATGATCTAATGTATTTTCACATAAATATTATTTTACATAATAAAAAAATAATAAATGATAATTTTTTTTTTACAAAATAAACAGTAATAATTCTTATAGTTCTTGTTAAATATGCAAATAATTTATAACAACTTTTGTTTCTTTGTCAAAATGATCAAAAATCGAAACATAGATTTTTTTTTTATTCTCATATTTCTCATTTATTTATGTCATAATTTTTAATTTATTCTAATTTTATAATTCAATATTTTATCTAATAATTATGAAACATTTTTTTTTGTAGATGAACAATCTAGATAATTAATATACCAATTACAAAACCCTAACCCTAACTCACTCGCTTCAACTTGCCGCAGCTAAACCCACCCCCACCCAGCTCACTACTCATTATTTTTCATTTCTTTCACTCTCCTCACCTTGCCTGTCTCTGTTTCTCGTACAATGTTAGAGGAAGAGGAACATTGTCAGAGAGACATGCTCATGGTTTTAGAACTTGAATCGGAACCATTTATAAGCTCGATTTGATTTGGTTATTAAACAGGATTAGCAATTCGTAACAACTGAATGACTATTAATAAGTAAGATCAATGGACTTGTTTCTTAATATTCTATGTTGATTTGTCCCCAAATATTCTCAATCAAACCTTAATAAATTGGACTACTCATGGTTATGCCCCCCCCACCCACCATCATTTTTTATTTTTCTTTCCCAATTACATAAGTGAAAAATTAACAAGAACCAGATACTGGTAAGAGATCTGAAAAAAAAAAAAAAGAAAAACGAAGAAAGAGGTTCAATTCAATTTATAGTGAAAACAAGATATCTACCCTATTATGGAATTTCTTTGCATTGACTACTATACTTAATTTGTCATGCAATTTATTTTGAAATTCACAAATTGGACAATTCATGTAATATTATTTAAACATTTATTTATTTACAAAATGTAAATTTATGTACATCCTCGATAAAAAAGAACAATAAATTATTTTTATATTAATCAATTTACACACGGAAACTTCCTGCATTTCTTCTTACTGTGAATTGATGAAGAGGAGAAAAATACACATATAAAAGAACATATAGTTAAATATACGAAAACAAAAGAATACGACAATTGACAACGAAAGAGAAAAGGTAAGGAGAGATTGATAAGATTTGGGGAGCAAATTGGCCCAGCACCTTCTTACACAGACCTTTCTTTTATTAGTTGTCTGCACCACCCCCACCTCAAAATGGGGGCGAGGACTGTCTAGCCATGACATAATTTTTTTTTTTAAATTTTAAATTTTAAAATTTTTTAATGCACGTGAGTCTTTTTTTTTTTCCTAATTTTTTTTTCTTTATTATTATTATTATTATTATTATCGGCTTTTGTTAGAAAATGTCTGAATTGAGAATGGGTCTCACTTGTTTCAGAAGTTTCCAGAATTTTCTCATGTACATCTATTTTAATTATGTCAAGTTTGCGTGGAAAAATAATTTAGATGTTTGCTCGGCTTTTCCTTTGTTCTGAGTGGGCCTGTTGGAGAATAATTAAATGTACTTTTGGAATTTGGCTGTTAATGGTAGTTAGATTATTCTCTGACTAATTGGCTGTAAAGCGGAACTGAGGGGGTACCCATTACACTAAATCGACTTACACTTAGAGTGAGACTAGCCACCTTGAATTTATGTGTGTGTGAGGCAGGGATAGGTTTGCAAGTAATCTTTATTCTTTTGTCTGAACTAAATATATTAGCATTTGGATGCTTAGTTATGATGCTATCCTGATATACAACGAACAAAAATAAAGCCTTAATCTCAAATTTAATTAGAATCGGCTACATGAATCTTTTCCCTTCGTTCCATTCTATTTATGATGTTATCCTGATATACTTAGCTATATAAAAGTCTTATCTTGAAATTTTTTTGTCTAATCTTCTACATTGTTTAGGTGTCAATTGTTAACTCAATTAGTGTTTTAAGAGAAATTTTTATGGTACATTGGAAAAGCAAGTAAAGAGATGTTTAGAAATGTCAACCCTGGTCTCTGGTTTTGTTATGATCTGAGAAATAATTCCTCTGAGTGCGTGGAAAACTTAAGTACAGTTTTAATTTCTAATGGGTGGTCACAATTAACGAATATCATGAATCTGAGGGGCAAACCTTCCGGGTCTTGGAGATGATTTTTTAGTTCATAGTTTTCCCTAACCAACCTTGTTTTGGCGGAGGTTGAACATAAGTTTTAAATTGCCTCCTGTTCTACTGTGTTGCTCATTCAGTTGTATTCTATTTTGCAGTTGTTATTTCATTAAGTTTCACTCAATTAACTTGACGATTGACTCTAGCTTCTTTGACTTAGGTCTGCTTATGAGGACGGGAGATTTTGCGAGGCTTATCACATGAATGCTGCTGGTTGGAGGTCCTGAGAGTCATGTGGGAAGGTTAGCCAAAATTATTGTGGTTGATTTCTGTTCTGGAATATACGTTGAATAAGCTCTACATGTTTGCAAGATTTCAGTATGTTGTTTAACATAATCGTCAAATGTCTAATTGTCCATTGCAGCAGATACATTGTGGATGCATTGTTTCCGGTAATGCTTTTGCCCTTTTGGATGCTGGAGGAATTGAGTGCATTGCCTGTGCAAGGAAAAATGTTGTTTCGGCAAGCATGCATTGAAATTTATGATTGAATTCATAAAACGATAACACGAGGGAGCTTTGTCGATCAACTAGCTGGACAGTGGAAAATCTGTTTTGCTTTGCTGTTGCCCATATAATGATCACTGCATTGAACTGAGTTGTGCTTTTGTCAGCACTTCGTCCTTTGCTACTTTTCTAGAGGATTGAGCTTCTATGACTAATCAATTTGAAAACTTATGAAATTATTAGGATCCTTGTCTGCATAGATATGTGTGACTGCATTATGTTCACATATTGACAGCAGATCCAAGATTTTATGGCTTTATTTGATTTACTGATTTGGCCTTTCACTGATGCCATCCTGGTGGTATGCTTTGGAAGACAATAATAGTGGCTTTTTCTCCCCAATATTTATTACTGGTTTGAAGTATTGTTAACTATGATTGTTAAGATGAGTGATTAGAAAGAAATGGGATCTAGTTTTGCTTCTATTCTCAGCTGTTAAAATGGGAATCATCGTTCATTGTGCTAGTATGAGATTTAATAATCTTCTCTTCATGTGCATGATTGCCCATTGCGCTTCCATTGTAGTTTGGATGTGCTTATTGAACCGCATCTCAGAGTTTATTGTCTACCTTAAGTGGTGAAAAAAATTGGCACTTCATTTTCCATCCTATAATCAAACCCTGCATTGCAAACTTCATTGTTTGATCATGGACCACTGACAGAGAGAATTAAAGACATTTCTGTCAAGAGTTGGAGTGCCTTAGCTGGATCAGGTCCTCTAACATGGCAACAAGCACCCAATTTGTTCAATTCTTCCATTTCTCAGACTGAATTGCATCCAAGGATGCTGTATCAAGTTGACAGGCTTAATGCTAATGAAAGAGCATCTGCTTCTTCCCTGGAAAAAGGAAAACATGAGGATTTTTCTAAAAGATTAATGAATAACCTGAAGCTCAGTGCACAGGATATCTTTGAGAATGGAAATGCATGTACAGATCATTTTCCATTTTTATGCTAACTTGTGGAATTATTATGTGGTGCAGGTACAGAAACCCACTTCAAGTTTATCTCAACAATCTTCTTCGTTAAGGGAGGATCCATCTACTCCACAGTTTGGTGTGACTCTGCCTTATGCATCGCTAAATGGGACAAATGGTCAAAATGGGAGCTCTGACACTCCTTTATGGCCAAATCCTCCGTGACCACTTGCAAAGCACTTTCATGGTAGCATAGAGAATGCAGTTGATTCTTCAGTCAATGCTCAAATTTGAAATGGAAGGCCTAGAGCAGATTGCCATGGTAGGAGTCAGTTACTTCCTCGGTACTGGCTAAGAGTTACTGACAAAGAACTACAGCAGATCGCTGGCAAGTATCCTTTGATTTGAGACGGAATGAACTATCATGTCAGCCTATATGTTGGTTATTATTTTTGGGATAGATGCGATTTAGTAACAAGAAATTATTTGTGATTTTAGATCTCTTGTAATGCTGAGAATGTAGAGGATGGCCCATGCTCTATATTTGTTTAATTTCAGGCAGAAATTTCATTTTAAAGCCTTTCCTTAACTGTGTTTTAGCTCAAATTCTGTAGTTACCCTTCAGTTTGAGAAAATGCTGAGTGCTAGTGATGCCGGGTGGATTGAACGTTTGGTGCTACCCAAAAAATGTGCATAGGTTAGTCCTCATGAATCCCATTTTTCTGGGGGACAGCTTGATGATCATTTCTTTGCTTTAGGTGCTTGATCGCACTGTTCATAGTCCTTGGTCTAAAGTTGACAAGTCTGGGTACATAGCAAGAGAAGTTATTGAACCCAAATCATCTATCAAAAAAAGGAAGACCAGCACATTGGGTTCAAAGAGTAAGCGCTTGAGAATTGAAAATGAAGACATGATAGAACTGAAGCTAACATGGGAAGAAGCACAGGTGCTTCTTCGCCCTCCTCCTGACCTTGCTCCTAAGTTGATTGAAGAGTTTGAATATGAGGAATATGAGGTATGGATATTTCCTTGTTGAGAAGAAAGTTGTGTCAGTTCTTGTTATTTTCTTTTAACCGTCCCTGATTCTTCTTGTTCGTACCTTTCTCTCACTCTGCTTATGCTAATTTTGAGCAAAAACATGTTGAAAGAAGAAGAGAAAAAAAAAAAAAACTGAAAAAGGGCTTCCCTAGTGCATGAGGCTTTCTGCCTTGTGAGTGTTGCAGGAGGTCGTCTTTTGAACATTTCCTTGCCCCAAGAACATGTATTGATTATTGTTTAGGATACTGTTTATCTTAAACTTCATTATTTGCTTGTTTCCTGCACCATTTATTGCTTATGCAGCATGATTGGCAGCTTACCCTAGCGGGCCTACTAATTTGGTGGTGGTATGTAGGTTTTCCTGGCTGAAAAACTTTGTGATTAACAAAAATGTGAAAGTCTAGTACAAGCTTTTCTGGAACTTAAAGGCCAGTTAAGGTCCAGGGCTGCAGAAAGTTTTCCAATTTCCAACGCTCAGAAGTTATGGTTGTGTCAATGATTCAAAAATCGTTTGCGTGTGAGTCATATTAAATTTACGGCAAAAACTTCTGGCACACAAATAAGAGGATGAAGAATTACCAAAGGGAAAATTCTACTTGTTCTAGGCATTTGTTTGGATTATAGAACACTCATCCCCATCGGAAGTCGTTTGCAATAATATCATTTAGTTCAAATTGAGTATTTTTCTTTTCTTTGTTTTACATTGTAATTTGGCTAATGTTGCATTCCCGATGCTTTTTCTATTCTAAACTTACTGGACACTTCCCCACTCCCTCTTGGCATTTTCCCAAATTCTAACACATGGTATAACAGGATGCACCAATACTTGGGAAGCCAACAGTGTTTGCTACTAATAACATGGGGTAAATCACTGATTTTGACCGCTCAAGCTTGCATTTAATATTTCATATTAGTTTTTTATTTTTATGTTCATGTGATTAGGTATGAATATGTCTTGCAACAATTCGTCATATACACATTACATTCAAAAATCCCACTTTATTGATTGTGGAAGAAACATCCGCTGCTTAGACCTCGATACATATTTTCTGGTGTGGTCTTTCTAGGAATAATTTGCTTTCATTTGGTACTTGCTTCTACTTTTGTGTGGAGCGAGTTTCTGGGATCTATTAAGGCGTAACATGTATGTATCAGACTCTCTTCACACCTGGGGTTCTTACCTTGATTAGTGATAGATAATGGGTTTCTATTCTATTGCTCTATGTAATATGATATTTGCCTTCCTTGGACGTGTGCTTGTATGTAATAGAGTTTTTTGCAGATTCACCCAAAGATTTTCCTGTTGTAACTTTACATATAATCTGATTTAGCCAAGAAAATCCTACTTGTCTGTCTTTTGCTATTCAGAAGGTTCGGTGGGTTCAATGTGAAGATTGCTTAAAGTGGCGCAAATTGCCTGTCCGCATTCTGCTTCCCCTCCAAATGGACATGCTCTGGTAATTTGTGGGATCCAGAAAGGTGCAAGCAGCATCCATTTAATTCTCTGGACATCTTAAATCATCCACCAGACCTTAATTTTATGTAACAGATGGTGGAACACTTGGCCTTGCCATTAAGTAAAATACAAACATGCATGACTGAGCCAAGCTCTGTGGGATGAATGATTTTTGTTGCATTTGACTGATCTACATTATTTGAGTGTTGCTATTTTGGGGGCTTTCTTTATGGTGTGTAATTTGTGTCTGTCAATGTTCTACTTTTGATTCTCTGAAAAAGTGAATTAACGGACTCATATAAATTGGAAGTGTTTTCTGATGCATTTGATATGTGGCCTCTGGGTATTATGTAACATGTTCAAGTGTCTCTGCTACAGATCTTTGTGTTCAGCAGCACAAGAATTGAGGACAGAGCAACTTGAAGATCTCCTACCATCCTGTAATTTAGGTATCAATTGCCTATAACAAGCTTTTATTGGTCTTCTTCTCTGGACTCCATTTTTACTAACTAGAATTCATGAAAACCAAATGAGCTTGTTTATGAACACGATACCGGTACCCCTGTCATGTTCTACGCATCTATTATTCTTGCTGTATGTATTGATGATTCTGAAACAGCAGATCTCTTTTCAAAATGCTGACACTTGTGCTTCCTTCCCAATTATCCACTCTGTGGTTGGTATTATGACTCTGAACCACTAGCTGCTTCGAAGAATGCGAAGGCTGCTAAACAGAACACAGAAAATACTGAAGCCCTGGAGGGGCTTGACACTCTTGCCAACCTAGCTGTTTTAGAAGAGGGTGAGGCACTCCTATCTTCATCCCAGGCAACCACAAAGCACCCCAGACACAGACCTGGCTGCTCTTGCATTGTATGCATTCAGCCTCCCAGTGGGAAAGGCCCTAAGCACAAGCAGACTTGCATTTGTAATGTCTGCCAGACAGTGAAGCGTCGATTCAAAACCCTGATGATGAAGTGTGAGAAGAAGCAATCAGAGAAACATAGAGAAACTATAAGGAAGCAGCAGCACTTGTGAAAATTGACTCTGATTCATGGTTCACACTGCCGTCCAAAGACTTTGCCTGCCATTTGTCTCCTCCTCTTATAGTATAAATACCTGCAAATTATGTAACAAAAATAGGGATGAGTGGTGTAGTGTAATTCGATATAAGAAAATTTGTAGAGGCTAAAACCTCTGAATATAAGATGGTTCCTGCCCGGTGATGTAGGTCAAAAAAGAAATGACGCACCACGTTAAATCTTTGTGTTCTAGTGTGTATATGTTTCCTAGATCCTGACAAATTGGTATCAGAGCCAGGTTGGAAAAAAAAAAAAATCAGAACAAGGCAGTCGAACCCATCCCTGCGGCCGGAGCACACCACCACCGACGACCCAGCTTCTTTTCTTCTCGTCAGCCACCACCACGAGTTGTCCTCACCAACGTCACCGACGAGCATCCTATCGCACAGCTTCGTTGCCAGATCCGAGAAACAGAGAGAGAGGAGCAGAGGAGGAAGAGAGAGACCTGAAATCGTCTTACCCAGGCGCTTAAACACCCAACAGATAGCGCACCGAATCGATATTCCTGATCTGGGTCTTCCTTCAACGGCGATAGATTCCCGGTACTCCCCGATCTTGTATTTTTCACCCCGACCTCATGGCAACCTCGTCGAACGTCAAGCGGCTGACCCATAGCCACACTGGTGAGACCCAGAACATAGGCCGACCAGCATCTCACATCGGAGTCCTCGTCGAACAGCCCAGCGGTCGACGCACCAGATCTGGAGTCCATTTGAGTTTTGGTGTACAGATTCGTCGTTGGCTCGTCATTTCCGGCCATTTGGGTGGTTTGGCGCTGAAAGCGGAGCAGAATCCGACGAAAGGAGAACAGATCGAGCTCAAATGGGACGGCGACACAGTAGAATCGACGACAACACTATAGAATCGACGACGACACTGTAGTGACAAATTTGTAATTTTTTATTTTTCGTGGAGTTTTGAAGCACGATGGCTGATCCAAAAGGAGCTGACATTCAACCTTCGATGTCTACACCAGTTCGTGGCAAAGAAGCTCAATGTAATGCAAAATTTGATATTGAGAAATTGACGGTAAACAACTTCGGCATGTGGCAATGCGAAGTCATGGATCTGTTATTCCGTGAAGGATCCGATATTGCACGGAGCCCAACCGATGAATATTTCTGATGAAGATTGGAGTTATGTGAACCGTCAAGCCTGTGACACTATCCGGCTGTGTCTTGCAAAGATCAGAAGTATTTGTCATGAAAGAAACGATGGCCTCAAGCCTTTGGAAGAAGTTGGAAGATAAATACATGACGAAGAGTGTAGAGAAATCGGCTCTACCTAAAGAAAAAACTTTTCGATTCCAGTATAAGAGAGGTACGCCTATGATTAGCATCTCAATAATTTCAACAAAATTTTGGCTGATCTGCAAAATTAGATGTTGTATATTATTGATAGGATAAGGCATTGTTATTATTGAATTCCTCCCTGAAATTTATATCATTTAACCATTCTGCTATATGGAAAGGATGAAGGTTAAATTCATAATGTTTCTAATGCTTTGGTGAATAATGAGTACCGAAAGAAGGATCAGAATGACTCCAGAGAGTTGACACTGAAGCATTGACTGCGACAGAGGAAGAGAAGACAAAGGAGATATGACAGATCTAGTGGGTGAAATAAATCTCGCTCAAAATCCAGAAGAGAATCAAGAAAAAGACTGACAAAAGAGAATGTGCCTACTGTCACCAAAAGGGCACTAGAAAGAAAACTGTCCAACACAAGGATAAATCTACTGCAAATGTTGCAAAGGAATCTGACGATAAAGAAGATTCAGCTTTCTCAGTTTCGCCAACAGATATCCAGTAACAAGGTGATTGATTCTGGTGTTCTTATCATATGTGTCCAAATAGGAGCTGGTTCACAAGCTTTCAAGAGCTTGATGGAGGATCGTATGATGTGGTTAACAACAACACATGCCAAACAAAAGGAGTAGGCACATTCCCCTTAAAGATGCATGACGGTACAACCAGACGACTGACAGATGTCAGATATGTTCCAAATTTGAAGAGAAACCTCATTTCATTGGGGTCTTAGACAACAACGGATACAAGGTAACCATAGAAGGTGGAGCCTTGAAAGTTGTACGAGGTGCATTCTTGCAATGAAAGTACTCGACAGGAAACCTATATTTCCTAGATGACATACAGTTACAGGAAGAGCAGCTGTGCCAAAGCTTCTGACAACTGAGAGCACCTGATCTTTCCCAACTCTGGATATGCACTTGGGACATGTCGGAGAGAAGGCCTTGCAGAATTTGGTGAAACAAGGCTACTAAAGGGAGCAAAATGGAAAACTTGACTTCTGGAAGCACTGTGTCTTAGGAAAACAGACACGAGTCAAGTTTGGCACTGCCATTCATTTCATCAAAGAATATTGGATTATGTTCACACTGATCTATGGGACCATCAAAAAATTCATCTTTGGGAGGTAAAAATTATTTTGTTACTTTTATTGATGATTTTTCACATTATGTTTGGGTGTATATGATGAAGCACAAGGATGATAGTCTAGACATATTTCTTCGGTGGAAGAAATGATTGAAACCCAGACCGGTAGAAAATTAAGAGACTTGCTCAGATAATGGTGGAGAATACAAATCAGATCCCTTCAACAAATCTGTCATGAAGAAGGATAATCAGACATTTTACAGTTCCTGGAACCCCACAACAAAAACGGTGTAGCAGAAAAGAATGAACCGTACTCTAGTGGAGAAAGTGCGATGTACTTCTCAATCTGGCCTGAACAAAGCATTCTGGGCAGAGGCTTGAGTATCCTTCATATTGTCAACCGGTTACCTACTTCTGCACTTGATGAGAGTCAGATCCCAAGAGTGTGGTCTGGACAACCTCAGATTATGATCAGATACATATATTTGGATGTCCCTCGTATTTCCATGTTACAGAATCCAAACTGGATCCTAGAGCCAAGAAGCTATCCTTAGGCTTTAGTGAAGAGTTAAAGATTCAGACTTTGGATACCCTGAGTCAAAGAAGATTGTCCTAGCCGAGACGTAACCTTTGATGAATCGGCGATGCTGCAAAGGACATTACAAAAATGAGAAAGAGAATCAAAACTCTTTCCACAGTGGAGTTTGAGACTCCAAAGGAGCCAGAAAGACTGATACCAGGAGGATACCTCAATTGAGTGGAGGTTCCATCACCAGCACTAGACCAACAATCAGAGTCCATTGCCATCACAGACAAAGGAGAGAGATCCGAAACCCAAAATAACTGACATGGTCATATGCATTGCCAGTGATAGAGGATGATATTCCCAACACTTTAAAGAAGCTGTTCAGAGTAGGAGAGTGATAATGAAGCTGATGGAGATGAGATGCATGCACTTCACCACAAATCAGACGTGGAAATTAGTACCTCTCCTCAAGGAAAGAAAGCTATTGGATGCAAATGGGTCTATGCTAAAAAAAGTATGCCTCGAAAAAGGAAGCACTAGATATAAAGCCAGACTAGTAGCAAAAGGCTATGCTCAGAAGAAGGAATAGACTATAATGAAGTGCTCTGCCAGTGGTTAAACATTTCGTCATCGATCCTGTTGGCTCTAGTAGCTCAATTTGACTTAGATTAGCTCAACTTGATGTGAAGACAGCATTCTTGCATGGAAACTTGGAAGAAGAAATCTATATTGTCCAAGCCTGAAGTTTCAAAGTTACCGGAGAGGAGAATGGGCTTGCAATCAAGCAAGTCACTGTATGGCTTGAAACAGTCACCTAGACATGTGGTATAAACGGTTTGATAGCTTTATACAGAAGCAGAAGTACAACGCAGTCAGTTTATCATTGTGTTTATCTGAAGAAACTCCAAGATGTACTTTTGTATATTTGCTCTTATATGTTGATGTATTTAATTGCATCTGGAGCAGGTGGAGATCGACAAGGCTGAAGGCTCAATTGAAGCTCAGAGTTCGAGGAAGGATCTTGAGAAGCAAGAAGATTCTTGGTATGAGATCAAGCGTGACAGAGAAAGGGCGCAGTCTGGTTAACTCAGACTCAGTATCTGAAGAAAGTACTCCACGGTTTGGTGTAAATGACAAGACTAAACCCGTTAGTACTCCTTTGGCCTCACATTCAAACTAAGTGCATTAATGTCACCAAATACAGATGATGATCAAAGACAAATGGATAATATTCCATATGCTAAGTTGTTGGAGCCCTGATGTATGCAATGGTGTGTACACGACCTGATATTTCACAAGTTGTCAGCATGGTAATCGGTATATGCACAATCCGTAAAGGAACTGGCAAGCAGTTAAGTGGATTCTACGGTATATTCAAGGTACTTGGATATTGGCCTGAAGTTCCAGAAAATATAAGACTATGACCAATCGTCTAGTCGGGTACGTTTGATTCTGATTATGCTGGTGATCTCGACAAGCGTCGATCAACACTAAGTTATTATGTTTCACTAGTCAGGAGGACAATAATCGGAGATCAACACTTCAGTCAACTGTTGCTTTGTCTACTACAGAGAGGCAGAGTATATTGGCGATCACGGAGGCTGTCAAAGAAGCAATTTGGCTTCATGGGTTGATTGAAGACTTGGGACTTATTCAGGAGCACGTTAAAGTCCACTGTGACAGTCAAAGTGCCATTTGCTTAGCAAAGAACCAAGTTTATCACTCCCGCACAAAGCATATCGACGTCCGATTTCATTTTATTCGAGAAATTATAAATGAAGGAGATATTCTGCTACAGAAGATTAGTACAGAAGATAATCCTGCAGTATGCTCACAAAGATTGTTTCAGGAATCAATTTTCCAACACTGCTTGGACTTGGTCAACATTCTCTGAGTTGTCCACCTTCGGTGTTTGACGCCTTCGGGCGTAATGGAGGAACGGTGATCATGTTTGGATGAAGAATCATCGTCAAGGTGGAGAATTGTGAAAATTGACTCTGATTCATGGTTCACACTGCCGTCCAAAGACTTTGCCTGCCATTTGTCTCCTCCTCTTATAGTATAAATACCTGCAAGTTATGTAACAAAAATAGGGATGAGTGGTGTAGTGAATCGATATAAGAAAATTTGTAGAGGCTAAAACCTCTGAATATAAAGATCCGTTTCTCCCGTGGATGTAGGTTAAAAAGAAATGACCGAACTACATTAAATCTTTGTGTTCTAGTGTGTATATGTTTCCTAGATCCTGACAGCACTCACCTTTGCCTGAGAAATTGCTCGAAGATGATGCTTCACCCTCTTGTGGCACTGGAAGTAGCAGCCCAAAGCAGAAGAAGTTTGTCGGTGAAGGTTCAGAGGATGATCCTAACAAAAAGAAGTTCTCCACTTCACCTTTTAAGGGCCAAATTGATCTAAACATCCAACCCGAGCGGGATGAAGAGTTGTCACTCGGTTCAGATTCTGGATGCATGATGATGCGGATACTTCAAGTTGCCACAGAGAGGCATCTGAAGCAGCAGAGACTGGCAATCTCTGATGATAGCAACTCAGGAGGTAATCAGACCCTGGCTAGTGGTTGAATGAGCGAAAATGTCAGTGATACTATCACGCATGGCAGTAGCCTTGAAGACACTGACAAGAATCATCCTGCCTTCCAGGAAAACCTGCGCACCTACTCCAGCCTTCGGATAGGTAGTTTCTCTTTAGGCAACTGCAACATTGACCATCCACTAAGAAGGGCTATAGGACCAATTTGTGGATGTTCTTCCATACATTTTTCCACATTGGTGCGTCACGATTCATTGATATGTACATAAGAGTGGTAGGAAGGGGACAACTCAGTTAAATGACCAGTAATTTTGCTGATATGGAGCATAATACTCTGTAGGTGTCTTAAGTGACATGCTGTGCTTTGGAACGGGAATCGTGGTGAGTCTGTCCATGTGGGTAGTTGGTTGAAGCTGTGTACCCTATGTCTAGGAGCTCACTGCTTTCCCCATTAAAGGAGCGATTATGTAACTTAAGGGTGTGCTTGTTTTTTCAGCAAGTGAGAAGGGAAAATTGCTTTCTGGTAATCTTTTTCGATGTTGCTTTATCCGTAGAATCAGGGTCGTTTCTGTTTTGTTGATCCAAGCAGCTGATTCGGCCAAGGAATTGGATGCTTACATTTTAGATTCTGGTTCGCATCCAGATATTGTCTAGCATGTTGGTATTGCCACACAAGAAGCAAGGGGAACGTGCAGAACGTATTTTACAGGTAGGTCAGACTCCGCTTCTCATTTGAACTGGAATCAAACTGGGCTAGAAATGAACTGGGAACTATATCCGGAGAGCTAACTATTCAGTTACGGCTTGTCTTCTCGCATTTTATTTTTCTGCACACTAGTTCCTACTTCCCAATCTTTCACCCTCTTTCTCTTTAGTTGTAACATTCATTTAGCTAAAAGAGTTTCAATTATTTACTTATAATAAGAATATATATATATATATATATATATATATGTATATGTATATTCAATTGCTTACTCATATTCTTATTATTCAAAAGAAGAAAAAAAAATTATCCTCTCAAATTTCTTACCTTTAATCGACGTATATCCATATGTTGATATTTGAAGTAATCACTCACAAAATTCATTTTTACACTGGCAAAACATGTTGTAGAAAATGAAAGGAAGAATGGTTGAGAGGCTGCACAAGAGATTTACAAGTTAATGAAGAGAGAGCTCGCTCATGATGGCAATCCATGAAAGTTGTCTGTGCCGTCATGGCCACAAAGTGTGCAACAGGTTCTTAAGCTTGCCAAAAAGGTTTTAAGGGAAAAGCTTGAAGCTTTAGAAGGTTCCAATGAAGCTCACCGGCATGTTCACGGGTATGTCTGCAGATCGAACAGGGACCTCTGCTAGTGGTTTGGGTAAGAAGCTTAAGGATGTCATGAATGACTGTAGAAACTTCAGGACCAAAATGAAAGCTGAATACAGGAAGTTATAGCCCGTGGGCATCTAACAATGACAGATGAGAGGGCAACAAAGGAAGCCATCGAGACTTTTGACATTAATCGGTGAAAAGTGTAAGTTGTTAGAATCTTGATTGCAGTGGGACTTGAGTCTTAAGTCAAAAATACGAGATTTCAATGTGAGATTTACATGAATTTAGGCCCTCTCACCTCAATAACTCGTTTTTGAAATGTGGTTCTCTTAAGGTTTGACGTTGGCAATATTGGAAGAGGTAAGTTTTTCAATAAAAGAAAAAATTAAAAAGAAACATAGAATCAAGATGTTGAAATCATTCAACGCATAGATGGGACTAAACTCTATAATGGCGTTATTATGCATATTGCACATGCCAGCTACTTAGTGAGTTGGAGTAAGAGAGCATCTTCTGGTGCCAGAGAATATCAGAGAAGCTCCAGGAAGTGGACGTGCATGGCAGCTGTTGCTGTTGCTTCTGCTGTCCTCATGCTTTCTTCACTTTACCACTCTTACCATCAAAGTTTGTCACTCCTTCCACCTTTTCTTCGCTGACCCTGTGAGATTTGCTCCCCAACCGACAACAATTTACCCAGATTTTGGACCTTCCCTGATGGAAGGGACACAATTGGAGGCCTCCAAACCTCATTCTGACCTAAGAGAGACCAAATAGAAAAGGAATCTCAAAAGAATTTTCCTCTTCCAAGCACCTTGGAACAAGTTTTTTGTTTGGCAAAACATTGAAAAATGCATATTGAGGGGGGATCAAAAGACACCGACAGAGTAGTAACTGCAAATTGTAAATATTCTGTATTCTTTTCAACAGGAGAGGCAATAGATAATAACATGATTTGCACTGACTACAACTACTCCGAAATACAACAGAAGTTAGCATCCCTGCAGTCATGAAGGAAAATAAGACTTCAGAAAATATCAAGGCTAGATAACTAGGATTTAGAGGATAGGAAGAGCCTTTCACACCCCAAAAAATAAAATAGATTAATCATATTTACTCAAGACACCAACTTCAAATGCAATCTGATTCTCACACAATACAACATAAGTAATTTGTTTTTTTTTAACAATCAGCACAAAATATCCAGCTCCAGCTTCCAAATCTTCACAAAATGTTTTGCTGCTAATTGCAATTCATCACACTAAAGTCCTAGCATGTTGCAACAACAAAACAAGACACCATAAGAAAATTCAAGCCAAAAGGTCTTGTCCACTCTTGACACAACCACATCAAGTACCAGCATTGGGCAGGGAAGCCATAAGAGAATTGTACGAGGACTCGAGATCAAAGTGAAGTTGCCGAGCCTGCTGCTCTGTCAACTAATCTGCAGCCCCCATCTTGGACAGTTTTGAAATCCACTCTTTCATTTTTGTCTTCCCCTCAAAGTCAGGTGGCAAGATGCTAAGCTTATTATTGAGTGTAGCCGACAGGTCTGAGAGCAAAGGGTGAACCTGACCCACTGCCACCATATTCAATTTCAAGGAATTCATTGCTGTAATAAAGTTCTGTACACACTCCGCCACAATGGCAGCTGAGGTAGTAGCTGAAGTGACCACAGCAGCCCTGTGTTCGACAGTGGCAGGCACCCCAGACTTCACAAGGCGGTTTATGGCAGCTGGACAATCCATCTTGTAGGTGTCTGCAAGGCACTCAATGCTAGGAATCATGCCTTTAGGCATGGAAGCTAAGTTTTTGAAATGGGCAATGAGTTTCTGGCACTTGGTCTCATATTTGGATGAGGAAATGATGTCTTGAACATAGGCCTTTTCCAGCTTTTCCATGGGTTTCATTATGGCATAAAGCTCAGCAAAGTTCTCATACATTTCTCTCTTGCACTTGTTGCTCCATAGCTTGACCTCCATTAGGTATACTTACAAGTAAATGCAAATTGGAAAACTGTGGAAATTTACATCAAATATTAGATAATATCAAGTTATGTGGCTATGCGTGGAGGATTGGAGAAGAGAACAGGACACGCGCAAAGAGCACTTTCTTCACTGCCAAACCAAATACAAAGAAAAAGGAAATTCAGTTAGAAATATAACCAAATTTATGCCAGTCCAGGGGGTGTAAAGCTCATTAGATCAAAGCAATGACATATCTAAACCCCCATTGCAGACATACACACACATACAATTAAGACCTAACCTTGCAAAGAACCGCCAAAAAGAGTGATCATCTTCTCAAAACAAATGACATTACAAACCACAAAAACAAAAACGACATAGGAATATAACGCCTATAAACAGCCAGCGAGAAACAACACATTATTGTTTCTCACATGGAATTGCTGCTCAGACATTAACCAGGTTTTTCTTAACAAACACAAGGAAACGGAATCCAATCAGAAGGCTATATATCAAAGTCAGGAAAACAGAGAAACATATAACAAAACATGCTGCTGGATCCTTACAAATTTTCAGAAACACAAACAGGGGCAACTCCCAACAATTCGGTACAAAAACTAACAGATTGATACAAAAATAGAAAAAAAAAAATCGACAAAAGATTAAAAATTTCCTTAAGAAAGTCGAAAACTTTACCTTAATCCATCCCAAAAACAGATGAATCCCTACCCTTATTACCATTTTCTCAACTCCCTCCACCCCCCTCCCCAGAAAAAGCCAAATCAGTTTCTTCTTTGTCTTAATTTATTTACACACCCCATCTTCACACACACTCACACACAAAACGCACACAAAAACAGAAAGAGAGAGTGTGTCGCAGGGAAGTGAAACAAGGCCTTGAAAAGCGTGAAGGCTTTTTTTTTTTCCTTCGTTTTTTTTTTCCTCTGTGATATCAGGTCCCAGAAAAGAGATGCAGACGCACGCAGAGCGATAAACGATGTCGTTTGGATGATATATATATTATTTTAAAAATTTAAGTAAAATAAAAAATAATAAATATACACAACTAATTTTTATATATAATATATTATATATAATAATAATTTTTTAAAAAATTATTATTATTTAAATAAATAATTTTATATCAATAAAATTAATATAAAAATTATTTAATATTTTATAATAATTTTTTTATAATATTTATATTACTATTGTTTATTTTTTTATTCTATAATTTGCAGAGGTTGCGTATAGGTTCGGGTCTTATATTATTATATTATTATATTATTTCTAATAGGCTGCTGCTTACGGTATGTCCGTGTAGCAGTTGGAAATAGTAGAGGGAAAGTTGGGGTTAATTATCATTATTATTATTTATTATTTTAATAAAATAATAATATATATATATTTTATTGATTCGAGAACATGAGTTGCCAGGAGTCTACTAGCAAAATATAACATGAATTAGAATGGTAATTGTTTATATTTTATATTTTTTTTATTTTTAATATTAGGGTAAAATGTGAAGTTTAATATTTTTATATTATTCTAAAACTGTGTTAATAATAAGAAAGTCATAGTAATTTTATTTTGTTAAAAAAATTTATAATTTTGTAAAACTTGTTGAAGTTTTTTTTTCGAAACATTATTAATATACAGTTATAAGTTAATATTTAAGTCATAAATTAATTTTTTATTTTGTTTATATTCTAAGATAAATATTATAAATAATTTATACTTCTATGCACACTTTTTAATATATAAAATAATTTGAATTCCACTTTAAACAAAACTTATTAGTTTTAGTGAGAATTAAATAATTTTTGGAAAGAAAAGAAAAATTTTCAAGCATGGTGATGGTTATAACCAACCAAACCAAACTCAATCCTATCACTATAAAATAATTCAAAAATAAGAAAGATAAAATATTATAATTAATATGTTGCTTCTTTAAAATTAAAAATTGAAGTAAATGAGTGAAATAAAATAAGAGGTATGAATTTATAGAAGAAAATTTTATGAGATCAAGTAAAAATTAGTGTGATTGTTTGTTATTGATCTAATGAAACATACGCATATATCAATTAAAATGAAAAATAATGTTAAAACAACAAAACTTAAGGGAAAAAATAAAGAACGAGTGAAAGACTATACTTCAACATAATATATATTCAAACCCTTGTTGACAACAACTAAAAAAGAAGAATAGAGTTAAGTGAAGAAGCAACTTTGAACCATATATATTGAAAGAGATAAAAAATGTGTAAATTAGCCATTCATCTTATTATTTTAATGTCAATTATATGTGTAACATGGACAAACAACTTTTTTTTTTATTCTATAAGAAATACATTGATAAATTATTAGCATTAAAATTCAAAAAAATTATAACTAGTACAAGAACAAATAAGATAATCTATGCCTTATCGTGGAGTATTTCTTCTTATAGATCAAATTGATCATCATTCTAAGTTATTGTAATGCATATTAAAATCAAATTAGTCATAAAATTCAATATTTTCATTTTGTGAAAAAAGAAGAAAAATCTTTATTTCTTTAACATTAATTAAATGATATAATATATATATATATAGTAAGGAACTTTCATTGCTCTTTAAATTCCAAATTCTAATCTGTTTTAGGATGAAAAGAAAATTTTGTAAACATGTTGATACTTATAACCAATTAACATTAATCTCACTACCACTAAATGGTGCCAAAATAAGAGAGATAAAGTAGTATAATTAATAAGTTGCTTATTTAAAACTTGAAATTCAAGCAAATGAGAGAAATTAAGTAAAAGGTATGAAACTATGAAAGCGAATTTGATCAAATCAAGCAAAAACTATTGTGATTGTTTGTTGTTAGTCTTAAGAAACTTTGTACACATCAATTGGGATGAAAAACAATCTTAAAGCAATACAATTGAAGATAAAATATAAAAAAAAGAGTAAAGAGACTATACCATATTGCAATATATATATATATAAACTTTTAATGAGAGCAAGTAAAGAGGAAGGAGAGAGTTAAGTGAACAATTAACTTTAGACCATACATATTCAAAGAAAAATGTGTAAATTAGTGTTTACTAGAGTAAACATTGTACATACACATACAAACAAATATATAATTAAATTAAACTAACCAATCATCACTTTTGAACAATTTTAAAACTATAATGTGAAAGGTAGAAACTTTTTTACTATTGGTACCTGTGGCTCTCTAAGTTTGTTCAATTTCAACAAAAGGGGATGTAAGTTGAAAAGAAAAAGATGTAATGATGATGAAATCTTAAAAGAAAAAAACTAGGTATTTCGTAATTCTTAGTTCCTAAGCAACTAGGTGAAGTTAAGTAGTCTAATTCCTTGCCCCCAGTATTTATTAAGCACTTAGATTTATGGAAAGAAAACATTCATGGAAAATTATTTTAAATGTAAATCTTATTGTTTTTTTTTAAATAGTTTTATTTTATTTTTTAAATGTTATTTTTTTTTACTTAAAATTAATATCTTTTTAATATATAACAAGAAAAATATTTTTTATAATTTTTGAAATATATGTGCATATTTTTTTAATTTAATTGTACATCTTATTGATTTAATTACATACATATGCTTTTATGGTAAGACGTCCACGTAGATATATCTAGGAAATGGTCATCTTTAGTATCAAGAATAGGAGAGTTGGTAGTTTAAGAAATTTTCTTTTATGGTATTGTCTCTATGTAGAGGATACTTAGAACTAGTGTATTGATATTGTAGCAAATAGTATCATGTAAAGAATAATCGGCTTTTGGACAAGAAGTACTAAATGTCATTTATCAGGGCACATGAGAATGAGTTTAATTGTAACCTCAAATACTAAAAACTGAGTGTGTGTGTGTATGTATATAAAGTATGAGGTTTAGGCACGAGTAAATAATATCATATAAACAACATAAACTTTCAGTTTAAACTATACTTCAATAAGATATTCAAAACCATTTGCAAAATCTAAATTTAATAAAACTCTATATTTGGGATACACAAGTTTAATAGAAAGATTCCAATATTCACACTATCCCACCAAGGACCCTTGTAGAGCAAATTTGACAATATCACAACGTATTATAACTCCTTAAACTAATATATTTGATAGCTAACACTTTGCAAAACTAGCTTCTATCATAAAGGAACACATTTTTAGTGATCCTACCAAACTCTAGTCCTTACCATCCCAATTCTTGCAAAATTCCTTTATTTAAAAAGGCATTAAGAGAGAGAAAATAAAAGTTGTTGCTCATGGACATAAAAGTTGTTGCTCATGGACATGCATGCTTTTGCAATCATGACATATAACATGATGAGCTTGTTAAATTCAAATTTTCACACCTAAAAGTTCATACGAAAGATTTATTAAAAAAAAAAGAAAAAACTTTGAACAATGAATTTAATCTCACCTATTTAACATAAGAGCTTTATATGAGAAAAATAAAAGGAAAAACAAATAATATGGCTATTGGAAAGATTAAACACAATTTGACTTATCTTGATATTTTCAAGATTGAAAGTGATTGTTATGCAATATATTAATAAGGATAAAAATATGTTGAATTTTCACTTTTACAAATAAGTATAATCCATAAAAAATAGATCATTGTTTAGTCAAAAGAGTTATAACCTATTAAAATAGTAAGAGATAGAGAGACGAGTAGAGTTAAAAAGATATTGAAATAGAGAGAGTTTAGAGAGATATATTTCTAGTGATTCAAATGTAAAGGAGACTCAGGGGGAAGAATGAAATTATTATAGAGATAGAGTTTTTCGCATAAAAATGCATTCTAGAATGAACTAGATGGTTGTTTCCCCAAACAACTTTAAGTTTTCACTAAGGATATTTTAAAGTGAATGTTAAGGTTTACCAAAAAATTTATCATTATACCTTGAGCATCATTTTTTTTTTTTAAAAAAATATAATGTTTTCCAAGATGGTTGACCCAAAAAGAAACGAGGAGATTAGTAGTGACGAATCTTACAAAATTGATTTTAAGAAGCATAATTAAGATCATAAAAGCTATGAAAGTTAAAAGGGCGATGACATGTGAAATATGACAATGTGCAAGAAAGAGAACTTATTCACAACATATGATGGACAACAATTAAAACTAAAAGAGAAAACCCAACATTTAACAGTTTATAATATAAATGAAAGTATTGACAAAAAATGTATATTTCTAGATTAAATAATGAGTTTTTGATTTGTAACATTGATCTCTACGACCTTTTGTATTTCTTACTCCCATGTAACATTTTGAATTAAAGAGTCTACGTGGTTAAATGAGTTAGTGACTACGAGTGATGCAAAGTCAAGACAATCAACTAAGTGCTTTTTAGTAAGGCCAAGCGCTTTAGTTTTATCGATGTTCATTTCAAATTTGACAAAACAAAAGAAATAAAATTCATTAAAGAGGTCAATATACTAGGAAGAAAAATAAAAGAAAGAGTAAAAAAAAAAGTATCATGTAAAAAATAATTGGCTTTTGGATGAGAAGTACTAAATGTCATTTATTAGGGCATATGAGAATGAGTTTAAATTCTAGTATTGTAACCTTAAATACTAAAAACTGAGTGTGTGTGTGTGTGTGTAAAGTATGAGGTTTAGGCACAAGTAAATAATATCATATAAAAAACATAAACTTTCAATGTAAACTTATACTTCAGTAAGATATTCAAAACCATTAGCAAAATCTAAATTTAATAAAATTTTATATTTGGGATACAACATTTGGTGCTCTATTTTGGTAAATTGATTGGGGTTTATGGATTCTAACCCTCTTTGTTTTTTTTTAGTCTATAAGTTTTTGGACTATTTGAAACTTTTAAAAGGTGGCTTAGGAACTTTTGATAGGCTAAAAGCTTGAAGTTTTAGAAGCTTGGATATAAGACTTTGCAATTGTTTAATGATTTAGAGAAGAGAAGACTACTAATTCCATGCTTGTTTTCATTTTTTAAGACTTCATCTTTAGAAATTCTTGGATTAAATGGGTGTTATAATTTGATATTCTTTTTGTAATTTAGTTAGACTGCTAAGTAATTTTGAAGTAGTTAGACATTTTATGTTATTTTAGAAATAAATAACATATAGTATCAAATCTGAATTTTCTTTTTCAAACTAAAATACCCAATATATTAAATTCAGTAACACAAGTCAAATAATTATGGGTAGAGAGACTTAAAGTTTGTTTTAAGACAAATTGCACAAAATAGGAAAATGACACATGATAAGACTTTAAAAAAATTAAACTTTAGCACTACTTTTTTAGTTTTGCACTATTATATAAAAGACAAAGATGCTAAACGATTTTGCAGAAAAACATATTCAAATAATTACTTTGAAACTTGTTTTCAACATCTTAAAAAGAAAAGATAATAGATTTTTTGTCTATAAATTCATTAATAACATTTTTTATGAATGCATAATTAAAAATTTTCTTATGTTGGCTTTCATTATAGCTATTCGTCATTTTTTTAGAAAACCAATATATTTAATATACATATATTTAGAATTTTAAATATGAGTGTGTAGTTATAAATATATATTAAAGAAAAGAAATAAAAAGAATATAAATTATTTTTATTATATTTTTACACAATATATAATTGTAAAATATAAGTCATTGTTATAAGTCATAACATACTAGTTATTTATGTTATTTATCTCAATGTTAGTTATAAATATCACTTAAGTAGCCAACTTTATCTTGATTATTTGATAAATACATTAATATATCATGAATATTAAAATAAAAAAAATATTATAACTAGTTCAAGCACCAATGGTATAATCATTGTCTTGTCATGAAGTTTTCTTCTCATATATCAAATTGATATTCATTTTGACTTATTATCATGTGTGGGAAAATCAAAGCAATCATGACATATAACCTAATGAATTTGTTAAATTTAAATTTTTACACCTAAAAGTTCATATGAAAGATTTATTCAAAAAAGAGAAAAAAATTTTGAATAATGAATTTAATCCCACCTATTTAAAATGAGAGTTTTATGAGTGAAAAAAAAAATGTGGCTATGGAAAAGATTAAACACAATTTGACTTATTTTGATATTTTCAAGATTGAAAGTGATTGTCATACAACATATTAATAAGGATAAAAATATGTTGAATTTGCACTTTTACAAATAAGTCTAGTCCATAAAAGAATAGATCATTGTTTAGTCAAAAAGAAGTATAACCTATATATATATATATATATATATATATATATATATATCTAGTGATTCAAATGCGAAAGAAACTAAGAGGGCTTAATTATTTTTTATTACCTTTTTATTTTTGGTATAAAACAATAATATTTTTTCCCTTTTATTGATTTGGGAATGTGGGTCATCGAGTGAATCTACTAGCAAAATATGACATGAGATTAAGATTGTAACCTTTTGCATTTTACATTTTTTTTTCCTTATTTTTGATATTAGGGAAAAATGTGAAGACCAATTTTCTCATATTATTTTGAACTTATACCAATAATAAGGAAACTCACAGTAATGAAATTTTATTTTGTTAGCAAAATTTGTAATTTTGCAAAACTTGCCGAAACGTTTTTATCGAAACATTATTAATATAAAATCATAAGTTAATATTTAAGTCATAAATTAATTTTTTATTTTGTGATATTCTAAGATAAATATTACAAATAATTTCCACTTGTATATACACTTTTTAATATATAAAGTAATTTGAATTGAGCTTTAGACAAAACTTATTAATTTTAGTGAGAATTAAATAATTTCATCTTTTCATTATATTCTTTTAGAATATTAATATTTTAATTTAATTATGACAAATAAAAATTATAATATCTACAATTTAATATAAAATGAAATTAAATTGTACAAAATTTTTTTTTTGTACAAATATATTGTTTCAAAACATAAAATACTCTCATCTACGCTCATGGTCTCCTTCCACGACAAAGAAAAAGGAAAAGACATAAAAATAAGAAAAAAATTTTTAAGTGAAAATGATATATTTGTGTAAAGAATGAAAGGATAAGAATTTGAATGTTTTTGCCATAATTAAAAGGTTTAAATGTTATAACCCAATGTTTGACTTAATAAAGGAAAGGACAAGAAAAGGAAATAAGCATAATGACTTTAAGGGCTATTACCCTTTTTCATAAAAGACAACCTATTAGGGTGTGTAGAGCCTACATTCATAAAATCTAGGACCCCCTTTTTCTATCTAATGTGGGATTTTGTAACATTCTCCCCCATCAAATCCAGTGACAACCCTGTTGTGGATTGAACCTTCCTCCATACTCCATATTCTAGAGTACTTGGCGGTGGACATTGGAGTTAGGGTCGTTCGACTTGACTCTGATACCATTTGTCATGGAGCCATTATCCTCTCCCCAAAAGATAACCTATTGGGATGCATAACACTCATGTTTATAAAGCTCAGGACCCCCTTTCCTATCTAATGTGAGATTTCATCACAAGTTGTTATATGAACTATCTACAATTGGTGTATCTATTGAAGGACGCTAAAAGACAAAACTAACTAATAATTGTCAATTCTAGTGATTTGTTTACAGAGAAATAGGTTGTTAGTAAAGGTATAGTGGATTAATTTATAATAAATTTAAAAGAAAGGAAAATAAGAGACAAATGTCAAACAGATGTAGAGACTAACAACAAAAGGTATTGAGTTAATTAATTTTAGAGGTTAATAAGTTTATTTATTTATTTAGATAAATTTTTGAATTCAAGTTTTTATAATTAATAATAATATTTTTTTGCTAAATTTTAAATTAAACTATTTTTAACAATTAACTCAATTATTTTGATCAATAGCTAATAAGTGAACAAGTAGATTAAAATACATTCATTTTATCATTTTAATGTCTCTTATAGGTGCTACCTAAATAATTCTTTGAGAAATACATCAAAAACATAGATAAATTATAAATATTAAAAAAAAGAACTATAACTAATTTGAGTAATAATAAAATAATTCCTTCCTTTTTGTCATGAAGTAAATCAATGTAATCAAAATAGTCAACATACTTAACTTGTCAAACAAAAAAAAAGCAAATAATTAAATAAGTGGTGGTTAAGTTACGTAATTAACTTAAAAAAGAAGTTATTTAGTAGAAGATTTAACAAAGAATTTAAACAAACATTTAGGATTTGTAGAGTTAGTTTCCAACAGAAAGAATCACAAGTTTAATATGAAGATTTTGAGATTCACCCCTATAGAGCAAAATTGACAATGTCATAACACATTATAATTCCTTAAACTAATATATTTGATAGCTAACACTTGACAAAACTAGCTCCTATCACGAGGAAACATATCTTTGGTGATCCCACTAGCCTTTTGTCCTCACCATCCCAATGCTTGTAGAATTCCTTTGTTCAAAAAGGCACCAAGAGAGATAATAAAAGTTGTTGCTCTTAAACATACCTGCTTTTGTAATTAATGCACTTCTAATTCCCTGGTTAATTAAACAAGCTTTACAAAATCTATAAAAAAAAAGTGACAAATTGAGATGAACTTCATTTTGAAAATAAAGGTAGACTAACACACAAGGAATACAAGGAATACAAGGAATATAGTTTAAAGCACTTATTAATCTCAATTGGTAAGTTCATAAGAATGAAGTCATATACAAAATATGCATTAAATTAGAGATGGGCAGAAGGAACAAGGAACACAAAAGAGTAGTAAATTATCACCCATATATAAGGAACACAAAAGCAAATCAAAGAGGCAATAGTTGAGATTTCAATTCCGCTTAATGGTCTTTTCATTCTCTTAAGTATAAGTTCTTGGGAAGTTTCTAAATGTTAACTACAAACGTTGAAAAGTGGATAGCAACAAATAATTACGTGATTATGTGAAAGACATTTATGAATGAAAGAAATTATTCAATAAAGTGAAATAAATATAATCCATGAAGGATTATATCATCATTCAGTAAACAAATAGTATACCTTAGCAAAATAAAAAGAGCTAGAGCAAGGAGGGGAGGCACAGAGAGAGTGAGAGAGATTGAGAGAAAGAGAGGGAAAGAGATCTATTGATTCAAATGAGAAGGAGACGGAAGGGAAGAAAAATATTATTACAAAGATAGGATTTTTACCTAAAAAGGCATTTTGCACTGAATCAAATGACTTTTGCTCCAAATAACTCCAAGCTCTCATTAACGATATCTTAAAGACAATGTTAAGATTTACCAAACAATTGACCATTCTAATACCTTAAGCATTTTTTATTTATTTATTTATTATATTGTTTTCCAAGATGGTTAATACCAAAAGAAGTTGAGATTTTATAAAAATTCATTAGTGAATGAACAAGGATGACCCCATAGAGGAAATTAGTAAAGAAGTACCTCACAAAACTAATTCTAAGAAGTATGATTAAGATCATAAGGGCTAATGAAACTCAAAGAGTTAAGACATGTCAACTATGACAATGCACGACATATGATAGGCAACAACTAAAATTAGAAGAGAAAATCAAACATTTAACAATTTATAATATAAGCTCAACAAATTAGTAATACCAAGATTTTTTTTTGGTGTCGGGTAAGAGGCATAAAACAAATGATTTTTTTTTTGCTTGGTGGTGATGTTAGAGATGTGGACATAAATGAAATCCTTAAGATTAACACTATGATACCAGATAATGGAAAACTAGGGATCGAAAACAAGAAAATTATGGAAAATAAAGAAAATATGGATTGATCTCTTCGAGAAGAATTAGTCTTCAATAATTGCTTCGAAGGGATCAACCTTTAATTAGTTAAAATAGTTTTGATACCATAATACATTATATATACTAACCTTTACTGAAAAGAGAGCTAAGTGAGCAAGCCATGAGTATGTAGATTATTTTCCATTTTATAAGGTAAAGAACTATAGACACTATAGTGGTGACTACAATACTTTGGCCATTTATGAAGGTCTAGGTGGATGCATAAGGCAGTGACATATGTTCGTTATCCTTTTACTTTAAGTGTTTCTATTTAATTGATTTCATTATGGGAGAGAAAGATCAGTGCATCAAAATAATGAATATTTGATTTATGAATCTTATTTAGGCACTTTAATGGTGATTGAGCTTTATGTTTACTTATAATTAAATATAAGACAAAAAATAATTTTCATTACACTAAAGCTTAAGTAGAAAATTGGTGATATTAAATTGATCATTTGGTGGAAAAATTAATAATGATAAAAGTTTAAATACTGTGATATTTAATAGGTAATTTACAAGTTGCACTTATAATTTTTGTGCTCATAACCCAATTAATGCTTTGCTCTCACTCTTTCTTAGCCTCTTTTTTTGTTTTTCCTGACTTTTACCCTTCTTTTTTGGGAAGAAAAGAAAACTTTTCAACCATGCTGATGGTTATAACCAACCAAACTTAGACTACCAACATAAAATGATTCCAAAATAAGAGAGATAAAGTATTATACTTAATAAGTCATTTCTTTAAAATTAAAAATTGAAGTAAATGAGTGAAATAAAATAAGATGTATGAACTTATAGAAGGAAATTTGATGAGATCAAGCAAAAATTAGTGTGATTGTTTGTTATTGGTCTCAAGAAACATACACATTCATCAATTAAGTTGAAAAACAATGTTAAAGAAACAAAACTTAAGAGAAAAACTAAATAACAGAGTGAAAGACTATATTACAACACAAAATATATTTAAACCTTTGTTAATAACAACTAAAAAGCAAGAAGAGAGTTAAGTGAACAAGTAACTTTGGACCATATATATTGAAAGAAATAAGAATTGTGTAAATTAGCCATTCATCTTACTATTTTAATGTCAAATATAAGTGTTACTTGGACAAACAACTTTTTTTTGATTCTTTGAGAAATACATTGATAAATTATTAACATTAAAATAAAAAATTATAACTAGTGCAAGCACAAATAAGGTAATCAATGCCTTATCGTGGAGTATTTCCTCTTATGGATCAAATTGATCATCATTCTAAGTCATTGTCATACATAGTAAAATCGAACTACCCATTATATTTACTACTGTTATCTTGTGAAAAAAGAAAAAATATATTTATTTCTCTAACCATAATTAAATGATATATAGAAAAAAAAAATATATATATATAGTAAGGAATTTTCATTACTCTTTAAATTCCAAATTCCAATATGTTTTAGGATGAAAAGAAAATTTTGCAAACATGTTGACGCTTATAACCAATCAGCCCCAACCTCACTAACACCAAATGGTGCCAAAATAGGAAAGATAAAATATAATAATTAATAAGTTTCTCCTTTAAAACTTGAAATTCAAGCAAACAAGAGAAATTAAGTAAGAGGTATGAAATTATGAAAGGAAATTTGATGAGATCAAGCAAAAACTAGTGTGATTGTTTGTTGTTAGTCTTAAGAAACTTATGTACACATTAACTAAGATGAAAAGTAATCTTAAAACAACAAATAAAATATGAAAAAGAGAGTAAAGAGACTATACCATAACACAATATATATATACAAACCTTTGTTGAGAGCAAGTAAAGAGGAAGAAGAGAGTTAAGTGAACAATTAATTTTGGACCATATATATTCAAAGAGAAATAAGAAATGTGTAAACTAGTGTTTATTCCATCAAAAATTGTACATACACATACAAATAAATATATAATTAGATTCCACTTACCTATCATCACTTTTGAACAATTTTTAAACTAGAATGTGAAAGGTAGAAATGTTTTTACTATTGGTACTTGTAGCTCTCTGAGTTTGCTCGATTTCAGCAAAAGGGAGATGTAAGTTTAAATGAAGAAGATATAATGATGATGAAATTAAAAAAAAAAAAAACAAGTATTTGATAATTCTTAGGACATAAATAACAATGTGAAGTTAAGTGGTCTAATTTCCCTGCCTCTAGTATTTATGAAGTGCTTAGATTTATAGAAAGAAAACATTCAATGAAAAATTATTTTAAATGTAAATCTTATTGATTTTTTCAAAAATAGTTTTATTATATTTTTAAAATTTATTTATTTTACTTAAAATTAATATATTTTTAATATATAACAAGAAAAATATAAATTATAAAATTTTCAAAATATATAGGCGCATTTTTTTTAATTTTGTTATTCATCTTATTAATTTAATAACATAGATATGTTTTACAGTAATGCGTGCATGTAAGGATATCTAGGAAATCAAGTGTGTGTGTGTTTGTGTGTGTGTGTGTCTATATATATATATATATATATATATATACATAGTATGAGGTTTAGGCACGAGTAAATAATATCATATAAATAATATAGAGCTTTAGTGTAGACGTAGACTCTAATAAGATATTTAAAACCATTGGCAAAATCTAAATTATATCAAACTCTATATCTTAGGTATAACACTTGGTGCTTTATTTTGATGAATTGATTTGGATTTTATGAATTCTAACTCACTTCATCTTTCTTAGGCTATGAGTTTTTGGATTATTTGAAATATTTTAGAGGTTGAACCTTGGGCACTTTTGATGGGATAAAAGTTTAATGTTTTGGAAGCTTCAATATAGACATTTCTAATTGTTTAATAGGTTAGAGAAGAGAAGACTACTAATTCCATGCTTGTTGCCCTTTTTTAAGACTTTATTTTTAGGGATTCCTAAATTAGATGAGCCTTGTAATGTGATATTATTTTTGTAATTTAGTTAGACTGCCAATTAATTTTGAAGTAATTGGAAATTTTATGTTATTTTAGAAATAAATAACATATTAGATCAAATCTGAATTTTCTTTTTCAAAATAAAATACCCAACATCTTAAATTTAGTGACACAAGTTAAATAATTTTGGTTAGAGAGAATCGGAGTTTGTTTTAAGATAAATTGCAAAAAATAGAAAAATGACATATGATAAGAGTTAAAAAAAAATTAAACTTTAACACTACTTTTTTAGTTTTGCACTAGTATAGAAAATGACAAAGATGCTAAACGATTTTGTTGAAAAATGTATTGAAATAATTGTTTTGAAACTTGTTTTCAACATTTAAAAAAGAAAAAATAATAAATTGTTTGTCTAGGAATTCATTGATATTATCTTTTATGAATGCATAATTAAAAATTTGCTTATATTGGTTTTCATTATAGCTATTAGTCACTTTTTTAAAAATTCAATATATTCAATATAAATATATTTAGAATTTTAAATATGAGTATGTAGTTATAAATATATATTTAAAAAAAGAGAGAAATAAGAAGAATATAAATTATTTTTATTAAATGTTTACAAAATATATAATTTTAAGATATAAGTCATAACATATTGGCTATCTATGTTATCTATCTCAATTTTAGTTATAGATATTACTTAAGTAGCCAACCTTATTTTGATTATTTGAGAAATACATTAATAAATTATGGATATTAAAATAAAAAATATTATAACTAGTTCAAGCACCAATTGTGTAATCCTTGTCTTGTTGTTATATGTTTCTTCTTATCTATCAAATTGATATTCATTCTCAGTTACTATCATATGTGGTAAAATCAAAGTAATCATACTTTTTATTGCTAATATAGGTTCATAATGATTGCTTTGATTAAACCCAATATATAGAGTTTGATTAAATTTAGATTTTTCTAATGGTTTTGTATATCTTATTGAAATCTGAGTCTACACTAAAGGTCTATGTTGTTTATAAGATATTATTTACTTGTGCCTAAATATCATACTTTATATATATACACACACATATACACACACTTGATTTTCAATATTTGAGGTTATAATATTAGAATTTAAACTCGTTCTGATGTGTCTTGATAGATTCAAATTTTTGCACTTAAAAGTTAAAATGAAAGATTTATTAAAAAAAGAGAAAAAATTTAAATAATGAATTTAATCATACTTATTTAAAATATGACAGAAAGCATTTTTTGTCAGTGTTCCTACCTTGGTTCTGGAAAATTAATTGAATGCCTTCTTATCATATACATTTGTTGGCTCTTTCTAAGCTAACAAATAAAATCTAGTAAGAGGAAGGTTTTCAAACATTACATAATAATATGTTGCACAAAATGTACTAATTAAGAGAGTTAAGTGAACAAGTAACTTAAAAATACATTTATCTTACCATCTTAAAGTCTCCAATAAATGCTACTTGAACAATTTTTTCATAAATGTATCAAACACATAGATAAATTATAAATATTAAAATAAAAAAATATAACTAATATGAGTACTAATAAAATAATTCTTTCCCTTTCGCCTTGAAGTGTTGGTTTTAGCACGTCAAAATGATCATCATGTCGAGCAACTTTCATTCATTGTCAACATGTTTAACTTGTCTAAAAATAAAAAGCAAATCATTAAATGAGTGGTGTTTAAGTCATGTCATTAACTTAAAAAAGAAGTTATTCAATGGAAGATCGTAAAAAGAATTTCAATAAATCATCAAGATTTGTAGAGTCAGTTTCTAGCAAAAAGAACCACAAGTTTAATACAAAGATTTCGAGATTCACACTATCCCACCCAGGACCCTTGTAGAGCAAATTTGACAATGTCACGACGTATTATAACTCCTTAAACTAATATATTTGATAGGTAACACTCAAAAAAACTAGCTCCTATCATGAGGGAAAATATCTTTAGTGATCCCACCAGACTTTATTCCCCATCATCCCAATTCTTTCATAATTCCTTTGTTTAAAAAGGCACGAAGAGAGATAATAAAAGTTATTGCTCATGGACATACATGCTTTTGCAATCATGACATACAACATGATGAGCTTGTAAAATTCCAATTTTCACACCTAAAAGTTCATATGAAAGATTTATTCCAAAAAAAAGAGAAAAAAATTTGAAAAATGATTCAATCTCACCTATTTAAAATAAGAGCTTTATATGAGAGAAATAAAAGGAAAAAAAATAATGTGGCTATTGGAAAGAATATGACAAGAAGGCATTCAATTAATTTCCTAGTACCAAGGTAGACACACCGACAGAATATGCTCGTCTAGAAGTTGCTGTCAATTTTTCCTAATCTCATCAGCACCATTTTGATCCTATTTGGTTCCCTTTTCCATTATCTTTACAATTCTAAATTAATCATTTTTGTTAGTGTTTTTCACTAGTTCCACAGAGTTAAGAATTTGATACAAGCAAAAAGCATAAAACCTAAGGTCAACTTTGTCGAAGTATGTATTAGGACCTATATTGCATTTGTATGTGTCTATGTATATGTGTCAATGCACATGCATCTTGTAATGCATTGATAATAATGTAGTTTGAAACATGAAAGTATACCATACATTGATAGTCATCCTTTCTGTCAATGTACCTTGGATTGCAATTAGCATTTATATGCTTTGAGATATTGATGAAAACCTTTAGGGACTTTAAGGCGACAACAAATTGGAAGTTTTAGTTTCAGTTTTTTAGATAAGGATAATATTCAATGGGAAGATTTTGGTCTAAAAATTGCATTCATGTAATGGTGAAGTCAAGATGGCATGGTGAAATGATTTGTGAGTTAACTTGATTATAAGCCTTCAATTACATGTATGCTACTCTCACAACTCTCTTTGGTTAGCAATGACTCTTGCTTGCAACATGTACGTGTTAGGGACAACACTAGCAATGCCAATTTTAGCTTTCCCTTTCACTCTAGTTTAACCTCAACAACATTTTGGTTTCTCACCCTTGTCCTAAGGAATTGTTCAAATAGCACTTATAAGAGACATTAAGATGGTAGGATAAATGTATTTTAAGTGACTTGTTCACTTAACTTTGTTAATTACCTCTTGTTCAAAGTAATTGAGTTAATTGTTAAAATTAGTTAAATTTAGAAATTTACCCCAAAAAAAAATCTTATTATTAATTATAAAAACATGAATTCAAAACTTTACCTAAATAAATAAATGAACTTATTAACCTCTAAAATTCATCAACTTAGCACATTTTGTTGTAAGTCTTTACATTTTTTTAACAATTTTCTTTTATTTTCCTTTCTCTTGAATTTATTAGAAATGAATCCACTGTAACCTTACTACTGACCTATATATCTATAAACAAATCACTGGGATTAATAATTGTTAGATGGTTTTATCTTTTATCATCCTTTAATAAAAACACCAATTATGGATAGTTCATCTAGCAACCGCTTATAATTCATGAATTGAAAACATTAAATCCAATTCAAGTAAAAATGACCATTAAACAAAACTAATGGCATTGTGTTTATCCCCTTTTCTTTTCTTGTTTGTTTCCATATTTTCCTTTCTTTTTGTCATGGAAGAAAAAGGCTATATGTGTAGATGAAAGTATTTTAAGTTTTGAAACAATGTATTTGTTTAAAAAATATATGTATATTGTATTTCTTTCTTTGTTTCTCAATATAAATTCATAACTCCATACCCATATTTGAAAATTTAAATATATATATTGGATTTTGTTTTAAATAACTAATATACTATAATGAAAACCAACATAATGAAGTATTTAATTATACATTCACAAAAGATGTTATCAATAAAGTCATTGACAATTTATTGTTTTTTTTCTTTTTATTGAATAGTCAAATCAAATTTCAAAGTTATTGTGTAACATTTAACTTTAATTAATTAATCCTTATTTAAACTATTTAATTAGTTTAAATTTAGATTTGTTTAAGCATTTCAAACTTTTAACAATGGTCGAGCCCTTATATATTGTCTAAGGTGTCACACTTGGTGAAAAATTGTTACTTTCAATCCATATTATCATTGTCATCTCATTAGGCTACTTATGAGTTATAGACATTTCAAGGGGTCCTAGTAATTGAGTTGATGTTTATACTTTCTACACATATAATTAGTTAGAATAAGTTATTATATAGAAATAGGTATTTCATTTGATACAATATATTGTAAATTTATTATCACAATTGTTACCAAATTCAATTTCCTAAATCAATGCTGAGTTAGTGGTAACTAAACAAATAGAAGAGTATCTCTCCCTAAATAAAGGAGAAAAATTAATGAGGCTTTTTTTCTTTTCTTTTTTTTAACACTCTTTTTTATTATTTTTCTTCCTATTATATTGTCCTATTTAGAAAATTACATTTCTTTTATTTTCTCAAATTTGAAATGAACATCGATAAAACTAAAACTCTTGGCCCTACTAAAAAGCACTTGGTTGATTGTCTTGACTTTGCATCACTCATAGCCGCTAACGACGTACATTCTTTAATTCAAAATGTTACATGGGAATAGGAAATACAAAAGGTAGTAGAGATCAATTTTACAAATCAAAAACTCATCGTTCAATCTAAAAATATACATTTTTGTCAATACTTTCATCTATATTATAAACTATTAAATGTTAGGTATTCTCTTTTAGTCTTACTTGTTGCACATCATATGTTGTGTATAAGTTCTCTTTCTTGCACATTGTCATAGTTCACATGTCATCGCCCTATTAACTTTATAACCTCTATGATCTTAATTATGCTTATTAACATCAATTTTGTAAAATTCATTACTACTAATCTCCTCGCTTCTTCTTAGGTCAATGATCTTGGAAGACATTATAATTTTTTTTAAAAAAAAAAACATGATGCTCGAGGTATAGTGGTAAATTGTTTGGTAAACCTTAACATTCACTTTAAAATATCCTTAGTGAAAACTTGAAGTTGTTTGGGGTAAGCCATCAAATTCATTTTAGAATGCCTTTTTATACAAAAAAATTCTATCTCTATAATAATTTCATTCTTCCCCCTCAGTCTCCTTTGCATTTGAATCACTAGAAATATATCTCTCTCAACTCTCTCTTTTTCACTATCTTTTTAACTCTCCTTATCTCTCTGGCTCTTACTATTTTGATATGTTATACCTCTTTTTGACTAAACAATGATCTATTTTTTATGGACTAGACTTATTTGTACAGTGAAAATTCAACATATTTTTATCATTATTAATATGTTGCATAGCAATCACTTTCAATCTTGAAAATATCAAGATAAGTCAAATTGTGTTTGATCTTTCCAATAGCCACATTATTTTTTTCCTTTTATTTCTCTCATATAAAGCTCTTATTTTAAATAGGTGAGATTGAATTCATTTTTCAAATTTTTTTCTCTTTTTTTTGGAATAAATCTTTCATATGAACTTTTAGGTGTGAAAATTGGAATTTTACAAGCTCATCATGTTGTATGTCATGATTGCAAAAGCATGTATGTCCATGAGCAATAACTTTTATTATCTCTCTTCGTGCCTTTTTAAACAAAGGAATTATGAAAGAATTGGGATGATGGGGAATAAAGTCTGGTGGGATCACTAAAGATATTTTCCCTCATGATAGGAGCTAGTTTTTTTGAGTGTTACCTATCAAATATATTAGTTTAAGGAGTTATAATACGTCGTGACATTGTCAAATTTGCTCTACAAGGGTCCTGGGTGGGATAGTGTGAATCTCGAAATCTTTGTATTAAACTTGTGGTTCTTTTTGCTAGAAACTGACTCTACAAATCTTGATGATTTATTGAAATTCTTTTTACGATCTTCCATTGAATAACTTCTTTTTTAAGTTAATGACATGACTTAAACACCACTCATTTAATGATTTGCTTTTTATTTTTTTATTTTTAGACAAGCTAAATATGTTGACCATGGATGAAAGTTGCTCAGCATGATGATCATTTTGATGTGTCAAAACCAACACTTTAAGGTGAAAGGGAAATAATTATTTTATTAGTACTCATATTAGTTATATCCCTTTTTATTTTAATATTTATAATTTATCTATGTATTTGATGTATTTATGAAAGAATTGTTCAAGTAGCATTTATAGGAGACTTTGAGATGATAGGATGAATATATTTTAAGTTACTTGTTCACTTAACTCTGTTAATAAGTACATTTTGTGCAACATGTTATTGTGTAATGTTTGAAAACCTCCCTCTTACTAGATTTTCTTTGTCAGCTTAGAAGCAGCCAACAAATGTATATGACAAGAAGACATTCAATTAATTTCCCAGTACCAAGGTAAGAACATTGACAAAAAATACTTTCTGTCTTATTTTAAATAGGTATGATTAAATTCATTGTTCAAATTTTTTTTCTCTTTTTTGAATAAATATTTCATATTAACTTTTAAGTGAAAAAATTTGAATCTATCAAAACACATGAAAACGAGTTTAAATTCTAATATTATAACCTCAAATATTGAAAATCAAGTGTGCGTATATATATAAAGTATGATATTTAGGCATGAGTAAATAATATCATATAAACAACATAAACCTTTAGTGTAGACTTAGACTTCAATAAGATATTCAAAACCATTAGCAAAATCTAAATTTAATCAAACTCTATATATTAGGTCAAATCAAAGCAATTATTATAAACATATGTTAGCAATAAAAAGTATGATTACTTTGATTTTACTACACATGATAATAACTAAGAATGAATATCAATTTGATATATAAGAAGAAACATATAACAACAAGACAAGGATTACGTCAGTGGTGCTTGAACTAGTTATAATATTTTTATTTTAATATCCATAATTTATTAATCTATTTCTCAAATAATCAAAATAAAGTTGGCTACTTAAGTGATATCTATAACTAAAATTGAGATAAATAACATAGATAGCCAATATATTATGACTTATATCTTAAAATTATATATTTTGTAAAACTTTAATAAAAATAATTTATATTCTTCTTGTTTCTCTCTTTTTTTAAATATATATTTATAACTACATACTCATATTCAAAATTCTAAATATATTTATATTGAATATATTGAATTTTAGAAAAAAAAATCACTAATGGCTATAATGAAAACCAATATAAGCAAATTTTTAATTATGCATTTATAAAAGATGTTATCAATGAATTCATAGACAAACAATTTATTAGTTTTTCTTTTTTAAATGTTGAAAACAAGTTTCAAAACAATTATTTCAATATGTTTTTCTGCAAAATTGTTTAAAATTTTTGTCTTTTCTATACTAGTGCAAAACTAAAAAAGTAGTGTTAAAGTTTAATGAAAATTCCTTACTATATATATATATATTTTTTTTTTCTATATATCATTTAATTATGGTTAGAGAAATAAATATATTTTTTCTTTTTTCACAAGATAACAGTAGTAAATATAATGGGTAGTTCGATTTTACTATGTATGACAATGACTTAGAATGATGATCAATTTGATCCATAAGAGGAAATACTCCACGATAAGGCATTGATTACCTTATTTGTGCTTGCAATAGTTATAATTTTTTTTATTTTAATGTTAATAATTTATCAATGTATTTCTCAAAGAATTGAAAAAAAGTTGTTTGTCCAAGTAACACTTATATTTGACATTAAAATAGTAGGATGAATGGCTAATTTACACATTTCTTATTTCTTTCAATATATATGGTCCAAAGTTACTTGTTTACGTAACTCTCTTCTTCCTTTTTAGTTGTTATTAACAAGGGTTTGAATATATTTTGTGTTGTAATATAGTCTTTCACTTTGTTCTTTATTTTTTCTCTTGAGTTTTGTTTCTTTAACATTGTTTTTCATCTTAATTGATGTATGTGTATGTTTCTTGAGACCAATAATAAACAATCACACTAATTTTTTCTTGATCTCATCAAATTTCCTTCTATAAGTTCATACATCTTATTTTATTTCACTCATTTACTTCAATTTTTAATTTTAAAAAAATGACTTATTAAGTATAATACTTTATCTCTCTTATTTTGGAATCATTTTATGTTGGTAGGCTGGGTTTGGTTGGTTATAACCCTCAGCATGGTTGAAAATTTTTCTTTTCTTCCCAAAACAAATTGGGTAAAAGTCAAGAAAAACAAAAAAAGCCTAAGAAAGAGTGAGAGTAAAGCATTAATTGGGTTATGAGCACAAAAATTATAAGTGCAACTTAAATTACCTATTAAATATCACAGTATTTAAACTTTTATCATTATTAATTTTTCCACCAAATGATCAATTTAATATCACCAATTTTCTACTTAAGTTCTAGTGTAATGAAAATTATTTTTTGTCTTATATTTAATTATAAGTAAACATAAAGCTCAATCACCATTAAAGTGCCTAAATAAGATTCATAAATCAAATATTCATTATTTTGATGCACTGATCTTTCTCTCCCATAATGAAACAAATTAAATAGAAACACTTAAAGTAAGAGGAGAATGAACATATGTCACTACCTTATGCATCCACCTAGACCTCCATATATGGCCAAAGTATCGTAGTCACCACTATAGTGTCCATAATTCTTTACCTTATAAAATGGAAAAAAATTTACTTACTTATGACTTGCTCACTTAGCTCTCTTTTCCTTCTTCACTTACTTTCACTAAGGATTAGTATATACAATGTATTATGGTATCAAAACTATTTTAACTAATTAAAGGTTGATCCCTTCGAAGAAATTATTGAAGACTAATTCTTCTCGAAGAGATCAATCCATATTTTCTTTATTTTCCATAATTTTCTTGTTTTCGATCCCTAGTTTTCCATCATCTGGTATCATAGTGTTAATCTTAGGGATTTCATTTATGTCCATATCTCTAACATCACCACCAAGCAAAAAATAAAAATCATTTGTTTTATACCTCTTACCCGACACCAAAAGAAAAATCTTGGTATTACTAATTTGTTGAGCTTATATTATAAATTGTTAAATGTTTGATTTTCTCTTCTAATCTTAGTTGTTGCCTATCATATGTCGTGCATTATCATAGTTGACATGTCTTAACTCTTTGAGTTTCATTAGCCCTTATGATCTTGATCATACTTCTTAGAATTAGTTTTGTGAGGTACTTCTTTACTAATTTCCTCCATTGGGTTATCCTTGTTCATTCACTAATGAATTCTTATAAAATCTTAACTTCTTTTGGTATTAACCATCTTGGAAAACAATATAATAAATAAAAACAATGCTTAAGGTAGTAGAATGGTCAATTGTTTGGTAAATCTTAACATTGTCTTTAAGATATCGTTAATGAGAGCTTGGAGTTATTTGGAGCAAAAGTCATTTGATTCAGTACAAAATGCCTTTTTAGGTAAAAATCCTATCTTTGTAATAATATTTTTCTTACCCTTTGTCTCCTTCTCATTTGAATCAATAGATCTCTTTCCCTTTCTTCCTTTCAATCTCTCTCACTCTCTTTATGCCTCCCCTCCTTGCTCTAACTCTTTTTATTTTGCTAAGGTATACTATTTGTTTACTGAATGATGATCTAATCCTTCATGGATTAGATTTATTTCACTTTATTGAATAATTTCTTTCATTTATAAATGTCTTTCACATAATCACGTAATTATTTGTTGTTATCCATTTTTTTCAATGTTTGTAGTTGACATTTAGAAACTTCCCAAGAACTTGTGCTTGAGAGAATGAAAAGACCATTAAGCGGAACTGAAATCTCAACTATTGCCTCTTTGATTTGCTTTTGTGTTCGTCATATATGGGTGATAATTTACCACTCTTTTGTGTTCCTTATTCCTTATGCCCATCTCTAATTTAATTCATATTTTGTATATTACTTTATTCTTATGAAATTACCAATTGAGAGTGATAAGTGCTTTAAACTATATTCCTTGTATTCCTTGTGTGTTAGTTTACCTTTGTTTTCAAAATGAAGTTCATCTCAATTTTTCACTTTTTTTTATAAATTTTGGAAAGCTTGTTTAAATTACCAAGGAATTAAAAGTGCATTAATCACAAAAGCAGGTACGTTTAGGAGCAACAACTTTTATTATCTCTCTTGGTGCCTTTTTGAACAAAGGAATTCTATAAGCAATGGGATGGTAAGGACAAAAGTCTAGTGGGATCACTAAAGATATGTTTCCTTATGATAGGAGCTAGTCTTGTCAAGTGTTAATTATCAAATATATTAATTTAAAGAGTTATAATGCATTGTGACATTGTCGGTAAGCTAGTGTGAATCTCAAAATCTTCATACTAAACTTATGGCTCTTTCTGTTGGAAACTGACTCTACAGATCCTAAAGGTTTGTTGAAATTCTTTGTACAATCTTTTACTAAATAACTTCTTTTTTAAGTTAATTACATAATTTAACCACCATTCATTTAATGATTTGCTTTTTTTTTTTTGTTTGACAAGTTAAGCATGTTGACTATTTTGATTACACTGATTTTAACGTGGATGGGAGTTGCTTACCATGATTATCGATTCAATCTGCCAAAACCAATACTTCATGACAAAAAGGAAGGAATTATTTTATTATTACTCAAATTAGTTATATTTTCTTTTTTTTTAATATTTATAATTTATCTATGTATTTGATGTATTTCTCAAAGAATTATTTAGGTAGCACCTATATGAGATGTTGAGATGATAAAATGACTGTATTTTAAGCTAGTTGTTCACTTATTAACTCTTGTTCAAAATAATTGAGTTAATTGTTAAAAATAGTTTAATTTAAAATTTACCCAAAAAAATCTTATTATTAATTATAAAAGCTTGAATTCAAAACTTTATTTAAATAAATAAATAAACTTATTAACCTCTAAAATTCATCAACTCAATACGTTTTGTTGTTAGTCTTTACATCTTTTTGACATTTGTCTTTTATTTTCCTTTCTCTCAAATTTATTATAAATTAATTCACTATACTTTTACTAAGAACCTATTTCTTTATAAACAAATCACTAGAATTGACAATTATTAGTTAGTTTTGTCTTTTATCATCCTTCAATAGATACACCAATTGTGGATAGTTCATATAACAACTTGTGACAAAATCTCATATTAGATAGGAAAGGGGGTCCTGAGCTTTATAAATATGAGTGTTATGCATCCTAATATATTATCTTTTGGGGAGAGGATAATGGCCCCATGACAAATGGTATCAGAGCTAAGTCGAGCAGCTCTAACTCCAATGTCCACCGCCAAGCACTCTATAATATGGAGTATGCAGGAAGGTCCAATCCACGACCGGGTCATCACTAGATTTTATGGGAGAGAATGTGACAAAATCCCACATTAGATAGAAAAAGGGGGTCCTAGGTTTTATAAACGTAGACCCTGCACACCCCAATGGGTTATTTTTTATTAAAAGAGTAATAACCCCTAATGTCATTATGCTTATTTCCTTTTCTTGTCCTTTCCTTTATTAAGTTAAACATTCGGTTATAGCATGTAAACCTTTTAATTATGGCAAAAACATTCAAATTCTTATCCTTTCATTTTTGACCCAAATATATCATTTTCACTTAAAATTTTCTTTCTTATTTTTATTTGTCTTTTCCTTTCTCTTTGTCATGGAAGAAGAGACCATGAGCGTAGATGAGAGTATTTTAAGTTTTGAAACAATATATTTGTACAAAAAAAAAACTTTGTACAATTTAATTTCATTTTATATTATAGTGTAGATATTATAATTTTTATTTTTCATAATTTAATTAAAATATTAATATTCTAAAAGAATATAATGATGAGATGAAATTATTTAATTCTCACTAAAACTAATAAGTTTTGTCTAAAGCTCAATTCAAATTATTTTATATATTAAAAAGTATATATACAAGTGGAAATTATTTATAATATTTATCTTAGAATATCACAAAATAAAAAATTAATTTATGACTTAAATATTAACTTATAACTTTATATTAATAATGTTTCGATAAAAAAAAACGTTTCAACAAAGTTTACAAAATTACAAATTTTGCTAACAAAATAAAATTACATTACTATGAGTTTCCTTATTGTTGGTATAAGTTCAAAATAATATGAGAAAATTGGTCTCCACATTTTTCCCTAATATCAAAAATAAGGAAAACAAATGTAAAATGCAAAAGTTTACAATGTTAATCCCATGTCATATTTTGCTAGTAGATTCACTCAATGACCCACATTCCCAAATCAATAAAAGGGAAAAAATATTATTGTTTTATATCAAAAATAAAAAGGTAATAAAAAATAATTAAGCCCCCTCAGTTTCTTTCACATTTGAATCACTAGATATATATATATATATCTCAATTCTTCCCCTTTCACTCTTTTTTTACCTCGCATACTCTCTCTGTCTCTTACTTTTTTGATAGGTTATACTTCTTTTTGACTAAACAATGATCTATTCTTTTATGAACTACATATTTGTAAAAGTGCAAATTCAACATATTTTTATCCTTATTAATATGTTGCATGACAATCACTTTCAATCTTGAAAATATCAAGATAACTCAAATTGTGTTTAATCTTTTCCATAGCCACATTTTGTTTTCTTTTTTTTTTATTTCACTCATATAAAACTCTTATTTTAAATAGGTGAGACTAAATTCATTGTTCAATTTTTTTTCTCTTTTGTGAATAAATCTTTCATATGAACTTTTAGGTGTAAAAATTTAAATTTAACAAATTCATTAGGTTGTATGTCATGATTGCTTTGATTTTCCCACCCATGATAATAACTCAAAATGAATATCAATTTGATATATGAGAAGAAAACTTCATGACAAGACAATAATTATACCATTGGTGCTTGAACTAGTTATAATATTTTTTTTATTTTAATATTCATGATTTATTAATGTATTTATCAAATAATCAAGATAAAGTTGGCTACTAACTAACATTGAGATAAATAACATAAATAGCTAATATGTTATGACTTATAACAATAGTTTATATTTTAAAATTATATATTATGTAAAAATATAATAAAAATAATATATTCTTTTTATTTCTTTTTTGAATATATATTTATAACTACACACTCATATTTAAAATTCTAAATATATGTATATTGAATATATTGGTTTTTAAAAAAATGACTAATAGTTATAATGAATATATTTAATTATGCATTCATAAAAATGTTATTAATGAAGTTATAGACAAAAAATCTATTATCTTTTCTTTTTAAGATGTTGAAAACAAGTTTCAAAGCAATTATTTGAATATGTTTTTCTACAAAATCGTTTAGCATCTTTTTCTTTTATATAATAGTGCAAAATTAAAAAAGTAGTACTAAAGTTTAATTTTTTTAAAAGTCTTATCATGTGTCATTTTCCTAATTTGTGCAATTTTTCTTAAAACAAACTTTGAGTCTCTCTACCCATAATTATTTGACTTGTGTTACTAAATTTAAGATGTTGGGTATTTTAGTTTGAAAAAGAAAATTCAGATTTGATACTATATGTTATTTATTTCTAAAACAACATAAATGTTCAACTATTTCAAAATTACTTAGTAATCTAACTAAATTACAAAAAGAATATTAAATTACAACACGCATTTAATCTAGGAATTTCTAGAAATGAAGTCTTAAAAAATGACAACAAGCACAGAATTAGTAGTCTTCTCTTCTCTGACCCATTAAACAATTGCAAAGGCCTATATCCAAGCTTCTAAAACTTCAAGCTTTCAGCCTATCAAAAGTGCCTAAGGTTTCACCTTTGAAAAGTTTCAAATAGTCCAAAAACTTATAGCCTAAAAAAAACAAAGTGGGTTAGAATCCATAAACCTAAATCAATTTACGAAAATAGAGCACCAAATGTTGTATCCCAAATATAGAGTTTTATTAAATTTAGATTTTGCTAATGGTTTTGAATATCTTATTGAAGTATAAGTTTACATTAAAAGTTTCTGTTGTTTATATGATATTATTTACTCGTGCCTAAACCTCATACTTTATACACACACACTCAATTTTTAGTATTTGAGGTTACAATACTAGGATTTAAACTCATTCTTATATGCCCTAATAAATGACATTTAGTACTTCTCATCCAAAAGCCAATTATTTTTTACATGACACTATTTCTTTTTACTCTTTCTTTTATTTTTCTTCCTAGTATATCGACCTCTTTAGTAAATTTTTTTTTTTTGTTTTGTCAAATTTGAAATGAAATCGATAAAACTAAAGCGTTTTGCCCTACTAAAAAGCACTTGGTTGATTGTCTTGACTTTGCATCACTCATAGTCACTAACTCATTTAACCACGTAAACTCTTTAATTCGAAATGTTACATGGGAGTAGGAAACACAAAAGGTTGTAGAGATCAATTTTACAAATCAAAAACTCATCGTTCAATCTAGAAATATACATTTTTGTCAATACTTTCATCTATATTATAAACTGTTAAATGTTGGGTTTTCTCTTTTAGCCTTAATTGTTGCCCATCATATGTTGTGTATAAGTTCTCTTTCTTGCACATTTTCATAGTTCACATGTCATCGTTTACATGTCATCGCCCTTTTAACTTTCATAGCCTCTATGATCTTAATTATGCTTCTTAAAATCAATTTTGTAAGATTCGTCACTACTAATCTCCTCGCTTCTTAAAATGTGTTCCCTCATTATTATCTTCATTTTTTTAAAAAAAATGATGTTTGAGGTATAATGATAAATTGTTTGGTAAACCTTAACATTCACTTTAAAATATCCTTAGTGAAAACTTGAAATTGACCCAAGAAAAAGCAAGGAGATTAGTGGTGGCGAATCTTGCAAAATTGATTTTAAGAAGCATAATTAAGATCATAAAGGCTATTAAAGTTAAAGAGTGATGACATGTGAACTATGACAATGTGCAAGAAACAGAACTTATAGACAATATATGATAGGCGACAATTAAGGCTAAAAGAGAAAACCTAACATTTAACAGTTTATAAATTGAACAAAAATGTATATTTATAGATTGAACAATGAGTTTTTGATTCATAAAATTGATCTCTACGACTTTTTGTATTTCCTACTCCTATGTAACATTTTGAATTAAAGAGTGTATGTTGTTAAATGAGTTAACGATTACGAGTAACACAAAGTCAAGACAATCAACCAAGTGTTTTTTAGTAGAGCCAAAAGTTTTAGTTTTATCGATGTTCATTTCAAATTTGACGAAACAAAAGAAACAAAATTTACTAAAGAGGTCAATGTACTAAGAAGAAAAATAAAAGAAACCTTATTGATTCTTCTCATTTTTTTTTGGCAGAGATATTCTTCTCTTTGTAAATTTGTTGTATCAAATGCAATACCTATATCTATACAATAAATTATTCTAACTAAATTTATGAAAGAAAACTTCTTTACCCCATGAAATAGGGTTATATGTATGGTGAAATCTTATTTGATTATCATAAGGAGCTATTTATATTGTATATTCTCTCATAAGCATTATATTGTAAAATTTCACAAAAATTAATCCTTTAAAACTTTCCTTAAGAAACCTCATTAATGCTTCTCCATATTGTTTTTCATATATTCTTCTCATTCTTTAGTTGCTACCACATTAACTTAGTTAATTAAATTTGGTAATAATAAATTCATCATATGTTGCACCAAATGCACTAATTAACAAAGTTAAGTAAACAAGTAACTTGAAATACATTCATTCTATCATCTCAATTTCTCCTATAGGTGTTACGTGAATAATTCTTTCATAAATACATCAAATACATAGATAAATTATAAATATTAAAATAAAAAGAAATATAACTAATCTGAGTACTAATAAAATAATTTTTTTCCTTTTGTCATGAAGTGTTGGTTATGGCACATCAAGTAGATCATCATGGTGAGTAACTTTCATCCATGGTCAACATGCTTAACTTGTCCAAAATAAAAAATAAAAAGCAAATCATTAAATGAATGGTGGTTAAGTCATGTCATCAACTTAATAAAGGAGTTATTCAATGGAAGACCGCAAAAAAAATTTCAACAAACCTTTAGGATTTGTAGAGTCAGTTTCTACCAAAAAAAACCACAAGTTTAATATGAAGATTTTAAGATTCACACTAGTCCACCGACGACCTTATAGAGCAAATTTGACAATGTCACGGTGTATTATAACTCTTTAAACTAATATATTTGACAGTTGACACTGCATAAAGGGAAATTCACACACATGCAATACTCAATCACCAAAGGAACACATGATTAAAACCGCAAATGGTTAGTTTGAATTAAAAAGGAATTCTTTTTATTTTATTTACTAAATTCGACATTCAAACAAATATATAGTAGAAGCAGAGGACGAATAAACTAACTCCATGTTGAGCATATGATTCAATTTTGCTAAAAGGAAAACCTACTCCAAGAACTTCAAGAAATTTCAAGGAAAGATAATACACAACCAATGCAAAATAGCCACTCATTACCATAATAGAAGCATATACCCAACAGGCAGTAATTCCAAGAAATAAGACTTTACAACCAATTTCCACTAAAATATGTTATTAAGAAAATAAGTTAAGATTAAATACAATAAGAAGGAAGAATTCAAAGCTTTAAATCAAACAATTCATCAATACACAACAAAAAAACAAAAAGGCCAACTTTTTATGCAAAATCAAGAATTCACCATTCCAAACTCATCAAAACAACTAGCAACACAAATAAAACACATATAAAAGCAATACCCATTAATAGAAACAATAAAAAGGAATGACAATTTATAATATGTTGCACCAAATGCACTAATTAACAAAGTTAAGTGAACAAGTAACTTAAAATACATTCATCCTACCATCTCAACGTCTCCTGTAGGTGCAATATGGACCATTTTTTAAAAAATATATAGATAAATTATAAATATTAAAATAAAAAAAAATAACTACTCTATGTATTAATAAAATAATTCTTTCCCTTTTGTTAAGAAGGGCTGGTTATGGCACGTTAAATCGATCATCATGATAAGTAACTTTCATCCATGGTCAACATGCTTAATTTGTCTACAAAACAAAAAACAAATTGGTGGTTAAGTCATGTTATTAACTTAAAAAAAATTATTTAATGAAAAACTACAAAAGAAATTTCCACAAAACTTCAGGATTTATAAAGTCAATTTTAACAGAAAGAAACATAAGTTTAATATGAAGATTCCAAGATTCACATTAGCCCACCGAAGAGCAAATTTGACAATGTAACAACTTATTATAACTCCTTAAATTAATATATTTGACAACTAACACTCCACAAAGCGAAATTCACATCCATCCAATACTCAATCACCAAAGGAACACACGACTAAAACCAAAAAATTGGTTAGTTTGGATTTAAAAGGATTATTTTTCCTCTATTTACTAAATTTGACATTCAAACAAATATATAGTAGAAGCAGATAAACTAACTCCATGTCGAGCATATGTTTCAACGCAGAACAGCCACTAATTGACATAACAAAAGCATATACCCAATAGGCAATAACTCCAAGAAATAAGACTTGACAACCAATTTTTCACTGAAAGATGCTATTAAGAAAATAAGTTGAGATTAAATACAATAAGAATGGAAGAAATTCAGAGTTTCAAATCGAACAATTCATCAATACACAAAAAAAAAAAAAAAAGGACAACTTTTTTCGCAAAATCAAGAATTCACCATTCCAAACTCATCAAAACAACTAGCAACACAAATAAAACACATATCAAAGCCATACCCATTAACAGAAACGATAAAAAGGAGCGACCTTTCTATGTCAGGCATTAAGCTCTTTGGACACTTTGGCCTTCTGGTTCATATTTTGCACTCTTTCCCTTCCTCTGTCTCTCTTTCAATTAAAACCCCAAAAAATTATATCTTCTTTTTCTTAAAAATCTCTTTAAGCACTCTACGTTTCTTGGTTTATTGCCTTAGAATCCAAAAGGTCGTTCACAGCAAGAAAGTTAATAAGAAGAAGAAGAAACTCTTTTTGCGTTTGAGTTCTTCGTGAATTCCAAGAGCGTGTACACGAATGCGCGTTGAAGATTCTATGCTACAAACGAGGGAAATCAAATAAAGTAATTATATAGTTTTCTTTTTTTTTTTTTAGATCTAAAATCAAATAAATTATTCTAACCAACTATATACACGAAGGATACTTCTTTTCTCCATATATATATATATATATATATAAAGTGAAATTTTATTGGACTATCATGAAGAGGTATATATAAATATTATATTTAAAAATTTTATAGAAATTAATCCTTTAATATTCTTTATTTTGAATAATTTAATATTATTGTATTTGAATAAAAATAGATTAAAATTTAAAAGACACTAAAAAAATATGAAAAATGTCATCTTTTGATTAAAAAATTAATGACAATGTCGTATTTCATTTTCTAATATATATTTCTTAACTTCTTTTATTCTTATACTATAAAATTTAGCGGTAGATTAAGAAATTATAATAAGTAAAGGTAAATGTATTAGGTAGCCAATCTACTAATAATAAAAATGGTATAATATTATAAAATAATTAATATTTGTATCACATTAACAAAGACATTAAATAAATGTTATATTATCAATTAAATTAACATGTACATATATATAAATTATTTATGTATTTTGATATAGTCTGTACAGGGGCTTTTGGAAGGATTTGAAACCTATATCAAAATCTACGTTGGATCAAATTCAATTATTACGTAGGCCTTGAGTACTGTTTCAACCACGAACCATAAATCTGAGAAAATATGATCTTACATTGTGTAAACAAATCATATAAATGCATATAATTTGTTAAATTAGTCCATATTAATAACGTTACTAATTCGACCCAATTAAGTTATATTTCCTTGTTGAAGTGAAAAAGAAAAGGTTAATCCTAAATAAATTATTGCATGTGTCGGACAAGATTGTTAGCCCATAATATGTGTCCAAGGCAGTATTAAAAAGTTGATATGAAAGATTTATGTTGAAAAGAAAAGATGATTGACTTGGATATGGATCTAATCGATCTATAAGTTTTATGTGAGGAAAATAAAAGAAGGAACATAGGAATGATCAAAGACTATTTAGTATCTTAATTTTTTTTTTTAATATATTAATAGAGAAGCAGTTTGTCAAATTCGTGTTTCTATTGAATCTTGTTAATTATCGATATTAAACACCAACCATAAATAACAATATAGGATCATAGTTGAATAAATGGGTTGAGTGATTGTGGTCCATATATATTGGCAAGCCTAGTATTTTTACACATTGTGTTAATAATTAATAGATCTACGCCTAAATAAAAATTAATTAACTTAGTTGGAATATAAGTCTTGAATTAAATGCTCAAAAACTAATTAATCTCTTGCACTGTCTATCATTATTATTACTAGTTTATGACACAAAACTAATACAGAGTCATTACACAAATACAAAAATAACAAAATTAAATAAATACAAATAATTTTTATATTATATAAAAGATATCTTTTATTATATTATAAATAAAATTTTTTATATTAAAAGTTTTATTATATAAAATTATTTTTATTTATTTAAATTTATTATTATTGTGTTATATATATATATATATATTTTTTTTTTATTTGATAATAAAAGAGTGTACATTTACGACCCCACTGGTTTAAAAAAATATATATATAGATTGAAAAATAACTTAATAGGCAAAACTACCACAAGAGTTCACCATTAATGATGTCTAGTCACAATAATATGGAAATTTCATTGTGTTAATCAATAATATTTATACTGATAAAAAAAAAATTTCTGTTATGGGAAATTAAAAAATGGGGTCAGGTGGGGGGCTTGTTGTCCTAATCGGGCTTCAAATGAAAATTCGGCCTAATTGGGATATTTTGGATGGACTTTCCAGTACTAAAGAGATCTGGGCAGAGATTATTATAGAAGTGGGTAAGCTAATAGTCCCAAAATTTGATTGGTGAAGAAACTGTTGTAATTGGGCAAATATGCATTGGTAGGAACAACGGTCAAATAAGAACTTTCGATTCAGTTGAGCAACGAATACATTTATGGTTATTTTGTTTGTCAGTTATGTTCTGTTTTATGCTATGGTGATGCTTACATTGGCTTTAATGAGTTCGCACACCTTTTTACCTAATCATTCTCTTTTAATTTTATTGTATTTCATTAAAAGTAATATGTAATCGATCGCATATGGTTGACCATAAAGCATAAAAATCAAAATACCATACTCAGCGAATGTTTACTATTTTCATGTTTCACATAAAAAAAAAAAGTCCTTTTCAAAATATGTCTATTATTATATATATAAATTAAAATTAATAATTATTTATTGAAATTTTTATTTAACTTTTTTATATAAATGACTCACTAAATTTGAGTGAATTTTTTTTATTTTTAATTTTAATATTTACAAATTTAAAATACATTATCCGGTATACACAAACTTTTATTTATTTAAAAGCAGATAATAGAATATCAATAAGACCATTATAAATATTTTAATTCGGTGCACTGATTATTAAATTTAATTTTTTCTCTATTTTTTGTTACTTTTTTTTTTCAAGATTTATGAGTAAACTTAACTCCAAAAGTATATTTTGTCATTCTCGGATTATTCATATGTTTTGCAAATTAAGGAAACAATTTTTTTATGCAGACAAATTGAAATTTATTTCCTCTTTCCTTTCAAGCTACAAGCAATGAGTTTGTAGTTTTCTTATGATTGTATAAAATATATTCTGTAAAACAAATATATATATATACATACATAAAGATTTTAATGTGTAAAAGTAATAAAATACTAAGAATACAAATTGAGATGATCCCATGAAAAATTAACTATTTCTTATATGGTGAAATAATAAAAAGGCAATCTCTCACTTGTTTGTAAACATTCCTTGGTACAAGGGTGAGAAAACATAATGTTGTTGGGTTTGAGCTGGAGTGACTGGGAAAGCTGAAATTGGCATTGCCGGTGCTGTCCCTGACAAGTACATGCTGCAACCAGAGAGAGTTATCAGAGCAGCATACATGTAATTGAAGGGTTATAATCAGGCTAACTTACAAATCATTTCACCATGCCATCTTAACTTCGATGTTACATGGATGCAGTTTTAAGAGCAAAACCTTCCTACTGAATACCTATCCCTATCCACAGAACTGAGACTCAAACGTCCAATTTGTTGTCGCCTTAAAGTCCCTAAAGGTTTTCATCAATATCTCAAAGCATACAAATGCTAATTGCGATCTAAGGTACATTGACAGAAAGAATGACTATCAATGTATGGTATACTTTCAGGTTTCAAACTACATTATTACCGATGCATTACAAGATGGGTGCGCACTGACACATACGTAGACACATACAAGTGCAATACAGGTCCTGGTACATGCTTCAGCAAAGTTGACCTTAGGTTTTATGCTTTTTGCTCGTATCAAATTCTCAACTCTGTGGAACTAGTGAAAGACACTAACCAAAACGATTAATTTAGAGTTGTAAAAATCATGGAAAAGGGAACCAGATAGGACCAAAATGGTGCTGATGAGATTAGGAAAATTTGATAGCAACTTCTAGACGAGCATGTTCTGTCAGTGTGCCTACCTTGGTACTGGGAAATTAATTGAATGCCTTCTTGTCATATACACTTGTTGGCTGCTTCCAAGCTGGCAAATAAAATCCAGTAAGGAGGTTTTCAAACATTACACAATAATAATGTAAGTATTTAAGAGCTCAACCTGAATATATGTTTGCAAATTAGTGTCTGGCACTATCATTCCTGGAACTTGATGGCCAGTGTTTCCCCAATTCTGAGCAGGTAAGTAATTAATATTGGAACCAAATACATATCTACTGGCAGGAAAGCTTTGAAATCCAGCACCAGATGTTGCAGCAGGAGCAGTCATTAATGGTTGTTTTTGGGATGACATAGCGTATTGTTGACCAGAAAATGGAGATGACATACTTGACTGTCAAAATCAAAAACCACATTCATTTGTTTTCAAACTATTATTCCCAAATACTTAGTAAAACATAACATAGTTTGTTTTCAATCACTGACAAGAAAGAAAAGCAAGACTGAAATAATAGCTTTAATACCCAGTAAAAGAATGTTAAAAGCAGATACCAGTTACAACATGTAGTTGTAATTCTAGCACCTACGCCAAACATGGAAAGTGTTAAAGTGGTGTTATGAACCTATGGAAAGATAGGTCCATTCTAAGTATACAACAACAAATATTCTTGATCAAAAGGTTGCATTGAATTAACTGCCAGAGACAAACAATATAAAATTTACTGTTATTAAAAAAAAAAAAGCACTTTGTCCATGTACCTTATCAAAGAGGTTTATGGCATTGTTCTTTGCAACTTCTAGGGGCTTCTCTAAGGATGTTGCAACTAAAGGTGGATCCTTATATGTATCCTGTGCTTTGTGCATTGAATTAGTGATTGAATTAGTCATCCCTGGTGTTAATTTCACTTCGGCAGCTGGATTTTGGTAGGTTCAAAGGCAGCAATAGCAACCAAGTTTAGAAGCAGCTCTTGAAATAAAAACAAAGAAAAAGCTTAAAAAAAAAAAAACCATTACAGAAAACACACTAGATATAGTAAAATTACTAGATGAAAAAACTCACATCCGAAATCAACCCATGCATTACCATCTGCATTTGCATTGGTGTCACCTCCCCTAGCATCATCCACGCAAAGCAAATTAAAAATTTCAGTAGCATAATCCACTTTAGGTGGCACCACAGCTGGGGTTGTACTGCCTTCTGGCTTCACAAGTTTAGCCTTTGAGAGTCCTGGTTCTGGATTCTGTGATTTGGCCTCAGGCATGTCCTGTTAATCCAGCCATTGTCCACAAAGTTCCATTAACATTCAATTAAAATAATAGGGGAAAAAACAGCAGGGATAGCAACTAGCATATCTTTATATAAACATCTTTAAACCACTCCTCACACCACTAATTCCTCTAGGATAATGTGGTTCTTTACAAAAGCTTTTGCTGATTAACTCCCTGAATAATCCGGATTGCCTGTGCAAGTATAATAGCAGCAGAAAGAATGTACATGTGGGTTTTAAATTGAACCAAAAAATAAAAAATAAAAAATAAAAAGAAAGAAAATTTCATCTACCTGATGGGGCACTTTAGCAGGCACAGAAGAACTAGAGGCAGGGCTACTATCATTTACAAAAGGTGAATGCATAGCTCTTCTGTTGTCTGAAGTATGGTTGATGTTATTCATCTTGGGCATCTTAAGATGCCCTGGACAATTAGTAGGGCTACTTTCCTTTATAACAGATGGACGAGTAGTTCTCTGTTTCTCATCACCGTAGTTAATGTTATTCATTTGGCTATGTGCACTGCTCACAGATTTATGTCCCTCAACTGAAGACTCCTCTCCAATTACCCTTGAAGGTGACCTCACTTTTACATCTTTAGGAATCCATCTTCTGTCTATATACCTATTGGATAACACAACATCATTAAGCATTAGATCAGCTAAATAAAAATATAATGGCAACAGACCAGTAAAGCCAAGTTTAAGCACAATATTGGACCATCAGTGACTGAGGCTGTTCACTCTACAAAATCATACTTTTTACGAATAAAATTTTCAATTCCAACTCTGTCATAATCAGGAGGCAGCTCTGCTTCCCAATAACCGTTCGATTTCTCATTCCCCATAGCTGTTGACAAGATGAAACTAATATTACATCTTGGAAAATCTGCAATTTAATCTTCAAGATGACTTGGCAAAAAATTAGAGCAGGTCAGGGATCTGCTTGCAGAAGAATAGTTCTTACACTGTATGAATGCGATCTGTTCTGGAAGCCATGTGTCTAGAGTAGCAGATCTTACCTGAATAACATGGAACATGAATAAGCTGGAAAATTCAGTTACTCTGTGCTTTAGAAATGGTTTGATTTGGGGGAAAAGGGATTACCTTTGATATATGCACTCCAAGACTTCTATGTACCCCTGCACATTGCATACATATGAAGATTCCGAGATTCACACTAGCCCATCGAGGACCCCTGTTGAGAAAATTTGACAACACCACCGTTATAACTCCTTAAACTAATTTATTTGACAGTTAACACTCGGCAAAACTAGCTCTTATAATGAGAACACATCTTTGGTGATCCCACCAGACTTTATTCCTCACCATTCCAATGCTTGCAGAATTACTTTGTTTAAAAAAGCTACCGAGAGAGACAAAGAGATATATATATATATATAAAATAAAAGCTGTTGCTCGTGGACATACCTGGTTTTGCAATCAGCACACTCTCGATTCCCTGGTAATTTAAATAGGCTTTCCAAAATCTGGAAGCAAAGACACAAGTTGAGATGAACTTCATTTGGGAAATAAAGGCAGACTAACACACAAGGAATACAGTTTAAGGCACTTAGGACTCTCAATTGGTAAGTACATAAGAATGAAGTAATTTGGGGAATGTGCATTACATTACGGATGGACATAATAAACAAAGAACACAAAAGAGCAGTCAATTATTACACATGAATTCGGAAATTTTTTCCAAAATTGACTGCACATCTAATAGAAAGAATTTTTAGTCAAATGAACACCAGTAAGAAGGTAAAAGGCATATGTGCAGTAACTTAAATTTGTAAAACTAGACTGATAATTTCAAGTAATTTCGAATTATAATACATAAAATAACAGAACAACCATGACCATGCCTTGGGACTCATCATCATAACATAAGCATAGCCAGCAGCTGATCACTTTGACTTTACATACAATTTTCTGCTCAACAGCATCCATTAAAAGAAATAAGTAAGATTACATCTGGGAGAAGATTTGAATTTGAAGTGTGCATGAACCAATACATTCACAACAATGAGTACAAAAGATATAAACAGGTCCTTTTTTCCTTTAGTTACCTTTGTTTTGCACAAGGTAAAGGGAAATTCACTCAATCACCAAAGGAACACACTATTAAAACCGAAAATGGTTAGTTTGGATTAAAAAGGATTCTTTTTCCTTTATTTACTAAATTCGACATTCAAACAAATATATAGTAGAAGCAGATGACGGATAAACTAACTCCATGTCGAGTATATGATCCAATTTTGTTAGAAGGAAAAAATATTCCAAGAACCTCAAGCAATTTCAAGCAAAGATAATACAAAACCAACGCAGAACAGCCACTCATTAACATAACAAAAGCATATACCCAACAGGCAATAACTTTAAGAAATAAGACTTTACAACCGATTTTCCACTGAGAGATGCTATTAAGAAAATAAGTTAAGATTAAATACATAAGCAGGAAGAATTCAGAGCTACAAATCTAACAATTCATCAATACATAACAAGAAAGAAAAAGGCCAACTTTTTACGCAAAATCAAGAATTCACGATTCCAAACTCATCAAAACAACTAGCAATACAAATAAAACACATATCAAAGCGATACCCATTAACAGAAACAATAAAAAAGGAGCGACCTTTCTATGCCTGTCATTAAGCTCTTTGGACACTTTGGCCTTCTGGTTCATATTTTGCACTCTTTCTCTTCCTTTGTATCTCTTTCAATAAAAAACCCAAAAAATTAAATATATACATACATATTTTTTTAATCTCTTTAAGCACTATACGTTTCTTGGTTTATTGTCTTAGAATCCAAAAGGCCGTTCACAGAAAGGAAGTTAATAAGAAGAAGAATAAACGGCAAAGTGGGCATCTTTGTGTTCGCTTTGCTTATTGAGTTTGTTTTTGTTCCCACTAAACTCTTTTTGCGTTTGAGTTCTTGGTGAATTCCAAGAGCGTGTACACGCATGCGCGTTGAAGATTATACGCTACAACCGAGGGAAATCAAATAAAGTAATTATATAGTTTTCTTTTTTTTTTTTTTAAGGGATCTAAAATTACCCTAAAATTCAAACTATACAAGCGGATGGTATCCAGCCTTGACGTAGTCCGGTTTTCAGACACATTAAATTTTTGGGTATAATAAATTTTAATTTAATTTAATTTTAAATTCATCATAATTTGTGTTTGTTAAATTTTAAGTTTGAGTTAATCAACTTAATTTTAAATTATTTCTATTCTAAGTATTTTGAATTACGAATTATCAATTTTTTCTATTAACATTAACTATATAATCAATTAAAATTTAAGTATATTATATTGAATTATTTTGATTCAATCAACTTTTATCGTTATTAATCTTACTTAAAAATATAAAATTGAGAGAGACACATTATGAAAAGGGGCAACATCTAATGCGCCAATTCTTGCCATCATGATTCATGGGCACAAAGCAAAGAATTTGTTGAAGATAATACTTGTGTTCAAACGATAGTTGTGGAGGTTATCTTTGGTGAATGTCAATACCATCTTTTGATAATGGTGTATTTGGTTGCTTGGTTATTGGTCAAGATGTCATGCTGTTTAATAATTATTATTTTTTTTTTTTAAAAAAAAGAAAACATACAAATTGGAATACTGTAGGCTCCATGATGTCGACCATATATGTTGTTATTGATATTGGTTAGACTAAATTTTGCTATTATTCTAGCAAATATGGCCCCATTAGAATATATATTTTGCTTTCAATTGACTTAAATTAGAAGGTTAATGGTTATTGAGATGATCGATGAGGATATCTTTTGCATTATTATTATCATCCTTATTATAAGACCCTATGCTAAAAAATACTGCAACAAATTTGGCTAATAAAGTAATTCGGTTTGTGTACCACAAACATTTACGTTTAATGCAATTTTCATTTGTTGATTCGATATAATAAATTAATCAAATTCAATTTTAATTTATTTTTTCCCTTCCATTTTTGTCATGGTCTTGGGGTTTAGATTAGCAAAAGTAAGGCTATATACATGTATATATCATAAAATTTTATCACACTATCGTGAAGAGTTATTCATATTATATGTTCTGTCATAAGAATGAAATTGTAAAATTTATAGAAATTGATCCTTCAATATTTTTTTTAAGTAATTCAATATTCTTGTATTTAAATAAAAAAAGATTAAATTTTGTTTAAAAAATTAAATACTGTGCAAAATGCCATTTTTTTTTGTTAAAATATTTATTTTGTATGGGAAAATAAACAATTTAAGGGATGAAAATCAAGTCTTTTCCTCATTCAATGAATCATACAAATTTATTATGATGTGGTATTTCATTTTTTAATATATATTTCTTAACATGTTTCATTCTTATGCTATAATAATTATACGGCAAAGCTTTGCGCCAGACCAAGAAATTATAATGAGCGAAAGTAAGTTCAATAGGTAGCCAATACACTAATTATAAAAATAAAATAATATAAAAAATTAATTAATATTACTTTTTCACATATTGTTGCCATGATGAACTCATCCTCACAAAATTTATGTAATGACTAAAAATACATATTTAATTCATATGCTCTATGAAATTATTGTATAAACAGAGAAATTTAGCCTGTCACCAAATTACTATTCAAAGAATATATTTAAATACTAAATATAATAGATATAAACTTTTTACCTTCCTTTTTGTTTTGTTTTTGTTTTTGTTTTTGTCCTCCAATCTTTAAAATTACAAAAAGACAAAGGAATCTCGCCAAACCATTTCATGGATGGTGGGAGCTGCTGCTCCAGGTTGATGAAGTTTCAATCACTTTACCTATAAGGAAGACTTGTCCCATTAATTCCGCCGGGTTAACGAAGGCAGGATCGGAGTTGGATTGGTATGGATGCCATGTTGTTGAGAGGTAGACGCAAATCAACTGTGCTTGAGAATGCCAGAGATACTAATGACGACGGTGCACTCAAGTTGTGAGAGCTTGCATTCTTAAATTAATAAGTCTCTACTTGAAAATAAAATTTCATTTTAAGTTAATATAATTAAAGATAGTTATTTCAAGAGATGATTAATTGTATTGAATTTAAATTATTTATTTGTTTTATGCGATTGATAAAAATTAAATAAATAAATAAAAAGTGGGGCCATTAGCCGGGAAATATTAATTGCTAGGTACCACACGACAATAAAACTTAGGACGAAATTTCCTATAGACACATCCATATAATGTTGTGCTCACAAGTCCAAATACAAGAATTAGTTTTGTTTTCAATTCCTTGTCATTGTCGATGTTGCCGTTTGCTACACTTATGTAGTCTTTCACGCAACACATGATTGGAGTTTTGTGGCTTCAAATCTTAAATATGACTTTTGATTCTAGTCTTGTTGAATTACACATTTATGTTTGGAATTTTTGGATTGTCCATTGTTGACTGGCCTTCTTGTCCTTGGTGTTTGAAAACAGAGAAATGCATTTTCTCGTGATTTTTTTTTTTCACGTTCTATTTTAATTTTAATGAATCTGAAAATTAATATGATATAATTTATTAATAATTATTTTTTTTTAATCATTTTTAGACCAATATGAAAGAAAATACGTTACATTATCAACCACTATTAATTCAAGTAATCATTTTATTATGCCAATTATTAGCTTAGTGTTGCCCAATGGACGATGATATTGCTGTGGGCTACCATTAAGTTAAATTTCCAACTTGGAGTTCTTATAATCGTATGCTTTTCTGACAGAATCCACTCAAAACTTAACCATCAGATTCCTCGTACCAATTTTAGGTGACACCCCTCAATATGCATCGAACTCCACTTCAACTCGTTCAATTTGTGTGAATTAAAAAAATTATCTGATTAATATAAATATACTTATAAAATATCGTAATCAAGATTATATAAGAAAAATATTATGGGAACAAGTTAACCGGAGAATTTTACCTCTTAAAATTATTGTTCCATTCTGTCCTTTCCACTTTCTTGGTCGATCAATTGGGAGTTGCTTTGCTGGTAAACACCCAACTTCAATATCCAACATACTGAGAATAAAATTCTACAATGGAACGTATCATCAAGGAACCACAGGACAAGCCCGAGGAGCAAACCGCCTGGCAAAACATGGTAGTAGAGCACACCCGTGGCGATATTAAGGGTACTCTGTCATAATAATAGTACACAATTGTCTTTAAAAATGTATCTTCAAGGAAATATGATGCCTCATCCATAGCTCAGGAGCTCAGCCGCCCTATTCTTCCTTCTTGATTTTCATCTTTGTTTCCACTTCACCACTGTAAGGTGCAAAATGATAGGCATATTGTTGGAGGACAGAAAATACAACCATCTCCAAAATTACCAAGACATTCTGTATGGCTTCCTCTATGTGCTCAACATCCAACCAGAAATGATGGGATCCAATGATGCCCATTGCAGCAAGTACTTCAAGCACCACACCCTGGACAAAACCATTATGACAGAAAAATATTATACCTAACCAAGGAGTTGATCTGTATTCTACCCACCAAGACAAATGAAAAGGATAAAAGACAGGAATCTGGGGATTATTGAAGCAGGAATAACACCAGAAAGCACTTAGCTTGCCAGAAATTGGAGATGACCAGCCACAAGCCTCCCTTCCCCTCCACATTCCCCACCAAACACCAACACAAAGCCACTTAGCTATCATAGTATACAGTTGGAGCTGTGACATTATTACTGGAAGTTTACCCTGCAGCACTTTGCTGGAATTTGGGAACTTTGATAAACAATTAAGCACTTTAAGTGATTGATGTTAGATTATCTTCCTGAAAGTATTGTAAAGGTGCCTAAAATTTGTAAAGTAGGAGATTTCTTCCAAGAATGCCCACATGGATCACAACCAAATTAAGCTTTACGCAGATGCATCATCTGAGGTTTAGAAGAACGTACAAAATATACAATGACTTCTATACTATGTTTAGAACACTTCCAACATTTGGGTTAACAAAAAGGTACAAGATTCAAACTCCATATAAAGTAGATTGTCCATGTACATGGCTATTGTTTTTGGAGACTTAGATAGGTCCAACCGTATTCTTTCTCAATCAATATTTAAGAATTTTTTGTGAGCATGACAAAGACTTCTCCCTATCTTCCTCTCTTTGTTGGATGCAAGAGGTTTGCTTCTCTTTTGGCCTGCTGCTTTTCAAGTTTTATGGGAACAGTTTTATGATACTGGAGCTTTTCAAGTTTTCCCTTTAATTTCTACTTAAAACCTGTAGCCCACTTCTCCCCACCACACTCACATGCTAACATACAACCAAACAAAAGAAGAATATAAAATGCAAGAAGGAAAAGAAGTAGAAAAATAAGAAAAGTAACAGACTATTTACCTGCCAAAAGCAAAAGAAGACAATTCCCTTGATGCACAAGAACTTTGCAAGTGGCTTGTGTGGTGTCAATTCCTTTGCAAACACATGGTAAAAAATTACAAGGGAGTACATTGCCAGAGAAACTGAAACGTTGAGGATAATTGTGAATGTCCAACTCAACCAACTAGGATATATCCCAAGAATTTGCAGGCAAATCATCAAGATGGAACATATTGGGCGAATGATGACAAACTGCCAGGTCCAGTACTTGATGAGCTTTAGATTATGGTGATCCAGCCGGACAGTGTGAGGCTGCACTTTATAGAACCATCTTGTGTTAAATACAGCTCCAGTTGCTTATATTTACAGAGAAGAAATGGAAGTTATCTAAGCATCATGTTTAATCTCAGTATATGGATCTAATATCAAAATCAAACAGCAATATTTGTACCTGGAAAAGGGTCATAGGGAATGAATGGTGGATTTCTCTCCCTTTAATCTCATCGGGCACAATATTTCTGCTAATGGATATATTGAGATAACTGTACATCAAAGCCAAGAATTTGGCTATCACCTATAAGCCAAAAAGGAAGACTAGCAAGTAAAACGATGAGCCACAAGCCACAAGACAAAGCCAAATCACAATCAATTACCAAGCACTCACCAATGCCTCGTAGCATTCTTTAATTGAGTCCAAAAACATGAAGAATGATTTGCTTCCCTGGATATCCAACAAACCTACAAAGGAGTCCAAGGCATATATGGGAACCATGAGGATAATGATTATTATGGCCTTCTGTTCCTTGGGATTCTTCCAGTAAAAGAGATGCTGTGAAAGGAGCTGCATTGTAAAATGCATTGTAGCCATCACACAGAATCCAGATCCCACTACTGTAATTTGCTCACGATTCATAGTAGTAAAATCCATATTCCGCTGAGGGCTGAGTACAAGACTGCAAAAAGAGTTTCAACAAACCATTAGCATCTGTAAAGTCAATTTCTGGTAGAAAGAACCACAAGTTCAACAGTACACCAAGTACTGGTCACCAGAACAGAACTATTTAGAAAGCTAGCTATATACATTCTTTAACTTTCATAAATTCCCAGAAGAAAAAAGAACCCCAGATATCTCAAAAGCTAAACCAGGCACCATTCTGAATTCCCATTATAGACACATAACGGGCAATAAATTGCATCACATAAGAAGCAAGACAAATATGGTGACCACAGAAACAATTATGGAGGCGAACAATAAGATTTGTTGATGTATATATACACATTTAAATGTGCAAAACTATCAATATTTCATCATAACCACTCCCACTTAAATAGCAAAACTATCAATGCCAGTGGCTGAAAAAACGGAAGGCTGGGTGAAAAATACCGATCACAGGCACAAGAGTCCACCACCATTGAAGCCAAAATCTCAAAGTTTTAAGTTAACTCTGAAGAACCTTAGGATAAAAAAAAAAACTCTCAATAATAGTTTAATATTCTAACACATCCCGGCTGTAGAAAAGCCAAGTCATTAGATGAAGTCTCGATGCATTTTAGTGTCTGCTATAACCATGCTCAAGCAAACACGATGGTATATTACACTGAACCATCATCATTTCTAAACAAATTTCAAACTTGAATACAAAAAGAGGAAACTTTTACACTGTTAGGTAACCGTGGATGGTGATATAGGGTTTCGCAAGAAAAATAATTGCATCTAAATATCATCAATTTTTCATTTTCAACCTAAATAAAGGGGTCGAAAATAAATAAATGAAAATCTCAGGGATCAAGCAAGCTACAATCTTACCAGAACCAGTGATTGAGGAGTCTAACTCAGAAATTGATTTGTCGGACAACGATCTTCCTTCCTTCCCTCTTGTTTTGATTTGCTCCCGTATGGACACACTGCTCTGCTCTGATTCAACTGTTTAAATTTAAGTATAATATTAATGCAATTTAAAGACTCTGATAAACGTAATTAGATTTTTTTTTTCACAAAAATTATGAAAGATAATGAGACATATATTTAATTTTCGTGGTTTAAATTCAAGGTCATTGTTTTCTGTTTTTTGTTTCCCACCCCACAGGTCAGGATTATCGGCCTTCTAGATTTTGCCGCCTGTACATTTCATTTATTTTCTGGCTGTTGCGGCCATCTTTCAGCCCGTCCGATTCTCGCAATCCCATTTATCTGACAGGCCCAACGGGTCGGTCGGTCGGATTGCTTCGAATTAGGCAATACTGAACTCGGGTTAGTTATAGGTTGGGTCAGTTTCAAGTCAAGGCAAACGGTTTGGAGTCCAACTACCTAATGGGCTTTAGAGTCCTCTTTTCCGCTAATCTTTGGTAGGTCAAAGCTTCATTTTAGTGTTTGGGATTCGACAGAATTATTTCACCACCCTGTCTGTCAGGCAATGGTATGGCTGCTAATGGCAGGGACCCTTGCCTCTTTAATTCAGTGGTTGATTATACAGTGAATTACTTATCAAATAGCTAGCTAGAAAACTTGAGGGAGGTAGCAATGTGCAAGAGTCAAGAAAGCTGCCAATATGCATTTCGTGAATGGCTATAGAATCCTTTACAGCTCCATGTTACTAACGACTGCTGCTTCAACAAGCTCCACAAGATGGAGATGAAGGCTGCCGTGGTGCTGCAACTTTGCGTTCCTTGAGGGGAAAGTTACAGCAAGCATCTTCAGCAACTCAAATTTAAGTTCTGTTAGTTGAAATTCTAGAGCTTGCTGTAACAGGATGCTTGTCAGCCACTTTCTCAATTTTCTGACTTAAACCTTTTTGTTTAAATTACAATCATTATACTAATCTAATCCTTGTTATTTTTATTTGAATTTAAATTTGTAAAAAGTTCCAATTTACTATTATTTATGGTTTGCAATCTGTAAAATTGAACCTCGCTATTTGAGTAAGCTACAGGTAATGAAATGTTTAATCTGTTGCAAAATCCTCGAGCCGTGTGTGTGCTTCCTCTTCTTCTCGGGTCACCTGAGTTGAACTCCTCTTTGTTGCAACAGAACCATCCAAATTTAAAACTGATAATCTGAGGTCTGAACCAACAGGATATTCTACGGCATAAAAGTGATAGGCCAACAGAGTTTACGAAAGTGATGCTGAAAGCAACTAGGACACGGCATTTAAAGGCTGACTGTGGTTGCATTGTTCTGAAGCCATTGTGACGGCCAATGAAGGCAGTGGTTGCCGTTCGGATGGAGGTAAAGCAGAGTAGAGAAGGATGAGAGAGTCTTTAAGCACAATCTACGGCCAACTCCCAGCTGCTAAGAGGATACCACAGTCTCCCCCTGCCTGGGATCTCCTCCATTCTCATTCTTTTAACCTCAGCCAAAATATTAAAATAATAAAAAAAAATTATAACACCTATAACAATTCAACACCTATAACATAATTCTTAAGATGCAATGTTTACTCTTACAAATTAAATTGATTTTCATTGTGAGTCATCGTCATGTGTTGTAAAATCAAATCATGATATACAACATAGTTAACTTGTGAAGTTCGGGCCGAG
>CM038487.1:894185-910418 GCA_021464305.1 Kandelia obovata
ACCATATTACATGGGAAAATTTTCTTTTAGCCTCACTTTAAATAGAGAAAACAAGTACATTTAGTCGCTCTTTCTTTGTTACAAATTCACTTTGATTGTCGCCACTTCTATTCTCATTAATGGCAACCAATCCTGGAGATCAGGAAAAACTATCCTTCATCTACTCCAAGTTTCCATGAATTTTCAACATAAGTCGTATAGTTAGTCCTAGGTTTATAAATTATTGGGCTGGTGAATATTAAATTCATCGATTTCAGTCAATTCACGCCAATTTCAGGCCTCCTCCCGAGTTCCACAGAGGTTCACCAGATGAAGTCCATTTAAATATATTGATCAACAATAACTGAATAACAGCAACCCTACTCCTCCAACCCTGCTTCTCTCCAACAAATTCTGAGAAACAGAAAATATAGATCTGACAATGGACAGCAAAGTGCAAGTAGAGCCCACACTGCCAAGAATGTAAACTGCTAATAAAACAACGAAAACACAAGCATGGAGCCTAAATCTTGAATCTCACAACATAAATCACCATATCCAATCAGAAAAACACAATGGACTGTAGCAATAAATGAAACACCAACAATAACAGACTTTGATTTCCAAACATAACTTGGATTTAACTACCACTAAAATCTTTTTTCGATACACCATGCCATTTATTATAAATTAACGTTTGAGAAACAACTACTATAAATTGTTATAAATCCAATTATAACTAAAAGATTCTTCATTATCACGTTACTTCTCCACACAGTCACTTTAGCTCTTCCCTCTCCCTAGGTTTAGGAAGAATTGCAGGCTACGTTGCAGTAGATAAATCTTGAAACAGACAGTAGATGAAGCAAACGACCTCAAAATACAAACATACAGAGGAAAAAAGAAACCCAACCGCGACAAGCAAAATGAGAAAATAGTGGAAAAGGAACCAACTTTTTGAACTGTAATTAATACAAAGTGCAGCAAATTGTGAGAATGATAAATGGAGTCATTGATTATAAGAACGTAAAAGACCTCGATCCTTCATGATGCCGAGGAAAGAAGGGATGACAGTAGAAATGGGTTGCAACTCCACCGTCGCCTTCCTTCTCCTCTCTGCATCCACTACTTTACTCAAAGCATCGTTTAATATCCTCCTTCCCATCTCTCTCCTCTCCTCTCTCGCTGCCTCTCTTCCCTTCTCGCTCTCCTGGAAACCCCCTGAAAGAAAGAAAAGAAATAGCTTGTAACCCTGATGGTTTTTTGCGGAAGAGAGTAGAAGCGACGTCGTTTTAGAGCCGAAAAGTTTTCATCATTGCCCTGATAGGCCGAGAAAGCTGCCTTTTCGGCCTAATGGGTTCCTTGAAAATCAGAGCCCAACCCAATTGCCGGAATGGGCCCCAGCTCCGCCACAAGGGGCTAACTACCAATTATGTTGCTTCTGCTACTATGGCCATTTTAGCTCGAAAGGAGGATTGGCTTGAAAATTGAAACTTTGTTGATTGAACAAAAATGGTTGACTCGAATTCTGAGCTATTGTGGATTGGGAAGGTGGTTGTTCTTCTCCAATTGGCCACTGGAATTCTGGGCTGGGGAAAGGATGGTCGTTATGCTATTTGCAAAATAGCAGAGGTGAGCTTTACCCCCCTTATTTTTCATGCACAAAAACTTCACTGAATTTGCCTGCCATCTTTATTTATGATTACTTTTATAACGAAATGGGAAGCAAAAATTCGTTTAACTGGCGCCAATTATATTTGAGATTAAGGCTTTGTTGTCGTGTTGTTGATGTGGAATTGAGTGTTCAATTTGTATTGCTGTTTGAGAGTGGAAACCATCAGTTAAGATGTCTGATCGTGATATTCTTTTTCTTTTTTTTTTTTCCTACTTTTAAGTGTTTAGTCCATATATGCTTTTTCCTGCAATCTTATTAAACTATTTAGTATTGTAGTCAAGAAAGTGTGCTAGTGACTTTTAGTATCTGTCTCTCTGTGTCGCAATTGAATTGCCAACCAACACCATTGTGTGGAAGTGACGGTTTTTGGTAGATGGTTCTGCAAGAAGTTACTGCAAATCTCCCATCTAGAACCTTGTACATTAGTAAATATTAAATTGAAGGGGATAACTCTAGCAACTGCAGGACCTATGACTAGCCTTCAGCTGAACGATTATACCTAACTCGATTCACACGATTATCCTGCAACATGATGAGATCTTGCAGCATAGTTCTACTCTCCACCCCATGCAGCCTGACGATGGAATTAGATCTCTCTATGAATGAGCAGCCTCGCTATAAGCAACATATGTAGATACTACCAAGAATTCTGCAAGACTGTACCACTACAGAATTATTGACAGACACGAGTAAGTTGGATTGTCTTTCAAATTGTTTTGTTAATAGATTACTGTCATATGCTACCTGTCATCTAAGAATATCTAAGTGAATAGAACAATCTATATTCGTTAGGTTTTAATGTTTCTAAGGTCGTTCATTGGGAGATGTAACCTCGCTCATACTCGGAAACACAATAAGACAGGTGCTCTAACTGGAGCGATTAACATACATAAATATTTTATGGCGACGATTCCATCAGCGTACTGCTCTCATTACTGAACTTGCAAGACTGTTGATACAATGCGCATATTAGAAATATAAAAAACAGGAACTATGGTGGCCAATCAGTCGAGAGGAATACTCTGTATAACATGCTTCATCATGAACACATAATGAACTTAGAATAAACCAACCTAAAACCACCTAAAAAAAACAAAACACCAAACAAAAAACAACGAAAACCAAACCCACCAGAAAACACCCAATCAAAAACAAAGTCGCCCACCAAAAAAAAAAAAAAAAACAAAACAAAAAAATATACTATAACACATTTAGAAGCAAATATTGAAAATTAGTTACTTAGATTTAATTTTTGACAACAATCTCTATAGGAGTAGAAAGGCCCAATGCACACTACAGCCCCAAGCCTCACTCATCCAACTGAAGAACATGAAGAAGTATATTTGGACAAGCATCACCTATACATGCTATCTCTGGCGGACAGTAGTGTGATGACATCCTTACTGTATATTAGAGGACAGGGGCCTAATTTGGGGCTCTAGTTCTATCTACCATTTCAGTAGATATTTATCTATTACATTGAATAGATACTAAAGAGTGAGCCTAGCTCTATGGTAAGGATACTCAATATCCTAGAGGTTTCACAACTTTGAGTCATAGAAATAACTTCTTTGTGAGAACGAGGGAAGGTTGTGTCCATTGACCCTTTCTTGACCTTTATCTAAATGAAATTTTTGACTCCAATAACAAGTAGGCAAGTAGGTGAGGATTTTGATTAATTTAGGTGACTAATCCTGGTCAGTTTCTTTTTGGCATCTTTCACCTTAAAAATGTTTATTAAAAACCTTTTAGGAAAAATGTAAAGTTAGAAAAATATGTCAAGTGAGAGCTAAAACAATGAATTAATTGGGTGCAAGTCAAGAAGAAAAAAAATAGGCTAAGAGAAGTTGAGAACAAATAATTAATTAAATTATATTACGAAAATTATAAGTATATTTTGTAAATTACCTATTTAATTTTATCATTTAAATTATCACCTTTATTATTTTTTTAAATGATCATTTTAGCATAAATAATTTTTTACTTGAACCCTAATGTTTGTATTTTTTTTTTCTCTTAGATTTCATTATAAATAAACATAAAGTACAATTATCATTAAAGTTCTTAGATAATATTCATAATTAAAATATTCATTATTATTCATAATTCAAATATTCATTATTTTGATGCACTGATCTTTCTCTCCCACGTGAATTAAATAATAACACTTTAAGGTAGGAGGAGAATAAACATGCATCACTGTTTATGGCATCCGCCTGCGCCGCCATATATGGCTAATGCACCGTACTCACGATACTTTCCATAGTTCTTTACCTTATAAGCCGAGAAACAATCTGCGTATTCTCTCAAGCCTTCTGCTGCCACTGAATTGTGATTTTCATCGACAATTCCCATCATAAAACAAAACGCATCATAGCGCATTATATTTAAATTCACCATCACCAGAACCCATAGGCGGAGAAGAGAGTCCTGGCGGACTATATGTTTCTCCTCCCCATTCTAGGTAGTTTGCGGAGCCGGACAAACTTCCAAATATTCTACTGGGCCAAGATCCAACTTGTTCGTTGTGCTTCCCAACAGTAAGAAACCAGTCTCCATTGATAGCATCCTAAAAAAATTTGAGTCCGAAAGGGGAATAAAAATTGTAAGTGAACTTGACGATCACTAGCTTATAATTTCATATATTTTTTATCAAAGTAACAAAGTAAAACCTTCACGAGAGACCATAGATAAAAAGGATTCCCTTGAATGTATTTATCTGACATCTAGAGAATTTTAACTTACCTTGTAAATGAAAAAAACTGTTATATAGACGATTCCACCCCTTTTAGTCGTGTTAGGGAAACTTTCGTCGAGAGGAACATCTGTGTTGAAATATATGAAACCAGGGCAATACGTGTTGAAACAATTCCCTTGTTGTGACTGTATGGTGACCAAAAAAAAAAAAAAGAAGGGAACATTCGAATTCACTTAGTATACAAAATAATCATTTGATGTCACCAAACTGTTTAACTATTTCTTGCGATATACTTACATTTGTGTATATAAACATACGAGTTTGATTATCCTTGTAGAGACTTGGGTGGACCTGACAATTGAAACAAAATTGATAAAAGATTTTAACAAATGGACCAAGAACACTTCCCATTAAGATATATATTTTTCATCGTATTTGTTTTTGGTACTTCTTTGAAGTGAATACATATTATTAGCCTTCCTCCAAAGTCACAAAATCTAGAAATGAGAAAGCTCAACAATGAAGTCGACTTACAATCCATCCAACTTCGATACTATCGACGCCATTTCGAAGCAACATGTGAGCGCCACTGAATTGATTGTCTTGGACTTGTGGGTTATGTAAACTGGTTTGCATTGAAGCTCCATTGATAAGGCTAGTATCACCATTTTTTCGAACTACAGCATACTGGACCACATAAAATTAAAAAGCGTATGGGAATTTATGAGGAGAAAAATTTTAGGATTAATACGAGCATTCAATATTTAAGCTGAAACAAATGACAATATGATGTTATACATATATTGAAAATAAAACTTTAAAACTAAATTATCCAATGATTGAATCTCAATAGTTAATCATTCTATAATTAAATATACCTCAGATGATATTTGTAAGAAAACAGACAAAAAAATAATAAATTTTTTTCCATCAATTTAATTTCAAAATAAATACATTTTTACTTAAATATGAGATATATGAAAATGAACCTAACTCACATGAACACCAGGATTATCAATCGTTTGAGTATTATATTTAGAGCCATATATTTCTGCAGCTTGTTTAGCTCTAATAAGATCATCTTTGGTGACTCTCTTAATCGGGACTGTCCCATCAGGACATCCTTTGCCATTTAGCCAAATATTCTTTGGATGTGACCAATCCGAAGGATCCTTATTTGTCTTCCTTTTAGGCATCTGTAAGCAAAGCTTGCCCTTAATAAATTGAATATATTGGGTGAATATAAATAATTTAAGCGACACCAAAAAGAAGTAGAAGCAACATACCTTGTAATTGTACTTATGATCCTTCAACAGAGGATGATCAAATGCAGGTTGCTCGTAAAAGTCTACACAACCATACGTATCTCCATGTTTTGTCTGTCAACACCAAAGAGCATTGATACGTTAACCCCTCCTTGACCTAAAATAAAATTGCACTTGAACTCTCAAGGGTAACAACCTGTACGACTTGTAGTATGGATAGGGACATGAATTTTCATTATTCAATAAAATATCCATTAAATATGATGACTTAGTTATAATTTTTTTTATTTGAAAGACCCAATAATAAAATAATAGGAAAAAAAAAAACAAAAAGGCTACTTGATGGTACACATCTCAAATCAATAAAAAGACAAAATATATCGTATTTTACACAAAAAAAAAAAAGATAATAAAAATAATTAAACCGGAAAAAAAAATTCTTGTAATATTAGAAATTAAAAAACAATAAGTTCAAGTAGGGTTATAATTTTCTTTTAGTCTTCTGAGAAGATTTTTTACCAAATTTGGTGGCCATGTGATCTTGAAAACCAACAAACAAATCTCTATAACGTTGCTCTTGATCATGTATAATTTTCCCATATTTTCACGTATTATATAGCCAATGAGGCCTTAGATTTGTGGGGAGTTCAATTTTTCACTCTTTAAATGCGTGAATTTCAAATAAAGTTATTAGAAAAATGAAAAGGATTGAGAGATGAATCAATAGTGCATTATTTTAAGACCTGAATTATCTCAACTGCTGGCTTGTTCAAACTTCTAAGTTCCTCCTCTAGCTCTGACTCATCAAGAATCCTCCCTCTCGCAACATCAAGGGTTGAAGATAGACACCACAGAAACACCACAATTACAATGTCCTTCGGCGCCATACAGATTCCTGGTTTACAAACACAATGATATATATATATATATAAAAGCCACCATATGGTTGAAAACCGTAAAATTGTAAACTATATATCTAGCAAATTTTATTGCTGCCTCATTTTAAAGCATGCGAAATTATGTAAACCAATAAGGCACACTCATGAGCTCAAATGTAAACCATCTGGGATGATTTGAATCTAATTTGTGATTTTGTCTTTTTCTTTTTTTCAATCTTGTTGGCCACTATTACTCTTTGTCGAACAAAAACAAAAAAAGCTTTTGTTGATCGATGTATGGTGTGATGAATATATATATATATATGGTTTGAATAAATGCAGAGAAGGAATCTATTAATTTCAAATTTTCAAAATTTACATGGAAATCACCCAATGCAAATGATATACATGCAGATAAGTAGGAATATAGGTAGGTCTATTTCACGAGATATTCCAGCTATGATCACCTTAGACCTTTATTGGCAAGGAAATGAAAGAGTTACCTTATTTGGCTAAGTCACAGGCAATAGACCCTCTAATTTTGTTTTGCTAATTCCTTAATAATATTTAATATCCATGACCGGATAAAATTTATTTTTCTTTATCGATCTATTCAAATTAATGTCGTAATAAAACACATTATTCTTCTTCTTTAATTTGATACTAAGTTTTTCATTTGAATAATTCTAGAAAAGAACATATTGATTACTTTAAATGGTGATCAATATTTTAAATTATAAAATTAAATTGAAAGAAACAATCACTTTTTCATATACTACTTTATTCTAATTAATATCATAATATATGAGATTATTTTTATCCTTTCATTTATCTCTCAAATATATCAATTTAGCTGAAAATTTTTCTTTCTTTTTTTTGTCTAACTTCCCCTTTCTCTTTGTCCTCTGATACAATTCGACCAAATCTCAATTTGTGGAAAGCCTTCGATGGCTTCCTTATGAGAACATCCTTTTTTTTTGGGGTATAGACGGCATCTCTTTATTCTTATTGACCACATTTCTGATTCCTATTTGCATTTCAGTGGGTTGGTCTGGTATGAGAAGTTATGGGAAAGAGTATGATAATGAAAGTGTTTTAAGTTTTAAAACAATTTGTTAGAAAAAAAAAAACTTTGTAGAATTTAATTTAATTTTATATTAAATTTGTTTGGGGGAGAGCACTTTGTAGTTTTCATCAATGAGCATTATTTTGTATCCACATACAATTGAATAATTAATTAACTCTGAAAAGAAAAAATCAGTTCTTAAATGAAAACAAATATATATGTACACTAATTATATTTTCTCAGTCATTCAAGCTAACAATCTATCCTTCTACTCCAAAGAAAATTTTAAAAATTAACCAAAAATAAAATTTGGGTTAGGGGTTAAATTGATATATTTATTTTTATTTTTTTCTTACATTCTCCCCCTTCTCTACTCCCAAAATAAAGTCTTACATACTAGAAGAAAAGCTACTGTACCTAGTAAGATTAAGTGAAGACCTATCTTTCCATACTGTATAAACACAATATTCTGAGACATGGACCATAAACTTCCATCCGAGGGATTGGGATCCTGATTGGTAATTCAAAATTTCTAGATGAAAATGGATCAATTGAAAGAACAGTGAGAGACCATTTGGAACAACTAGCAAGGATGCCCAAGTGCAACTGTTTTTGCGTGTACAGTACTTTTCAGAAGTTTAATCATTAGCTCCCTTCAAAATCGTACTGGAAAAACTAGTAATCAGTTCTCAGGTGGCGATAATTGCTTGATGAATATATAGTGCAGTGAAACAGTTGGTTAAAATGTTCATGATGCATGATACAACAAAAGAGCTGGTCAAATGGAATAGCAACTTCTCATCATCTTTATGGGACTTCACTGAACTTCACCTACTCTCTGTTAGATCCTACCTCATAACACCAAATGAAATCTTTGTAATTGGTAGATTAGGCCATTTTGCTGCTTTATTTATATGGAAACCTACGATCGTCTTTGTAGCTTCTCCTTACATTAACATTGTCTAACATCCTACAATTAAACCCGCGATGAAGAAGCGTACAAGAAACCACTTGCACAAATGAGTTACCCAGCTCTTCATTGGATAAGAGTTTACTTTGAGGAGATTTCTACTAGGCCTGTGACATAAAAGTATACTGTTTATGCAAAATAGTTAAATCAAAGTCTAATACCATTTATATAAATGATCTGACTATTCATATATATTATTTAATAAAAAAATATTTTAATTTTTTTTATTTACATGTTGATGATTATAATATGATTATAATTAAAAAATATTACATACTAAATATTTCTAATACTTCATGATAAATTATTAATTATATTTTATTCTCGTAATAATGATATTTAATAAATGTGTACATTTTTTTAACTATTCACCTCAAAAAAGGTCGTAAAAGTGTAATTGTTGATTCTAGTTAATTGGATTTTCGCAGAGATTGAAAAATTACTTGATCACTAACCTTTCATCAGGAGATGGGAGTCCCTGATACTTCAACAGTACCCAGAGCATTCGAGAGTAGGGTATAAGCTGTTGCCTTTAGAAGAAAAGAAACCTCGTTTCGAGGTGGCCACCTTGCACTTTTGATGATATAGGAACGACGGGTTTGGATGAATTTGCCTAGGAGGTGATTGGTCTATCGATTTTCACAATGAATGTCTCTAACAGGGCATCGACTTCATCATTATTCGTAAACATTGGGACAGTTAAATAGCCAACATTAGCTACTCCAAATCAACATGAATTTGAACCATTCGGACATTAAAATATAGATTTAACTAAAAAACTAACAGAAACGATTTGCCTAGAGACGGCAGGCTCATCATAAATACAGTGGATCAAATGGTGCATGCCACCTCAGGGAAAGCACCAGCATCTTCCAGTGAAACTCTATGAAGCACAGAAAAACTTGTACGGCCGGAACGATCACTTTCTCTGCATTTCCTCCTCCACCGAGAAGGGCACAAATCTGTACAACTCGATAGAATCAAACAACCAGACCAGCACCCACCAAACAAATTGCACAGGAATGGTTACTACAACAGCTTTCTTTTTCCTTTAAAGGTTTGTAAAGTAGTGGAGAAGACAGTGACTTTGGCACTTCTGACAACGGAGGAACAACGGGTTTGAGTGAATTTAGCCGGCAGGTGGTGCTAAGAGCGTTAGTCTAGCAACTTTTACTATGGATATCTTGTGAAAATTAAGACAATTAACCAGCCAATAGTTTACTTGGAAGCGCATTAAGATTTAAGAATAATACATGTTCTTTATTTTCACGCAAAAATAAAAAGTTAGGTGGTAATATTAAGTACTATTCAACGAACAAATCCATCAAGTGATATTTAATGTCACTTAACACATTAACATAATATCAAATCCATTAAAAAAACTATCAGATGTGCCTGATGGCTAAGATTTGAAACTAAACGGGTCCCAGAACCAAACTAGAACCACAGGGCACTCTTTGCAAAATCCAAACCCATGGGTCAACCTGTGCATTTAAGCTGAATCATATACAAAATGCCAACATGGTCGTGCATTTAGGAATCATTTGATTTTGTACATGTGCAAGAAATAACGATTTTCAACAAATGGATTCTGGAACACTTGACAATTTGGAAACAACCAAAGTTACGCAGTCTACCACCTACATTCCAGCCACAGTTTAATTTCTACAACAAATTGAGACAAAATACCAAAACTGTTTATACAACTCATTATTTAATATACCACCAATTTTAGAGACATCTCAAATTCATGCTTGATGGAAACAACAATCTTTTGCCTTGGCATCTGAAATTACTGAGAGGCAGACAGACAATCAGTGGAAATAACCAAGAACTTGACCACCTACATTCCGCCTAACTGCCTCTTCATGATCCAGTACGCCATCTGGAGTAGTGATGACAATGTAACCCCACTGCATGAGAAAAGTTCAAAACCAAAAAATTATTTCCAGTTACTAATAAGATAGTAAAAAGATTCAGAGCAAACCTGTTTTGTTGGAAGAGTTCGTAATCTGTATTTCTCTATCTCCTTTGCCTTTATGTCTTGCCTAAAAGTGACAGCCCGGCAATCAGTTACCCTGCCTTGTAGTTCAACAGTAATCCTCCCCACTCTGTGTGGATCATGAACTTGAAAATTCTTGATATATCCTAAGAAGCAATTCCAAACTATGTTAAAGAAGCCCCCTCGGATAGGACAAATTACTTTATAGCTTTCAACTCCAAACATTCCAGACAAAGCCATACCATGCAATGCCAACACAGCTAGCTTGCCAGGATCCATAACAATCTATTTCAAAATAGAAGATGCCTATGATAATAAACAAATGTCTCATGAACTTCATTTTACTGGAGATTGTATAGGAAAATGGCTGTTAGGTCTTCCGTTATGTTTGTTTAATCTTTACAAATGGATGGGAAGGAAAGAAATGATGATAAGGAAAAGGAGAAGTAAGCCTATAGTGGTTACTAAAAATTTGGTCATTGATTATGTAGGAAGAGCGAAAGATAATTATGATTCAATCCTCAATTGAGAGCATGCACCTTATGCTCCATTATTTTACTTAGGATGATCACAAGAGCATAATGAAGTATTCAGTTCTTTTCTTTTGGATTAAGTGTAAAGTTTGCATGGATGGATGAAATACATTACATCGGAAAATTTTCTTTTAGCCTCACTTTAAATAGAGAAAACAAGTACATTTAGTCACTCTTTTCTTTTGTTACAAAAATTCCAATCTTGAATCTCATAACATATTACCAATTCCAATCCGAAAAACAACAATAACAAAGCTTTGATTCCAAAATTAATTGGAGTCAACTACATAAATTTTTTTTTTAATATCATGCCATTTCATTATAAATTAAGTTTGAGATAAGATATAATTGTTATAAATCCTTTACAACTAAAAAATTCTCAAGTCACGTTACTCTCCCAGTCACTTTAGTCTCCCTCTCCTCTAGGTTACCAAGAATTTGCAGGTACGTTGCATATAAATCTTTGAAACAGTAGATGAACCAAACGACCTTAAAATACATACATTCACAGGGAAAAAAAGAAACCCAAAATCCACTATTAGCTTATTCAACGAAAGTCCCCCAACAAGCAAAATCGGAAAATAGTGGAAAAGGAACCAACTTTTTGAACTGGAATTAATACAAAGTGAAGCGAATTGTGAGAATGATAAATGGAGTGATTGATTATAAGAAAGTAAAAGACATCGATTCTTCATGATGCTGAGGAAAGAAGAGATGACAGTAGAAATGGGTTGCAACTCCACCGTCGCCTTCCTTCTCCTCTCTGCATTCACTAGTTTACTCAACGCATCGTTTAATATCCTCCTTCCCATCTCTCTCCTCACCTCTCCTCTCCTCTACTCTTTCTCTCTCCTCAAAACCCCCTCCCCTTGCAGGCTATTTGAAAGGAAGAAAAGAAACAGTTTGTAACCCTGATGGTTTTAGCAGAAGAGAGTAGAAGCGACGTCGTTTTTTAGAGCGGAAAAGTTTTCATCTTTGCCATGATAGTGCCGAGAAAGCTGCCTTTTTCCTGTCTCTTATACACATCTAGATGTGTATAAGAGACAGCAACTCCACCGTCGCCTTCCTTCTCCTCTCTGCATTCACTAGTTTACTCCCCGCCTCGTTTAATATCCTCCTTCCCATCTCTCTCCTCACCTCTCCTCTCCTCTACTCTTTCTCTCTCCGCAAAACCCCCTCCCCTTGCAGGCTATTTGAAAGGAAGAAAAGAAACAGTTTGTAATCCTGATGGGTTTAGCAGAAGAGAGGAGAAGCGACGTCGTTTGTTAGAGCGGAAAAGTTTTCACCTTTGCCATGATAGTGCCGAGAAAGCTGCCTTTTCGTCCTAATGGGTTCCTTGAAAATCAGAGCCCAACCCAATTGCTGGAATGGGCCCCAACCGCTGCTCCGCCACAAGGGACTAACTACCAATTATGTTGCTACTGCTGCTTGGCAGGAACTACGGCCATTTTAGCTTGAAAGGAGGATTGGCTTGAAAATTGAAACTTTGTAGATTGAACAAAAATGGTTGACTCGAATTCTGAGCTATTGTGGATTCGGAGGGTGGTTGTTCTTCTCCACTTGGCCACTGGAATTCTGGGCTGGGGAAAGGATGGTCATTATGCTATTTGCAAAATAGCAGATGTGAGTTTTACCCCCACCCCCCCTATTTTTCATGCACAAAATATTCACTGAATTTGCCTGCCATCTTTATTTATGATTACTTTCATAACGAAATGGGAAGCAAAAGTTCGTTTAACTGGCGCCAATTATATTTGAGATTAAGGCTTTGTTGTCGTGTTGTTGATGTGGAATTGAGTGTTTAATTTGTATTGCTGTTTGAGAGTGGAAACCATCAGTTAAGATGTCCGATCGTGCTATTCTTTTTTTTTTTTTTTTTTTACTTTTAGCTGTTTTGTCCAAATATGCTTCTTTCCATGCAAATTTAATGAACTCATTTAGTATTGTAGTCAAAGTGTGTAGTGATTTAGTTCTTCTGTTGTGAACTTGATTGAAATACATTGTGTGGAATGGGGTTGTTGTGATGGTTCTGAAAGAAGTTATGCATTCCATCTGATTAGTTGCTTTGTTATTCTTCAGGGATACTTAACTGAGGATGCACTAGCTCAAGTGAAGAATTTGCTTCCAGATTCTGCTGATGGCGATCTTGCAGCTGTTTGCTCCTGGGCTGACGAGATTAGGTTCCACTATCACTGGAGCAGTGCTTTGCACTATGTAGATACTCCAGATTTCAAGTGTAACTACAAATATTGCAGTAAGTTTGGCTTGTTTTCCTTGTTTTTGTTATGTCTGTGTTTGCATTGTCATGTGATCTCAGTGATAGCCAGGTGTGTAACTGGAGCAATTAACAACTACACAACACAACTTTCATCAGCATATCAGAAATCCATCTTACAATTGAAGTGTAAGATTAAATTTGACACATGCAACTGCTGTAATGTACATTCCATTTGAATTCGCATGATTAGGGAACTCTTCTATGTTTTCTTCTTCTTCTTCTTCTTTTTTCCCTTTTGGCAGACAATCTAATAGAGGCACTAATGTTCTCGTCACATTTTATTGGAGACATCCATCAGGTCTGCTCCTCCTTCTGAAAACTTGGATGACGAAGGAAGCATATAGAACAAACAGAGGATAGGCAATCCTGGATTGTTCTTGATTTGATTTTTGTGAATCCTTCAGGAAGTGAAGCAAACTAAGGAAGATCCAATCACCAAGAATGAAGGATATATTTGCACGAGGCATCCTTACTGTATATTAGGGGACAGAGTGTGATGATGTCCTCACTGTATATTAGAGGACAGGGTCTAATTTGGGGCCCTAGTCCTATCTACCATGTCAGTAGATATTTATCTATTACATTGAATAGATAATAAAGAGTGAGTCTAGTTATATGGTAAGGATACTCAATATCCTAGAGGTTTCACAACTTTGAGTCATAGAAATAACTTCTTTGTGAGAACAAGGGTAAGGTTGTGTACATTGACCCTTTCTTGAGCCTCTCGGTATAGGAGTTTTGTGCACTAAGATGCCTTTTTTATGTTTATTGTATGTGTAATACTGTTCATTGCCTGAGGGGGAGAAAGTCAACTTTAAGGACACTCAAGACTCGCAATTTAATGCTTGTACTCCGTGAACTAAACTTGACAGAAGTTGTCTATATATGGAAGTCATTCTATGATGTTGTTTACTTATTGCCTAGGAATCCATTCTATGATGTTGTTTACTTATTGCCTAGGAATCGCATGGTTTTGACTCCTTTGGTTGCTTCAATTCTGTCTCTTATACACATCTTCATTGCTAGACCAGAAAGTGATCTCTCCTGTCCAGTAGGCAATCTTGGTAGCAGTCTTTTATATCCCCTATCCGTTAATGCTTTTGTTCTTCAATCTCTTCCTATTCTTTCTCACCCTGGGGTGAAAGAGCAAACTCCCGTTCGAGGACGACTGTCGGTATCTGATAGTAAGATAGCTATGGTCGGTATATCTTTGAAAAAACGAACTCAGACGGAGAGAATAAACGGACTCCTCGAGGGCTACTTAAGGCACTTTAGTGCAAACCAGAAGGACTGAAGCTGTTGGATGTTGCTCAGTGCTGCTATAACTTAACAACCAAAAAGCTTTGAATTACGTTTTTGGGAGACAAAAAAAAATAATCCCCACTTAGTTTCTCCCATTTTCTTGAATTTTTTCAGTAATCAAACATATGAGATAACAAAGTAAAAGGACAAAAAGCACACTCACAAGCAGACAAAATCAACAAAAAGTCAAAAAATAAAAAATAAATTAAACTCACAAGCTTTCATTGTCATCACCGATCTTGCAGCCATTGCCGCCGCCCCTGACCCTTCTGCCAAAAAAAAAATAATAAAACAAAAAAGCAGAAACAGAGAATCACAGAGAACGAAGCAAAAGCTTGGTGGAGACTAAGACAAGAAATTAAAAACTGCTGCTCTGTGTGTGCGCGCGCGCAACAAAGAGTAATTACAGGCGAGGACGAATAGTCCAGAAGACAGAGTAAGTCCAGTCTGATTTAAGACAGGCGAGAGCCATCATCCCAACAGCTTCTTTGCTCCTATCTGCGCCTCCTGAGCCCACCATCCCTCTTATGTCTCTCCTTTCTTTCCTTCTCCTCAAGTCTCCCTCTCCCTCTGTTCCTCAATATTCATATATATATATATATATATATATATATATATATATATTAATTGAAGTTTAAGTTTTTTTGTTAAGTTATCTTTAATTTTTAAATATAACAAATATATATTTACATTGAAAATATTTTATTAAATTTTATATTTATTAATAATAAAATTAAATGCAAAGAAATTTATTAATTTTTTTATAAAAAATATTAAATGAGAATTATAATAAATAAATAAATCTTGTTTATAAAAAAATTAAATAAGAATATTAAATAATATTTTAATTTAAACTAACCATAACAAATTAATTATATAAAAAAATTTATATTTTTAATTTTTTAATTTTTTATTTTTAAAGAGATGTTATGAAAGTTTTATTTAATTAAATTTAAAAATTTTAAATATTTTTAAAAATTCAAAATTATTTCAATTAAATAGTATGAATAATGATTAATTAACTAAAGTTAAATATTATATAATAACTTTAAAATTTATTTTAAATATTTAAAAAACCATTCGGACGTTAAAATATAGATTGAACTAAAAAACTACCAGAAAAGCACCAGCATCTTGCAGTGAAACTCTATGCAGCACAGAAAAACTTGTACGGCCGGTAACAGCTTTCATTTTCCTTTAAAGGTTTATAAAGTAGTGGAGAAGACAGTGACTTTGGCACTTCTGACAACGGAGGAACAACGGGTTTGAGTGAATTCAGCCGGCAGGTGGTGCTTAGAGAGTTAGTCTAGAACCTTTTACTATGCATATCTCTAACAGCGTCGTCAACTTCGTCATCGTTGGTGAAAATTAAGACAATTAACGAGCCAATAGTTTACTTGGAGGCGCATTAATGTTTAAGAATAATAAATGTTCATTATTTTCATGCAAAAATAAAAAGTTAGGTGGTAATATTAAGTACTATTCAACGAACAAATCCATCAAGTGATATTTAATGTCACTAAACACATTAACATAATATCAAATTAATAAAATTAATGCATCTCGACTAGTGATTATGACAAAAAA
>CM038487.1:910443-930112 GCA_021464305.1 Kandelia obovata
AGGAGTATAAAGTCATTGTCCATAATTCATAACATACTATCATCGACTCTAAGCATTTTAAATTGATATTTATGGTGCCACTTGGACAAATAATCTCATATTATTATTATTTTAGAAATACATTTGATTAATTATGAACATTAAAAATAAGAAAAAAACAAATATAAACTAATCAAACACTAATACATAATCCTTATCTAGGTGGAGTGTTTCCTCTCGTAGATTAAATTGATTCTTATTTTGAGCCCATTTTTCATGTTTAATAAATTAAAACAATCATGACATGCAACATTGTTAATCTTATACAAATTTTTATTTTTATTCCTTGTATAATTTAGAGTCCATATGAAAAGATTATAATAAAAAAGAGAAAAAGTTTTAATAACCAAAGTTAAAAAATTGAAATGCTTATGCAAAACCCAAATTAACCTAATTAAAATAAGTTTGAATATGTATTAATCAATCTAAAGTTAGATGTTTATATAAAAATTTTGAAAACTTTTTTTGAAATATTAAAAAAATAATGAATTGTTTGTTTATAATCTCTATTCATATTGTAAATACATAATTAGATATTTGTTTTGTGTTAGCCTTTCATTATAGCATATTAATCAATTTAAAAAAGAAATTCATATATATATATATATAGATATAAATTCATTATAATGTGTACGATTATAAATTTATATTTAAAAAAAATAGAGAAAAAAAATAAGAATATATAATTTTTTTTTCGTTAAAGTTTTACATAATATGTACATTCTAAGATATAAATCATTGTTATAAGCCATAATAATAAATAGTGGTCCACGCTATTTAATTTTAATATACATTCATAAATTATGAAAATTAAAAATAAGGAAAAAAATTTATACTAATTGAAGTACTAACAACATAATCATTGTTTGTAAAGTATTTCTTTGCCATATAAAAGATCTTTTAATTTGAAAGTCATCAAATCAAGTGTAAGTAAAATCAAAGCAAACAATGACATTCAACATTGTAAACCTTGTCATAATTCAATTTTTTGTATATAATAGTTCAATTGAAAAGATTTAATACAAAAGAAAAGGAAAAAGAAAAGGCTTTGAATTAACTAAAAAGTTGATTTCAAAATGTTTGTACAACCAAATTTGACGCAATTACAATAATTTGAATAAGGATTAATTAACTAAAGTAGAAATTATAAAACAACTTTGAAACTTGTTTCAAATATTTTAAAAAATAATAATAAATTATTGTGTACATGATTCTATTTTATAAAACATCTTTTGTGAATTGTATAATAGATATCTTACTTATATTGGTTTACATTATAGTATATTGGCCATATTGAAATAGAATTCAATATATATATTTAAAATTTTCAAAATATGAAATTTATGATTATAATTTAGATTAAAAAAAGAAAAATAAGAAATATAATAATTTTTTTTACTATATTATTTCTAAGAAATATAAGTCATTGTTATAATAGTCAGACAACATACCTAGTTGTATCCATACACCCATTGTAATGACATAATGTAGTTTCCATTTAGGTTAAACAACTTTATTATTTTATTATTATTATTATTATTATGAGAAAATAATTGATAAATTATAAACATTAAAGTTAAAAAATTATAGCATCTAAAAGAATAAAATCCATTAAAAGAAAATATTTAGATTAATTTAAATGTTTACTTTAAATGTTTATAATTTTTAATCTTTAGCTTTTACGCTAATTGTAAAAGAAATTGTGTTCCATTTTTTAACCATCATCAGTACATAGTAAAAATCAAAGCAATCATATTATGCAGTGTATGATTATGTCAAATCAATTCTTTGTATCTAAGAGTTCATATGAAAGATTTTAATTGAAAAAAAGAGAAAAAAAATAAAAATCAATTAATCTCCACTATTAAAGTTAAGATCTTTACATGGGAGGAAAATAAAATGTGGTTTAAAAAGGGCTAAACGATAATTTGACTTGTCTTAGCATTTTTCAAAATTGGCAATCAATTGTCATGTAACATATTAATGAGGAAAAAGAGTTTTGTTTGAATTGGGATAGAAAAATTTTAAAATAACAACTAAATTTTTTAAAAAAATTGTTAGATAAATAATTTTGAAATTAATAACATTTTAAAATTTAACAAATGAAGAATAAAAATGTAAACAAAAGAGGGGCAATAATAAAGAATTTTAGTTACTTAATGGTCACTTATCCCCTTTAAACTTTGAGTTTCTTAAGGAATATTCTTAATGTCAAATTAATAAACTTGTTAAGAAAAAAGAAAAAATATATATATGAAAGCTTTTATTATAAAAATAAAAAAGAAAATATTTAAACAAGTGAAATAGTTTCTAAATCCATTAAAGAATAACGTGTCGTTTAAGTCAAAAGAGCATTATAGGTTAGCTAAATAAAAAAGGTAAAGAAAGGAGAGACTGGGAAAAAAGAAGAAACTAAAAAGGAAGAAGAAATTGATTATTCAAATGAGAAAAAGAACAAAAAAAGGAAAAGATTATTATAAAGATAAGATTTTGCATAAAGGGGACATTTTAGAATGAACAAGATAATTGTTACTCGGACAACTCTGGTTTATCATAGAACACTTCTTTTAAAGCTCTTTCGTAAGGAATGTGAAGGAGGTTGTAAAGATTTCCTTTCCAAAAAATTCTTATAATCATTTGTATAAAGATTATGCCTCATTGAAGGAAAATGTTATCATAATTTTAGCATTAGTCGAATTTGATAATGTTACTGTGGATCACTTACATTGAAGGAAAATGTTTAACTGGGATACACTAGTTGTTAACAGTCAAGGCTAAGTACACTGATTTAATAATAATAAAGTCATTATTTCGTTAGGCTGTTTCTCTAAATGAAGATTTTTTTTGACTTAATAAACAAGTAGGCAAGTAGGTGAGGAATTTGATTAAATTTAGGTGACTAATCTGGTGAGAGTTTCTTTTTTGGCATCTTTCACCCTTAAATGTTTATTAAAAAAGCCTTTTGGAAGAATGCAAAGTTAGAAAATATGCCAAGTGAGAGTAAACAATGAATTAATTGGGTGCTAAGTCAAAAAGAAAAAATAGGGGCTAACAGAAATTAGAAACAAATAAATTAATTAATTAGCATTAACAAAAAAATTATAGTGCATTTTTAAATTTAACCTATTTAATTTTTTGTCCATTTAAATTATCACCTTATTATTTTTAAATGGATCTTTTTAGCATAAATAATTTTTACATTTGAACCCTAATGTTGTGATTTTTTTTTTCTCTAGATTTCATTATAAATAAAGCACAAAGCACAATTATCATTAAAGGTCCTTAGATAATATTGAATAATTCAAAATATTCATTATTATCTCATAATCAATATTCATTATTTTTGATGCACTGATCTCAATGCATCACTGGTTTATGGCATCCGCCTGCGCCGCCATATATGGCTAATGCACCGTAGCTCACGATACTGTCCCATAGTTTTTACCTTATAAGCGAGAAACAATCTGGCGTATTCTCTCAATGCCTTCTGCTGCCACTGAATTGTGATTTTCAAATCGAACCATATCCCCATCATAAAACAAAAACGCATCATAGCGCCGCATTATATTTAAATTCATCATCACCAGAACCATAGGCGGAGAAGAGAGTTCCTGGGGACATCCATGTTTCCTATTCTAGTAGTTTGCGGAGCCTGACAAACTCCAATATTCTACTGGGCCAACATCCACTTGTTCGTTGTCGCTTCCCAACCAGTAAGAAAACGCAGTCTCCATTGAAATAGGCAATCCCTAAAAAAATTGAGCGAAGGATATTGTAAGTGGAACTTGCAGAATCCTAGCTTATATTCCTATTTTTTTTCGTAACCAAAGTAACCTCACGAGAGACGCATATGATAAAAAGGTTCCCTTGAATGTATTTATCTGAACATCTAGAGAATTTTAACTTACCTTGTAATGAAAAAAACTGTTATATAGACGATCACCCTTTAGTCGTGTTTAGGGAAAAATTCGTCGAGAAGGAAACATCTGTGTTGAATATATGAAACCATGGGGGGGGGGGGGGGGGGGGGGGGCCAATACGTGTTGAAACAATTCCTGTTGTGACTGTATGGTGACAAAAAAAAAAAGAAGGGGAACATTCGAATTCACTTAGTATACAAAATAATCATTTGATGCGTCACCAAACTGTTTTTAACTAATTTTTGCGATATACTTACAATTTGTTATATAAACATACGAGTTTGATATCCTTATAGAGACTTGGGTGGACTGACAATTGAAACAAAATTGGATAAAAGATTTTAACTAATGGACCAAGTAACAACTTCCCCATTAAGATAATATATTTTTCATCGTATTTGTTTTTGGTACTTCTTTGAAGTGGAATACAATATTATTAGGCCTTCCTCCAAAGTCACAAAAATCTAGAAATGAGAAAGCTCATCAATGAAAGTTCGACTTACAATCCATGCCAACTTCGATAGCTATCGACGCCTATTTCCGAAGCAAAACATGTGAGCGCCACTGAATGAATTGTCTTGGACTGTGGGTTAATGTAAGCTGGTTTGCATTGAAGCTTCCATTGATAGGACTAGTATCACCAATTTTTCGAACTACAGCACTACTGGACCCACATAAAAATTAAAAAGCGGTATGACGAATTTATGAGGAGAAAATTTTCATGGATAAATAAGAGCATTCAATATTTATAGCTTGAAACAAAATGACAATATGATGTTTATACAATATATTTGAAAAATAAAACTTTACCAAAACTAAATTATCCAATGATTGAGTCTCAATAGTTAATCATTCTATAAATTAAATATACCTCAGATGATATTTGTAAGAAAAACAGACAAAAAATAATAAATTGTCTTTCCAATCAATTCAATTTCAAAATAATGCATTCTTATTAAATATGAGTATATAACACAATCGAACCTAACTGCACATGAACACCAAGGATTTATCAAGTCCGTTGAAGTAATTATATTTAGAGCTATATATTTCTGCAGGCTTGTTTAGCTCTAATAAGATCATGCTTTGTGACTCTCTTAATCGGGACTGTCGCCATCCAGGACATCCCTTGCCATTTAGCCATATTCTTTGGAATGTGACCAATCCGAAGGATCCTTATTTGTCTTCCTTTTTAGGGCAATCCCCTTTTTTTGTTTTTTAAAAAAAGGCAAAAGCCTTTTTTGGGCCCCTTTTAAAAATAAATTTTTTTTTGGGAAAAAAAAAAAAAATTTTGATTAAATTTTTGGGGGGGGGGGTTTGGAAATAAATAAAAAAAAAATTTTTTTTAAGATATTTTTTTTTTAAAGGGCGAACAAACCAAAAAAAGAAAAAGGTAGAAGCCAAAAAAAAACCATAAACCCCCCCCCTTTTTTTTGGTTTTTAAAATTTTTTTTGGTAAACTTTAAATGAAAAATTTTCCCCTTTTTTCCCCCAAACGCAAAAAGAGGATGATCAATGCAGGTTGCTGCGTAAAAAGTCTACACACCATACGTATCTCCATGTTTTGTCGTCACACCAAAGAGCATTGATACGTTAACCCTCCTTGCGCTAAAATAAAATTGCACTTGAACTGCTCATGGGGGGGGGGTAACAACCTGTGGACTTGTAGTATGGATAGGACATGAATTTTCATTATCAATAAAATATCCATTAAATATGATGACTTAGTTATAATTTTTTTTATTTGGAAAGAACGCCAATAATAAAATAATTAGGAAAAAAAAAAAACAAAAGGGCTACTTGATGGTAACATCTCAATTCAATAAAAAGACAAAATATATCGTAATTTTAACACAAAAAAAAAAAAAGATAATAAAAATAATTAAACCGGAAAAAATTCTTGTAATATTTATAAATTAAAACAATAAGTTCAGTAGGGTTTAATATTTCTTTTAGTCTTCTGAGAAGATTTTTTACCAAATTTTGGTGGCCACATGTGATCTTGAAAACGCAACAATCAAATCTCTATAACGTTGCTCTGATCATGGGTATAATTTTTTCCGCATATTTGTACCACGTATTAATAGTAGCCAATTGAGGCCATTAGATTTGTGGGAGTTCAATTTTTCACTGCCTTTAAAATGCGTGATTTCAAATAAAGTTATTAGAAAAAATGGAAAAGGAATTGAGAGATGAAATCAATATGTGCATTATTTTAAAGAGTCTGAATTATTCTCATACTGCTGGCTGTTCAAGACTTCTAAGTTCCCTCTAGCTCTGACTCATCAAGAATCCTCCTCTCGCACATCAAGGTTGAAGATAGACACCACAGAAAACACCAACAATTACAATGTCCTTCGGCCGGCCAATAACAGATGTACCTGGTTTACAAACACAATGAATATATTATATATATAAAAAGCCAAACCATATGGTTGAAAACCGTAAAAATTGGTAAACTATATATCCTAGCAAATTTTATTGCCTGCCTCATTTTAAAGCAATGGGAATTATGTTAAACAATAAGGCCAGCACTCATGAAGCTCAATATAAACCAATCTGGGATGATTTGAATCTTAATTTGTGATTTTGTCTTTTCTTTTTTCAAATCTGTTTGGCCACTAATTACCCTTTGTCGAAGCAAATACAAAAAAAAGCTTTTGTTGATTCGATGTATGGGTGTGACTGAATATATATATATATATGGTTTGAATAAATGCAGAGAAAGGAATCTATTAATTTCAAATTTTCAAATTTACATGGAAAATCACCCATGCAAATGATTACATGCAGTAAAGTAGGAATATAGGTAGGTCTATTTCACGGAGATATTCCAGCTATGATCAACCTTAGACCAGCTTTTATTGGAGGAATTGAAAGAGTTACCTTATTTGGCTAAGTCAAGGCAATAGACCTCTAATTTTGTTTTGCTAATTCCCTAATGATATTTAATATCCATGACCGGAACAAAATTTGTTTTTCCTTATCGATTTAATTCAAATTAAATGTCGTATAAAACACATTATCGCTCTCCTTTAATTTGACGCTAAGTTTTCATTTGAAAATAATTTCTAGAAGGAAGAGCTTAATTGATTTACTTTAAATGGTGATTCAATATTCAAATTTATGAAATTGAATTGGAAAAAAATATCACTTTTTTTAATATACTACTTTTTATCTAATTAATATCATAATATATGAGAATTATTTTTATCCTTTCATTTATTTCTCAAATAAATATCAATTTTAACTGAAAATTTTTCTTTTTCTTTTTTTTGTCCTAACTTTCTCTTTCCTCTTGTCCCGCGAAGGATAATGAAAGTGTTTTAGAGTTTTAAAATAATTTGTTAGTAAAAAAACTTTGTAGAATTTAATTTAATTTTTAATATATTAATTTTGTTTGGGGAAAGGATTTTGTAGGTTTTCATGCAATGAGGCATTATTTGTATCGCCATGCGTACAATTGAATAATGCATTAGGCAAATGAAAAGAAAAAATCAATTCTTTAAATAAAAACAAACATTATAATATACACTAATAATAGTTTTCTCAGTCATTCACGGCTATCAATCTATCTTCCCTCGAAAGAAATTTTAAAAATTAACCAAAAAATAAACTTGGGTTATGGGGTTAAATTGATATATTTATTTATTTATTTATTTTTATTTTTTTCTTACTGATTCTCCCCTTCTCTAGCTCCAAAAAATTAAAGTCTTACATACTAGAAAGAAAAGGCCTCTGTACCTAGTAATGATTAAGTTGAAGAACTATCTTTTCCAATACTGTATAAACACAATATTCTGAGAGCATGGAGCATAAACTTCCATAGCCGGAGGATTGGGATCGCTGATTGTAATTCAAATTTCTAGATGAATGGATCAATTGAAAGAACAGTGAGAGAACCATTTTGGAACAACTAGCAAAGGATGCCCAAAAGTGCAAACTGTTTTTGCGTGTACAGTAACTTTTCAGAAGTTTAATCATTAGCTCCCTCAAATCGTACTGGTAAAAACTAGTAATCAAGTTCTCCAGGTGGCGGAATAATTCGCTTGATGAATTATAGTGCAAGTGAAACTAGTTGGTTAAATGTTCAAATGATGCATGATACAACAAAAGAGCTGGTCAAAATGGAATAAAGCAAACTCTCATCATGCTTTATGGGACTTCAGCTGAACTTCACCTATCTCTGTAGTATCCTACCTCATAAACACCAAAATGAAATCGATTTTCTTGTAATTGTAGATTAGGCATTTGGGCTGCTTTATTTTATATGGAAACCTACGATCGTCTTTGTTAGCTTCTCCCTTTAACATTAACATTGTCTAAACACCTCAATCTTAAATCCCGCGATGAAGAAGCGTCAGAAACCACTTTGCACAATGAGTTAGCCGCAGCTCTTCATTTGGATAAGAGTTTACTTTTGAGGAGATTGTCTACTAGGGCCTGATGACATAAAAGTATACTGTTTATGCAAAATAGTTAAATAAAAGTCTAATACCTATTTATATAAAATGATCTGACTATTCATAATATATTATTTTAATAAAAAAATATTTTAATTTTTTTAATACATGTTGATGATTATAATATGATTAGTATTAAAAAAATATTAGCATACCTAAATAATTCTAAATACTTTTCATGATAAATTATTAATATATTTTTTCTCAGGTAATAATGATATTTAATAAATGTGTATCATTTTTTTTAACTATTCACCTCAAAAAGGTCGTAAAGTTGTAATTGTTGTCTAGTTAATTGATTTTCGCAGAGATTGAAAAATTACCTTGGATCACTAACCTTTATCAGGAGAATGGGAGTCCCTGATACTTCAAGCAGTACCCAGAGCATTCGAGAAGTACGGGTAATACAGCTGTTGCCTTTAGAAGAATGAAACCTCGTTTTCGAGGTGGCCACCTGCACTTTTTGATGAAATAGGAACGAAACGGGTTTTGGATGAATTTGCCACTAGGAGGTGATTGTCTATGCGAATTTCAGCAATGAATGTCTCTAAACAGGGCATCGACTTCATCAATTATTCGTAAACATTGGACATGTTAAATAGCAACATTAGCTACTCGCAAAATCAACATGAATTTTGAACGGCATTCGGACTTAAAAATATAGATTTAACTAAAAACTAACAGAAACGATTTGGCCTAGAGACGGCAGGCTCATCAATAAATACAGTGATCTAAATGGTGCCATGCCACCTCAGGGAAAGCACGTGCAGCAATCTTCCAGTGAAACTCTATGAAGCAGAAAACTTGTACGGCCGGAACGAATCACTTTCTCTGCATTCCTCCTCCACCGAGAAGGGCACAAATCTGTACAACTCGATAGAAATGCAAACAACCAGACAAGCACCCACCAAACAATTGCACAGAATGGTTACTAGCAACAGCTTTCTTTTTCCTTTTAAGTTTTGTAAAGTAGTGGACGAAGACAGTGGACTTTTGGGCACTTCTAACAAACGGAGGAACAACGGGTTTGAGTGAATTTTTAGCCGGCAGGTGTGCTAAAAGAGCGTTAGCTAGACTTTTACTATGGATACTCTTGGGTGAAAATAAGACAATTAACCAGCCAAAAGTTTACTTGGAAGCGCATTAAGGTTTAAGAATAATACATGTTCTTTATTTCCATGCAAAAATAAAAAGTTAGGTGGTAATATTAAGTACTATTCAACGAACAAATCCATCAAGTGATATTTAATGTCACTAAACACATTAACATAATATCAAATCCATACAAAAAACTATCAGATGTGCCTGATGGCTAAGATTTGAAATTAAACGGGTCCCAGAACCAAACTGAAACCACAGGGCACTCTTTGCAAAATCCAAAGCCATGGGTCAACCTGTGCATTTAAGCTGAATCATATACAAAATGCCAACATGGTCGTGCATTTAGGAATCATTTGATTTTGTACATGTGCAAGAAATAACGATTTTCAACAAATGGATTCTGGAACACTTGACAATTTGGAAACAACCAAACTCTACCACCTACATTCCAGCCACAGTTTAATTTCTACAACAGATTGAGAAAAAATACCAAAACTGTTTCTACAACTCATTATTTAATATACCACCAATTTTAGAGACATCTCAAATTCATGCTTGATGGAAACAACAATCTTTTGCCTTGGCATCTGAGAGGCAGACAGACAATTACTGGAAATAACCAAGAACTTGACCACCTACATTCGGCCTAACTGCCTCTTCATGATCCAGTACACCATCCGGAGTAGTGATGACAATGTAACCCCACTACATGAGAAAAAAAAGTTCAAAACCGAAAAATTATTTCCAGTTACTAATAAGATAGTAAAAAGATTCAGCGCAAACTTGTTTTGTTGGAAGAGTTGGTAATCTGTATTTCTCTATCTCTTTTGCCTTTATGTCTTGCCTAAAAGTGACAGCCCGGCAATCAGTTACCTTGCCTTGTAGTTCAACATTAATCCTCCCCACTCTGTGTGGATCATGAACTTGAAAATTCTGGATATATCCTAAGAAGCAATTCCAAACTATGTTAAAGAAGCCCCCTCGGATAGGACAAATTACTTTATAGCTTTCAACTCCAAACATTCCAGACAAAGCCATACCATGCAATGCCAACACAGCTAGCTTGCCAGGATCCATAACAATCTATTTCAAAATAGAAGATGCCTATGATAATAAACAAATGTCTCATGAACTTCATTTTACTGGAGATTGTATAGGAAAATGGCTGTTAGGTCTTCCGTTATGTTTGTTTAATCTTTACAAATGGATGGGAAGGAAAGAAATGATGATAAGGAAAAAGAGAAGCAAGCCTATCGTGGTTACTAAAAATTTGGTCATTGATTATGTAGGAAGAGCAAAAGATAATTATGATCCAATCCTCAATTGAGAGCATGCACCTTATGCTCCATTATTTTACATAGGATGACACCCTCTTCAGTTTAGAATCACAAGAGCATAATGAAGTATTCAGTTCTTTTCTTTTGGATTAAGTGTAAAGTTTGCATGGATGGATGAAATACATTACATCGGAAAATTTTCTTTTAGCCTCACTTTAAATAGAGAAAACAAGTACATTTAGTCACTCTTTTCTTTTGTTACAAAAATTCCAATCTTGAATCTCATAACATATTACCAATTCCAATCCGAAAAACAAATGGGATGGAACAATAAATGAAACAACAACAATAACAAAGCTTTGATTCCAAAATTAATTGAAGTGAACTACATAATTTTTTTTTTTTTAATATCATGCCATTTTATTATAAATTAAGTTTGAGATAAGATAAAATTGTTATAAATCCTTTACAACTAAAAGATTCTCAAGTCACGTTACTCTCCCAGTCACTTTAGTCTCCCTCTCCTCTAGGTTAGGAAGAATTTGCAGGTACGTTGCATATAAATCTTTGAAACAGTAGATGAAGCAAACGACCTCAAAATACAAACATACAGAGGAAAAAAGAAACCCAAAATCCACTACTAGCTTATTCACTAGTAGAAGCGACGTCGTTTTTTGGAGCGGAAAAGTGCCGAGAAAGCTGCCTTTTTCGGCCTAATGGGTTCATTGAAAATCAGAGCCCAACCCAATTGCTGGAATGGGCCCCAACCTCTGCTCCGCCACAAGGGACTAACTACCAATTATGTTGCTACTGCTACTTGGAAGGAACTACGGCCATTTTAGCTCGAAAGGAGGATTGGCTTGAAAATTGAAACTTTGTTGATTGAACAAAAATGGTTGACTCGAATTCTGAGCTATTGTGGATTCGGAGGGTGGTTGTTCTTCTCCAATTGGCCACTGGAATTCTGGGCTGGGGAAAGGATGGTCATTATGCTATTTGCAAAATAGCGAGGTGAGTTTTACCCCCACCCCCCCTATTGTTTCCTTGCACAAAAAATTCACTGAATCTTGCCTGCTATCTTTATTATGTATTACTTTCAATACGGTATGGGAAGCAAAGTTAGTTTAACTGGCGCAAATTATATTTGAGATTAAGGCTTGTGTCGTGTTGTTGAGTGGAATTGAGTGTTTAATTTGTATGTCAATATTGTAGTAACACTTAAATCTGTGAGTATTCAAATAGTGCAAAAGCAATGCTCCAGCGATAGTGAGAACCTAATCTCGTCAGTCCAGGAGCAAACAGCTGCAAGATCACCGTCAGCCAGAATCCTGGAAGGCTATTTCACTTGAAGCCTAGTGCATCTCATGTGTAGAATCCCTCAGAAGTAACCAAAGCAACTAATCCAAATGAATGCTACTTCTTTCAGAACCATCACAACAACATACAACTCAATTGCATCATTATTTCATTAGTTACACAACAGAAAGAACTGAAATCACTACACTCTTTGACGTAACAATAACTAAATGAAGTTCATATAAATTGCAGGGAAAGAAAAGCATCTCACTCTGCGACCAAAACAGCTAAAAGTACAAAAAAAAAAGGCCAACCAGGACAATTGATTATCCAAAAAAAACCAAGAAAACATAGCCCTACAATACATAACTTTACTTTAGACTGTAGTGGAAATGGATTTTTATGTCTGAATCGTTGAATCCCTATCCTTCTTATTTTTTTATATTATATGTTAATTTTCCTGTTTTTGTCCATATGTTCTTCATGATATGTTTGTTATGTAGTCGTTGTTGTATGTCTTTTTTTTATTGGTTCTTCTGTCTGTTAGATTTTGCTTGTTTTCTTTTTGGTGGCATTTGGTGTGGTGATCCTGAATTGTCGAATAAGTGTTGAGTGCCTCCAAGTTGCATCTGTATTGTTAGCCAGCTTTTGTAATTCTGATATTTACACTATGAACTGCATGTACGTGTATCGTCAGGGCGCGATTTTAGACTACACGAATTATCTGCTGACTGGGTTCTGCCTGATGACAACTACTAGCATTCTGCGACTGGGATAGATTCTTCATTATTCCAGTGTGGATCATGTCTGTAAAGCCAATACTCATTTCGTATACTACTCAATGCAATTTTCAAAGTTTTCTTAACAATAAATATACTCTCAATACATTATAGAACACTCTTCACATCCAACAACACGACCAAGCCCTTTAATACTCAAATATAATTTGCGCATTAATTCAACTATTACCTTTCGTCATAACTATGGAAAGTCATTCATATAAAAGACAGGCAAACAGTGATTTGGCAGCAAGGGGTGGAACTCCCTCGCTAGCGCAAGCCCCCCCTAGTGCCCCGAATATGGGGAAGAAGAACTGTCCCTTTGACCAATCATCATGATTAGATCTCCGATCAAGTTTGGATCATTGGGATGCGAGTATCAATAGGTAGTATGGAGTGTCTTGTGGGGTTTCCCGATTCAGCATGTGATAGGGGAACTCTCCGCCCTATTATGGTATTCTTATTCATTCATGTCTGCGTGGCTGTGGGGTTCCGCTTCTTGCAGACAATCTAACAGAAAGGCGACTCTAATGTTCTTGGTCATCATTATTGGAGACCAATCCCATCCAGGTGTGTTCTGGTGCTCCTCCGGCTTTCTAGAGAACTTGAGATTGAATGCAGAAGCGCCAAGCATCAGTATTATTAGAAACAAACAGGAGGATAGTTCCGAGATCAGCGGTTGGATTGTTCGTTGAGTTTTGGATTTTTGTGTAATCTTCCTCCTTCAGGAAGTGTTAAGCATAGAACTTTAATGTCAAGATCTCTCAATCACTAGGAAATGATAGCGCGATTATATTTGCAGAGGCTCATCCTACCTGTTACTGTTTCATAATTAGGGAGGTGACAGTATAGTGTTTGAATTGAATCACCTCACTGCTATAAAAATTAGAGGACAGGGTGGTCCTCATTTGATGTGCTTCTATCCCTCCTAAGTCTGGGAGACAATAAACTCCAGAAGTGTAGACTGAGTGTTATTATAGTACAAGTATAGACTAGAATAACTAGATTAGAGTGGAGATCTTCTTGTAGAATCTTTTAGTTGTAAAGGATTATTAACAATTTTTCTTACTCATAACTTAAATATATAATAATATCGTCTGCTTCTAATTTCCGTGTGTCCGGTTGTGGTGATTTAGATTTCAAGTATCCTAGAGAGGTTACGACAATTACTTATATTGAGTCAATAGATATAGAATATTCTTCATTGATATAAGAGTATAGTGAGAGACTCATAAATGAGTGTGTGAAGAGTACAAATAAGTTGTCCTGCATTTTAGGTCTGTTATACACGTTTTTTACCACCTTTTCCTTGTCATGCTCCTCTCCCAGTCACTTTGAGCTCTCCCTTCTTCCTCTTAGTCTAGGAAGATCTTGTCAGCACGTGCAATATATAGGCTTGTTTTGGTTTGCACTAAAGATGCACCCATATATATTAATGTTTAATTGTTGAAATGAGGCATGTAATACCCGACCTCCAAGTACTTGTTCATTTCAATTCCGGCACGGCAGGGCTGAAGTAATGAAACAACCCACAGTACAGCCTACTCCCAGGAGGGTGTGAGGGGGAGAAAGGTCACTTTAAGGACACTCAAAGAAGGTGACTCGCTCCAGGAAAATATATGCTTATACTTAACTCCGGTGAACCTAAAGCTTGACAGCTGAATGTATGGGTACTGATGGAAAGTCGATTCTATATGTTGTTTACATATTCGCATAGAGAATCGCATAGGTTTTGACTCCATTTTGTGCTTCAATTTGTGTGGGACCAGTTTCGACATCTGTAGCCAAGCTGTTAGTTAATGGCATTGCAGTCGCATTATATCTCAACTAATATCTAATTGATTGGCGTCCTGTGTTGGCTTTGACACACAATAAAACACACTAGAAAGTCATTCTTGATGGCTTCCCTCTTCCTTTCTCGGGTCACCTGAGTTGAACCTCCTGTTGTGTATGCTAACACGAACCGAACCAATTATAACGATATAATCTGAGGTCTAGACTCGCTCGAACACAGTTGGATTTCTACGCGCAAAAAGTGAGTAGGTAAGGCTAACAGAGTTGAACGAAAGTGATAAGCGGTGAAAGGCGAACATCAGGAACATCCTAGGCACTTTTATAAGGCTGGGACGTAGTGGTTGCATTGTCTTGAAGCCAGTTGTGCACGGCCAATGACAGGCATGGATGCCCGTTCTGGTATGGAGGTAAAGCAGAGTAGGAGTGCAAGGATTGAAGAGGTCTATTAAGCACAAATCTATCCGGCCAAAACTCCAGCTTGCCCCTAAGGATACCACAGTCTCCCCTCTGGCCGTGGGATCTCCCCTCCAGATTCTCATTCGTTTGTCGTGTTTTCCTAGTTGTGTCCACATCGCGACATGCAGCCGCAACCACTATCTTGTCTCACTGCTCTACTCCTTAAAGCGACAAAACATTTTAACAACCTGGCATCTGTAGTCTTTACTACCATTCTGCGTTAACTAACACATCATAATGAACATCCACCAAAAAAACTGCCAAAGCAAGTGTCTTTCACCAACCGGGTCATACTACAATCATTTGAAATGCATGGTTCTGCATTTTCGGAAAAGCAAATCTTTGTATCGAGAACCACTATAAAAAAATGTGGTGCCTGCCGACTTGCATATTCCTCATTTTCAATTAAAAACAATCAAAAATCAAAAAAATCCTGTCAACAGCGTGGCTACTAATCAAAATACTATGGTTGTGACAGTTGTCAATTATCATGCTCCTGCCAGGGTCAACTGGTCAAAGGGCCGGTAAGAGGCCACTCTGAATAGCAATATGAAATTAACATGAAAATTGAACTCAGGCTCTTTATAATTTGGTCCAGACATGTCGATTCTCGAATTTTAGTTGACTAGAAAATGGAGTCGATCGATCCATCTGCTGCTTTCTTGATAATCAGATGGATGAAATCAGCATCAAGGTTCAAAATGATTGCCGAGCAATATACCTCGCAGTGTGCAAACGATTCCGGGCTATACAGTAGGCATGGACAGGTCGTGAAGTTTGCCGTGCTAGTCAATTGAGGAAAGCAAGGGAGACCATACTTAAAAGCTGGCAGATGCAAGTTGGCACTCTCTCAGCTCTTGTTGGAGTCGAATTGGAAACGTAGAATCAGGGCAGAAACAAAATCTTCTAGCAAGAGGAAGTACTTAGAAAGGTGGAATCTTGTCCTCAGACAAGCTGCTCTTAGCAGTCAAATTAACACCAACCAAATAGTGCCAAAAAAACACACAAAACCCAAGATAAAAAAACGGAACAAAGATATATATTTTTTTAATAATTATGTCTATATAAGCTGCTTGCCTTCAACCAGCAGATATGGTTGCCAACGAGCCATGTTTCCCCTCTTTAAATTGATGCTCAACGGGGGCCTATTTTGCCAACGAGCCATGTTTCCCCTCTTTCTCGTGATCACTAGCTAAGGGACCGAGGAATACAAGCAAAAGGGCAAAAAGAAGCAAAATATGAAGAAAAACATTCCATATTCATTGCAGATCTTCTTTGTACACCTTCCTCTTTGGAAAAAAGAAATAAAAAAAAATTACCAAAAATAAAGATTACATGTCAAAAGAATCATAAAGTTATACTGTAAGCTAATGAGCTTAAGAAAAGTGAGAAGCAACAGCAGCTGGCCGACTGGCACTAACCAGACAGAAGATGGAAGCCAAAGAATGTCGTTTTGTCCCCTCTCCTTTCATTTTCCAACTAATAGACTAAAATTCCATTGATAAAGCATAAAGATGGTTCCGTACATGCAATCCACCTTGGCTAGACAAGCTGCCTCATTGGATAAGAGCTTCATTAGTTAAAAATTTCTTAGGTCTGTTTGTGTTTTTGGATAAAATTCTCGTTTGCCATATCGCCTAGTTCAACATTTAGAAATTTTTACTATTGACTAATCCTTTTTTTTAAATCAATTAGATATGCACGAAGTAATGATTTTGCAAAGATTTTTTTTAAATTTATTTAGTATATTTGTTAGTTGAATTTAATTTATTTAAATATTTTTTCTTAAATGTAATTACATAACAATGATCTCATATATTATATATTATATATTATATGATAGATATTTATATTTTTTATTACTTTATTAAATTTATTAATAAATAATTATCTACAATTACATAAATTATAAGTAATTAGTATATGAACAATCCACAATTGATATTTTTATTCAATAACGATCAAATATAAAATTAACTAATAATTTCTAATCCTAGCAATTTGTCTCTAGAGATAAATTAGCAGCAAAAGTACAATACTAAATTAATTTCTAATAAACTTGAAAGAAAGAAAAATAAAAAAAATATTAATAAAGACTACCAATAGAATATATCTTGAATTTAAATTTTTATAATTAATAATAATATTTTTTTATAAAAAATTAAATTTAACTATTTTTAACAATTAACTCAATTACTTTAAATAAGAAGTAATTAAAAAAATTAAGTGAACAAGTCACGTAATATACATTTATTCTACCATCTCAATATTTCTTATAGGTGTAATCTTCACAATTCTATCAGAAAAATATCGAAAATATAGATAAATTATAAATATTAAAATTAAAAAAAATATAATTAATCGAAATACTAATAAAATAATTTTTTTATTCTCGTCACGAAATATTGCTTCTCGCAGATCAAATTAATAGTCATTTTAAGCAACTGTCATACACAGTAACATGAAAGCAATAAAAATAATCGTCATGCTTAATCTATCAAAAAAAAAGAAGAAAGAAAGAAGTCATGTCATTAATTGCCAAATGTGCATAAAATTAGGGATATAAACGTAAGGAATAAGTAATACAAAAGAGTGGTAAATTATCAACCAATGAAAAAATTGGGTTAATCAATAATATTTATATTCATAAAAAACAAAATTCTGGGAAATTAAAAAATGGGTTAAATGGGTGGGGGGTTGTGGTCCTAATTGGGCTTCAAATTAAAATACGGCCTAATGGGGACATTTTGGGTGGACTATCCACTACTGATGAGATCTGAGATTATTATATTGGGTTTAATGAGCTCGCACACTTTTTGCCTAATCATTCTCTTTTAATCATCCTCGTAACTACTCTTGCCTTAAATAATCTAATCTGCCTTAAACCTACACTGGAACACGTGAAACTCATTTTAATAGCAATTCTGGCAATGCAACATAACATGGCATCACACGTGCATAATTAATTATTCGATCATAACTAAAAAAGGTGTAATTTGGTCTTCAGCGTGTTTCGTTAAGTAGATAAAAAATATATATATATATAGCATATATAAAAAGATTCTTATTTCTTAAAAATTTTATCATTTTATTTAAAATTTTAAGTTTTTTACTAAAAAAAAATTTGATTTATAATCGACAAACGAATGCTCCCACTTTGTTTATATATCGCTTTACTTACTCTTAATGCATTTGTGTGATAGTTGAGGGAAGGTTAGAAAAAGAAAAGAAATTTTTCACATACTATAAAATCAAAAGAATTACGTTTTTGAACACTTAATTTCTCTATTTTCTTGAAACAAAACGTACGAGAGAACAAAGTAAAAGGATAAAAAGCACACTCACAAACAAACAAAATCAACAAAAAGCTAAAAAATAAAAAAAATAAAAAATAAATCAAACTCACAAGCTTCCATTGTCATCACCGATATTGCAGTTATTGTCGCTGCTACTGACCCTTCTGCCAAAAAAAATAAATAAAACAAAAAAAGTAGAAACAGAGAATTATAGATAACGAAGCAAAAGTTTGGTGAAAATTGAGATAAAAAATTAAAAATTGGTGTTCTGTATGTGCGCGCGTGACAGAGAATAAGTACGGGCGAGTAGAATAGTCCAGAAGACAGAGTAAGTCCAGTCTGATTTAAGACAGACGCTTCTGAGGGCATCATGGAGGGCCATCATCCCAACAGCTTCTTTGCCTTGTGAGCCCACCATCCCTCTTATGTCTCTCCTATAGTTTTTACTTTTACCATTGGATATTCGCAACCTCTTCATTTTTGAATTCCAAATTGATCACAAAATTTTAGATAAAGTTCGTTCTCATGTCTATTTTAAAGCAGTCAGCAATGGCAGGTTGAGAATCTACATCTCAGTAGATATTTATCTATTACATTGAATAGATAATAAAGAGTGAGTCTAGTTATATGTAAGGATACTCAATATCCTAGAGGTTTTCAACACTTTGAGTCATAGAAATAACTTCTTTGTGAGAACGAGGGTAAGGTTGTGTACATTGACCTTTCTTGAGCTCTCGGTATGAGAAGTTTTTTGCACTAAGATGCCTTTTTATGTTTATTGTATGTGTAATACTGTTCATGTGCTGGGGAGAAAGTCAACTTTAAGGGCACTCAAGACTCCAATTTAATGCTTGTACTCGCGGAACTAAACTTGACAGAAGTTGTCTATGTATGGAAGTCATTCTATGATGTTGTTTACTTATTGCCTAGAATCGCATGGTTTTGACTCCTTTGGTTGCTTCAATTTGTGTTGGGACCCTTGAGTTTCGCTCTGTAGCCAAGCCTGTTAGTGGATGCAGTCTGCATTAATCTGAACTCATATTTTGATTTGGCTTCCTGTGTTGGCTTTGACACAAACAAATATGAAGTCATTCTTGTTCCTCCACTTATCTGTAAATTACTTATTGTTCCCGTAAAGCTTAAACAAAGTGAAATCACAGTGCTCTCGGCTGGCAGTTTGTTTATGCTTGATGCAGAAGAAGAGTGAAAAATAGGAGTTTTTTCCTTCATTCTGTTTTTAAATCCTTC